>SJYQ01003133.1:481781-501995 GCA_006410935.1 Redunca redunca
CACTCCTAAAGAGCTTCTTGATGAAAGTGAAAGAGGAAAGTGAAAAAGCTGGCTTAAAACTCAGCATTCAAGAAACTAAGATCATGGTATCTGGTCCCATCACTTCATGGCAAATAGATGGGGAAACAATGGAAACATTGACAGACTTTATTTCCTTGGGTTCCAGAATCACTATAGATGCTGACTGCAGCCATGAAATAAAAAAACACTTTTTCCTTGGAAGAAAAGCTATGACAAACCTAGACAACATACTAAAAAGCAGAGACATTACTTTGGCAACAAAGGTCCATCTAGTCAAAGCTATGTGTAGTCATAGTCATGTGTGGATGTGAGAGTTGAACCATAAAGAAAGCTGAGTGCTGATGCTTTTGAACTGTGGTGTTGGAGGAAACTCTTGAGAGTCCCTTGGACTGCAAGGAAGTCAAACCAGTCAATCCTAAAAGAAATCAGTCCTGAATATTTATTGGAAGGACAGATGCTGAAGCTGAAGCTCCAATACTTTGGCCACCTCATGCAAAGTACTGACTCATTCGAAAAGACCCTGATGCTGGGAAAGATTGAAGGCAGGAGGAGAAGGGGGCAACAGAGGATGAGATGGTGGGATGGCATCACCAACTTAATGGACATGAGTTTGAGCAAACTCTGGGAGATAGTGGAGAACAGGGAAGCCTGGCATGCTGCAGTTCATGAGGTCACAAAGAGTCGGACATGACTGAGTGACTGAACTGAACTGAACTGACATCTTCCTTCCTCTCCTAGAATTTAGGTCCCTTCCTTCCTCTCTGAACTCACATAGTGCTGTTTAAATATTTTTTAACTCAGCAAAGACATTTTTGAGTTTATTGATATTATTACCATTTATTTGCTTCCCATTTTCTTCCTTAAAGTTTTTTTTAATGTTTATTTATGTTTATTCTTAGCTGTGCTGGGTCTTTGGTACTGCGAGTGGGCTTTTATCTAGTTGCGGTGATCGGGGACTACTCTGTAGTTGTGGTGCATGAGCTTCTCATTGCCGTGGCTTCTCCTGTTGCAAAGCACAGGTTCTAGGGTGCATGGGCTCAGTATTTGTGGTGCACAGGCTTAGTTGCTCTGCGGCATTTGGGATCTTCCCAGATCAGGGATCAAACCTGTGTCTCCTGCATTGGCAGGTGGATTGTTTACCACTGAGCCACCAGAGAAGCCCCTGAAATTTATTTTTTTTTAATAGTTCTCTTGGTGGTAAATGTTCTCAGTTTTGTTTGTTTCCTATAAATACTTTGCCCTATTCTTGAGCAATACTTTTACAAAGTGTACAAGTCTAAGTTGACAGCTATTTTCACTCAGTCCTTTATGGTCCATCTTTTGGCTTCTATTGTTCTGTTGAGAAGTCTGATGAATCACTCTCATGTTAAATCCTTCCATGCTAGCATTATTCTGATTGTCCTTTTAAAGAGATCTGTCTTCTCTTTCTGGCTGCTTTAAGGTCTTCTCTCCATCTTTGATGTTTTCTCCTTTCTCTACAATGTGTCCAGACACAGATTTCTTTTTTATTAATCTTGTTCCCTGAAGTTCAGATACAAGCATCCCAACTGCCTGCTCAGTATCTCTACTCGGCAATCTAATGGTGTTTTACACAGGGCACATTCAGACATGAGCCGCTGAAGTCCCCCGCCCCCAGCCTTGCTCCTGTTGCTATTTTCCTGTATCAGAAAGGTCAACTTATTTTTGTTTCTCAAATTGAAAATATTTCACAAGTCCTCCTTGCTTCACTTCTTGACCTTTTAAAGTTTATTCTAATCCGCAGCCATAATCATCTCTTAAAAACACAAACTGGATCATCTGAGTCCCAGTCCAAATCCACCAGCGGCTTTCCATTCCCCTTAGGACACGACCCAAATTCCGAAGTCGGCTCTTCTAACCTGGCCTCTGCTTGCTTCCCAATTCCTTGTCCCCTCACTGTTCTTCTCCTCATTCATGACGCTCCTGCCACCTGGCCATCAAACATGTTTCCATCTCTGCCATTCTTTCTGCCTGGGGTACTCTTCCCCCAGAGCTCACAGGTTCATCTGCCACTTCATTCAGGTCTTTGCTCAAAAGTCCTCACCTTAGAAAACCTTCTCTAACACTGTGTCTGATATGGAGTACACATGCCTTCCCCATCTGTATATTTGTCTCCTCTGCTTCTTTTAATTGACAGCACTCATCGCCACTGACATGGTGATATATTTATGCATTCATTTGTTGGCATCTGTCACTCGTCTCTTCCCTACTGGAATGTATGCAAATAGTTAGGCCTTTATCTGTGTTACTCATTGCTGCATTCCCGGTCTAGAACAGTGCCTGGGACATAAATATTTGGTGAATGTCTGGATGACTGATTCAATGAATGAATAGACATGGCTGGGAAAAGACAGAGAGGATAGGAAACAGCAGAAGGTACAATATTGAGGAAGGTTGTTTTAACCCTCCAAGGCTACCTTCTTCAGAATGTCCAGCCGTGTGGTTCTTATTCTCTGCCACCGCATGTCATGCCTTTTTACGGCATATAATCCACCTTGTAGTTTGGATATGTTTAGACTGTGATCTCCTTTAGAACAAGGACTATGTCTTATTCATTTCCACACCCCTGGTGCCTAGCCCAGTACCTGCCACATAACAGATGCTCACTCAATGCTGTTAAATTGAATTAAAACCATATTGGCTAAACTTTAATTTAAAATGTCTTTATCCTAATTGTTAGCTGAGTCACTTTTGCCCAAAAAAAACCCAGATTTAAATTTTACTAACAAAAAGACTAGATGGAATGAAGCCCTTTCTGGGGCAATTTTCCTGATTCAGAGCATCCTGAGAACAAAGTTGAAATGACAATAGAGTCCTTGAGGCTAGATACTAAATATAACTAACCTTTGTAAACACTCTAGCAGCTTGGTACTGATGATCACTGAATGTGCTTTGTAAGTAAACAAAAGTTGCATGAATGAATTTTTAGAAGGGTCTCCTCTTTCTCCCACTTATTTTTTTTTATTGTTTTTTTTTTTGTTTCCTAATTTGCAAATTATCTCCAAGGGGAGTATCTAGGATCCCTTCAAGCTAGATTTTTAAAAAATTCTGACTTCTCTTTGACATATTTACACTAACATGTGTAAAAGGCCAAATAAATAAAAATAAACATTAAAGAAATTCTAGATGGCACCCCACTCCAGTACTCTTGCCTGGAAAATCCCATGGACAGAGGAGCCTGGTAGGCTGTAGTCCATGGGGTCACAGAGAGTCGGACAAGACTGAGTGACTTCACTTTCACTTTTCACTTTCATGCATTGGAGAAGGAAATGGCAACCCACTCCAGTGTTCTTGCCTGGAGAATCCCGGGGATGGGGGAGCCTGGTGGGCTGCTGCCGGGAGCCAGCATGAGGAATTCCACCCGTGACAAGGTCATGCAGCAAGAGCTCTGATGTGCAAGGTCTAGTCAGATCTCAGATTTCCCCCCTGGAATCTCCTGAGTATATGCCCCCAAAACCAGAAATCTGCCGGCTTTTGTTCTCTGCTTCTCTATTCTTCTGATATACTCTGGAAAAAGTTATCTCTAAGCTTTAGTCTTCTGCATTTAAAAGGAATGTTTCAGTTAAAACCCCCTCTGATAGCTCTCTAGCTTGCCTAACAGGTTCCCCAGACCCCTTACAGCTTGTGAATTGCTTACAGCCCCCAACCACGAGAGGCACAAAGCTTAAAAGTATCTTAAAGATACAGAGCCTTTTCTAAAGTGTTAAAAATCATATTGGTGACAGGTTTTCACTGTTGACTCAATGATTGCCGCCATGCCTCCATATTCTTTATCTTTTAGGCACCTGGGAGGATGTTAATCAATGTAAATGGGATATGGAAAAAGATATATAGTAGTTTTGATGTTAGCAACACTAGACTTTTGAGTTAATTACTTTTCTTTTGTTATAAATCACTATACTCCTTTCACTTGTTATAATTTGCTGTATCTTTGCTATGTAAGAATGTAATTTTATTTAGTGCTTTCTCTGGATGGCGCCAAACTTTGGGAAGATCAACACGAATAAATCTTCTAGTTAACAAACCCTTATCAGAAAAAAGGCTGTAAAATGTTAATTGGCCCTTTTTGGGCTGGAAGATGATGTAAATCACTTAAAACTTGTGTTTGCAGTCAGGTATGCAGAGAGAAAAGCCTGGTTTTGATAAGAGTCTAAACTGCTAAAGCTGCATAACTTTGTGTTACCCATTGATCTCCATGTATTATCAAAAGTATAAATAGCCCCTTGAACAATAAAGGATGGACCAGTTTCTCGGACTAGTCTCTCGGCCTAGTTTCTTGGGAATCTGGCTCCCCCCATGTCTCTTTCTCTCACCCCTTTTCCCTCTCCTTCCTTCTCCTCTTTGCTCTAATTTCAAGCTGAATTCCCATCTGGAGCGGGGCGGCTCACCAAGTCTACTTACTTGCCCTGGCACTAAGATCTGTGAGAGAGAGAGCCCAAGGTGGCACTCTCCGATATTCAAGCAAGCGCCAGCGGCCTAACGTAAATGGTGCAAGCTCCTTGTCTAGAACTTTATTGGCCTTCCCCGTAAACCAAGTTATTCAGCCTCTTTTCTCCACTTAATTTTCCTACTATACTATTTCTTCTTAATCTCCTTTATATTTCTATATAAGTAAGTTTTTTTCCTCACCTACTCCATCTCTCCTTTGAATCACCCTGGTTCCACCAGGGCTGGACCCCGGCAGGCTGCCGTCTATGGGGTGGCACAGAGTTGGACACAACTGAAGTGACTTAGCAGCAGCAGCAGCTTCTTTTAGGAGGAGATTGATGGTTCTTAAGAAGGAGAAAGCTAAGGGAAGCTCAATGTGCAGGGGAAGGTGCACTGGATTTGCCCTTTGAATCCTCTTCTCTGCTAATGTTGCTGGGAAACCAGGAAACATGTCGACTGAGGTCCCTTCTGGCATCTCCTGGCTCCTGGAGAAGACAAGGAGGATTCTGCCTCCTTGCTCTTACTTTTGATGAACGTTTGCTGGCCTAGGAGCTTATGATGCAAGCTCTGGGTGAATGTGGGGATTCTCCTCTCTCTGGTGGTCTCCCATGGTTTCCCCTTGCACCAAGGGAGCAAGGCCTTGTAAGCCAAGTGTGAACAGCCAATCTAAGCCCTTATCCTGAGCTGGGCTGACAGGGAGTGTGGGTGGAGGAAGAAGGAAAAGACTAGAGTGAGCGAGGTGTCACAGGGGCCCTATAAATCATAGATGTTTGCCAAGTGGAAAAATACCCAACTCTCAGAATGTCTCATTTTGCATTTCTTAGAAACATTTCATGAAAGAGGTCAAATGAAATGCACCAACTCTGCTAGAGCCAGGTGTGAACTGCTTCCCTCTGTCCTCCACAAACAGGGCCCATTTCCCAGTATTTGGTCTGAAGTGTACTGGGCCTGGAATGCCCAGAGGCAATGGCACACACAGTATCACTGCTCTTTTCAATAGAGTGTCTTCTACATGCCCGGGAAGCTTCCTGCAGTCTCTAGTCCTCTCTTCATTCCGGAGCTCTTCAGGGACGACACCCTGGACAGCACAGCTCCCATCAGCCACAGTCCGAGCAAGGAGGAACTTCAGGGCCACTCGAGCCACCCCTTGGAGCCCCCGAGGCTGGAGGCTGGCCAGGCTTCTGAGATCTCTCAGGTGCATATCCCAGTGGGAAGCCCAGCACTCCAGCTAGACTCATCCAGGCCAAGCAACACGCCAGGACCACGATGTGGAAGAAGCGGCCCGCCTGGCTCTGACGGAGACTGCAGGATCCCCATACCTTTGCCAGGGGGCCCTCAGGGAAGATCGGCTGCATGCTGTAAGCTAAGGCGGCCAGCACTGGCCCCGCAGGCGGACTCCATCTGTCATCAGAGGCACTGTGGCTAGTGGTTAGGAGCGTACTCGCTCATTTCAGATGACCATGGGGAGGCTACTTAGCCTGTCTGAGGCTCCATTTCCTAATCTGTAGTGGGAGTAATCATAGTCCCTACACTCCATGTTGCTAGGAAGATTATATGAGATAATATCTGGAGAAGGAAAGGGCAACTCACTCCAATATTCTTGTCTGGAAAATCCCATGGACAGAGGAGGCTGGGGGGCTACAGTCCATGGGATTGCAAGAGTCGGTTTAGAGAGACTAAACCATCACCACCATGAGATGATATCTGCAATGTCCTAGCAAGGTACCTGGCATTTTAGAATGACTTGGAATACAAGGGCATTATTGCTAAGCTGAATGACGAGAGCCTGAATTATAGAGGGATTTATAGTCATTACAGGATGTATAGCAACCACCCTCTGCCCATAAAAGCCGTGTTAGTCTGAGTTGTTTGAGCAAGGCTGAAGCCAAGCAGTGGGTCTGTGAGTGAAGCCCTGGCTCCTTAATCTGGGCTCCCATCCAGAACAGCTGTTCAGGAAGCAACGCTGATCCGAGCCTCAGCTGGTCTAGCCTGGTGATGCCACGTGAGACAAGCTATTTAATCCTCCCAACCACCCTGAGAGAGGTATGTAATATCCCATTTTTCAGATGAGAAGATTGAGACCTAGAGGTGTTGGATTGGTGGCTGGTGGTCACCAAGTGAATATGCACCAGACCTGGGATTTGAACCTGTGATGTTTGACTTTATAGAATATCTGTCTTTTCTGTTGCTATTTCTTGCCAGCCCTAAGAACTTGAAAGTTTTGGGGAGTCCCTTACTATGTGAGTTCAGTGGGAGGAAAGTTCCTTGCTCTTGTCAGTGAGAGTGAGCAGTTGGATCCAGCTCCACTGTGAATCAGGCTTCCCTGGTGGCAATAGTGGTAAAGAACCTGCCTGCCAACGCAGGTAGATGCAAGAGACGCAGGTTTGATACCTAGGTTGGGAAGATTCCCTGGAGGAGGGCATGGCAACCCACTCCAATATTCTTGCCTGGAGAGTCCCATGGACAGGGGAGCCTGGTAGGCTACAGTCCATAGTGTTAACTGAAGCGACTTAGCACCCATGCACCACTGTTCACCAAGCACAAACTTCAAACCTTGCCCGAGGCTGCAAAGCAAGTGGCTACTAAGAATAGGTCTGTGATGGTTCCATGATGGAGGCTGTGTCTGACAGTGGGCTCCTGCCCAGGGCTCTATGCGTCCTGGCTTCCTGAGTCCCTGCTTCCCACCCCTTCTCTAAACCCATGCCTCAAGCTTTCTGCAGCTCTGCTCTCATAGGAATTGCAAAATTAGTGTGTTCAAGAACAAATTTCAAATACAGCCCTCCTAAATCTTTAATCATTTCCATGCAGTAAATGGTAACTCTATTCTGCTGGTTGTTCAGGTCAAGAACTCTGGAGTCAAACTTGTCTTCTCTCTCTCTCAGAGTCATATCCAACCCAGGGACAAATCATGTGAGGTTTAATCTTCAAATCATACACCCAATCACTGTCATTGCCACTGATGTGAGTCACCACCTTTCCTCACCTGGATTATTTCAGCAGCCTCTAACTGGCCCTCAACAATCTGCTCTCCACACAGAAGCCAGAGCGACCCTTTACAAGCGCAAAGCAAACCACATTGCACCTCCCTGAGGCTTTCAGTGGCTTCTGTCTCAGTTATCATAAAAGCCAGTGACTCCTCTTGGGCCCCCTCCCCTGCTGTGCAAACATGTCATGCAGCCCTGCTTGGAAGGACTGGTTGCTCTAAAGTGTAATGTTCAACTTGCCTCAGCATCTTAAATATAATCATATTAAAGATCATATTTATTTTCCTAGAATGACTAAGATTATCACTCATTGGTGGCATGTGTTCCCAGCTTCTTACTGCTGAATTGTTTCAAAATACTGTGCCCATGCTAATTTGTTTTGGAGTCATCCGAAGGTTGAATGAGTATTTTTAAAAGGTATTTCCAGGGGACTTCTTTAAACCTTTTCCTAAACAACATTCATTTGTGTATCTCATGGGCTCTTTGGTATTTGTAGATGACTAAACCCAGAATTTCAGAAGGGATAGCCACTCCTGGGATCTTGGTGAGTGCCCCTGCTTGCCTAGCCCAGACCACGGACAATGTGGTCTCAGGGCCTAAAAAGGTCTGCATGAGAGGATTGTTTTATGGGGCTCAGTGAAATGGGTGTCCTTTCTCAAGTTCAAGGCTAGTCTTCCTATTTGCGCTTTGGATCTCATATCCCCTCCTTTCTCAGGTACCTCTGCCTTATCAAATAGGCTCCCTTCCTCCTTACCTTCAAAATATACTTCCTTGAAAAATTCAAATGTCAGGTTTTTAAAGAGTCTTTCTTGATTATTTTCTCCCCTCCTAAACCTGCCCTAAGCTTGACTGAGATGCTCCTCCTACTCTCCCCTATAATATGAATGCATTCCCTCTATTAGAGCATTTGTCATAATATTAAGTGGGCCAATCCCTGTTTGGGAATAGAGATTTTATTTTCATTTCTATATACTTGAAGCATATTAGAGCTTCTGGAAACAGAAGGTGAAAGTGCAATAAATGTCTGTGCAATATTATAACCATATTAATTATATCATGAATCACATGCAAATTTTCTAGTCCAGGTTCCTTATTTTATAGAAAATACATGGAGAGCCAGAGAAGTTGAACAACTTGCATAAGATTTTACAATCATTCAGAGGAAGATAACAGACAACAATCTTGGACCCTTGACTAATCAGAGGTCTCTGCTTATCCCATTAGGCCTTCTGACATTCTTTGCACCAACAGCACAGTGTCTTTCCCATATTTGCATAAAAAGGACACAATATATGACAAATCCCTTTTCTAATACCTAGACTTTTCTTAGTGTATATGGTTTTGACAATGCTTTTATTGCTAGAAAAACTCCAAATCAAGATAAAGTGACCCTAAACTGGGGCAGCCTGGCTTGATGGAGGGCAGTGAGGTCTGAGAACTGGGTATTTATTTGACAGATAAAGAAGTTGTTAAGTAGATTAAAAGATGATTACCATACTCTGTCCTTAAGTCTCTGTCAAGCTAGTTGGGGATTTAAAGGCATTTCCACAAATAAACATTAATACAGAATATAATAAATCAAAAGAGAGTTAAGAATAAGAACAGTGGATGTACAGTGTGGAAGAAATTACTCAGGAATGTCAGGGAAGATCCTGTAAAAGTTTCAGTGAGAACACAAAATGAGTAGAATTTTGATAGTTGCGGATAAAGGCCTTTCAGCTGGGAAGAGTAAACTTTAAGGCTAAAATTTCTAGAGGAATTTATAAAGAATATCAATAAAAACATCCATCCATCCTTTATTTATTTATTTCCGGAATAGCAGATGGCAGAGTGAGGGGCAACTCTTTTCTCCCAAAATGAATAAAATAGACCAACTTTCTAGAAATTGAGCAAGGGCATACAACAAATCAAGAAGCATTTATTCAAGAAAATATCACTGATCTTCAGGTAAGAACAGTGTGTCTGTACTATTTCAGCCTAGGGCTTCGCCCATCTCCTTAAAACTCCATCAGCATGGCAGGTCTCTCAGGTGGGACAAGCTGGGGTGGAGGCACTGCATTAAAGCTCCATTCTTCTGGGCATTGTTAGAAATAGCAATCTTAGTGGCAAAAGAACAGGAAAGATCAATGCTGCTAGCCTGAGATTTTGGTTTTGGTTGGGACAAGCAGCAGATTGGGAGACTAGCCAGAAATTTAACAGGGTGATAGGTCCATGGAATGACACAACCATAGTGTACCTAGACATATCCCTGGTGGCTGGGAAGGCTGCAAGCAAGAACAAGGCAGAATATATTCAGGGGAGACTAGAAAGAGCCTTGATGTTGTTCAGTTGCTAAGTTGTGTGTGACTCTTTGCACCCCCATGGACTGCAGCACACCAGGCTTCCCTGTCCTTCACTGTCTCCTGGAGTTTGCTCAAACTCATGTCATCGAGTCAGTGATCCCATCCAAACATCTCATCCTCTGTGATCCCCTTCTCCTTCTGCCCTCAATCTTCCCCAGCATCAGGGTCTTTTCTGTTGAGTTGGCTCTTCAAATCAGGTGGCCAAAGTATTGGAGCTTCAACTTCAGCATCAGTCCTTCCAATGTTGACTTCCTTTAGGATTGACTGGTTTGATCTTCTTGCTATCCAAGGGGCTCTCAAGAATCTTCTCCAGAACCACAGTTCAAAAGGAAGAACCCTATCTATCTTACCTGGCATACATTCCTGGCTGAATGTGAGGCCTTGGACACAGGCAGCTCTCACCAATGAGGGCCCAAGGTAAAGTGAAAGCAACATGAACTTGTAAGCTGCGCACAATTTGAATTGTTCCGCAGCCTACACACTGATCCACTGGCAAAGGATGGAAGACCTTACTGGCTAAAGATATATTGGAGTAAAACTTCTGACAGATCACTGGCTGACCACTAAGCTATGCTGATGCAGGGGTGACTCATAGGAAGTCGAATTTAAAAATACAAATAAGTTTCAAAACATACAACATAGAGCAGAGGCATCAGTGACCATGAAGCCCAGGAAACATGATCTCTGTAGAGTTATTCCAGACAAGACAAATGAAAGTTGCTCAGTCAGGTCCGGCTCTTTGGAACCCCATAAGCTATAGTCCATGGAATTTCCCAGGCCAGAATACTGGAGTGGGTAGCCTTTCCCTTCCCCAGGGGATCTTCACAACCCAGGGATCAAACCCAGGTCTCCTGCATCACAGGCAGATTCTTTACAAGCTGAGCCACAAAGGAAGCCCAAGAATACTGGAGTGGGTAGCCTATCTCTTCCCCAGTGGATCTTCCCAACCCAGAAATCGAGCAAGGGTCTCCTGCATTGCTGGCAGATTCTTTACCAACTGAGCTATAAGGGAATTAGTCCAGGGAAATCACTAAACAAACAGAAAAATGGCAGTAGCAGCAATCACCACCTTCCTGGGTGGCGGAGATCAGATAAGAATCCAGAGTTGCTATGATATTATCTAAAATGTCCAGTTTTCAATTAAAAAAAAATATATATATATATATAAGATATGCAAAGAAACAGGACAATGACTTAATTTCAGGGAAAAAAAAAATAGGAAATAAACATCCCTGGCTTCTACTCACTAGCTGTGGGTAGCACCAGCCCTCAATTTCCAGGTCATGACAATCAAAAATGTCTTCAGACATTGTCAAACGTGTCCTGGAGGCAGGGAAAAAATTACCCCTTTATTCAGAACCACTACTCTAAAACTACAAGTAATCAACATAATGTGGTATTGACATCAGTTCAGTTGCTCAGTCGTGTCTGACTCTTTGAGACCCAATGGACAGCAGGACGCCAGGCCTCCCTGTCCATCACCAACTCCTAGAGTTTACTTAAACTCATGTCCATTGAGCAGTGACACCATCCAACCATCTCATCCTCTGTTGTCCCCTTCTCCTCCTGCCTTCAATCTTTCCCAGCATCAGGGTCTTTTCAAATGAGTCAGTTCTTCGCATCAGGTGGCCAAAGTACTGGAGTTTCAGCTTCAGCATCAGTCCTTCCAATGAATGTTCAGGGCTGATTTCCATTAGGATGGACTGGTTGGATCTCATTGCAGTCCAAGGGACTCTCAAGAGTCTTCTCCAACACCACAACAGTTCAAAAGCATCAGTTCTTTGGCACTCAGCTTTCTTTATAGTCCAATTCTCACATCCATACGTGATTACTGGAAAAACCATAGCTTTGACTAGATGGACCTTTGTTGCCAAAGTAATGTCTCTGCTTTTAAAAATGCTGTATAGGTCAGTCATAACTTTCTTCCAAGGAGCAAATGTCTTTTAATTCCATGACTGCAGTCAACATCTGCAGTGATTTGGGAGCTCGCCATGATAAAGTCTGTCACTGTTTCCCCATCTATTTGCCATGAAGTGATGGGACCAGATGCCATTATCTTAGTTTTCTGAATGTTGGGTTTTAAGCCAACTTTTTCACTCTCCTCTTTGACTTTCATCAAGAGGCTTTTTAATTCTTCTTTGCTTTCTGCCATAAGGGTGGTGTCATCTGCATATTTGAGATTGATATTTCTCCCAGCAATCTTGATTCCAGCTTGTGCTTCATCCACCCCAGCATTTCTCATGATGTACTCTGCATATAAGTTAAATAAGCAGGGTGACAATATACAGCCTTGATGTACTCCTTTTCCTATTTAGAAGCAGTCTGTTGTTCCATGCCCAGTTCTAACTGTTACTTCCTGACCAGCACACAGATTTCTCAAGAGGCAGGTCAGGTGGTCAAGTATTCCTATCTCTTTAAGAATTTTCCAGAGTTTTTTGTGGTCCACAGGTCCTTTATTGACCAGGCTTTGGCATGGTCAATAAATCAGAAGTAGATGTTTTTCTGGAACTGTCTTGCTTTTTCGATGATCCAACGGATGTTAGCAATTTGATCTCTGGTTTCTCTGCCTTTTCTAAATCCAGTATTGGCCTAAGGAAAGACACAGATCAAGGGACAAACTTGAGAATCCAGAAATAAAACTTTACATTTATGATCAGTTGATATATTGCAAAGGAGCTAAAGCAATTTAATAGGGAAAGGATAGTATTTTCAATAAATACTACTGGGATAATTAGATACCAACATGCACAAATGAAACCTTTATCATATATAAGGAATTAATTTGAAATAAATCATACACCTAAATTTAAGAGGTAAAACTATAAAACTTTTAGAAGAAAACACAGGCCTAAAGTCTTTGTGACCTTGGATTAGGCAAAAAAAGAAAATCCAGGAAAGAAAATATTGCTATATTATACTTTATCCAAATTAAAGTAGGTTGCATTCAAAATAGAGCATTAAAAAATAAAGACAAACCACAACCTTAGAGAAAATAGATACAGTATAAAGAACTCATGCAACTCAATAAGAGAGTTCAGTTTTCAAAATGGGAAAAATATTTGAATAGACATTTTACCAAAGACATCTGCACAGCTAATAGCACAGACTCAACATCGTTAGTCATTAGGAAAATGCCAATAAATGCTGTATTCAGATACAACTTCACACCCACTAGAACAGCTGTAACAGACAATAACAAATGTTGGTGGGGATGTGGAGAAACTGGTACTCTTACCCTTTTACATTGCTGGTGGGTATGTAAAAACAGTCACTTTGAAAGACACTATGGTAATTTCTCTAAAAGTTATAGATAAACTTGCCATGTTATCTAGCATTTCCAACCCCTAAGTACATACAGAAGAGAAACAAAAACAAATGTCCACACAAAAACTTGTATGCAAGGTTCATAACAGCACTGTTTATGATAGCCAAAAAGTGGAAACCAAAATGTCCATTAATTGATGAATGGATAAACAAAATATGGAAGATCCATATAAATAAAATGTTTTCAGCAATAAAAAGGAACAAACTCTTGGTACTTTGCTACAGCATAACTATAGCTTGAAAATCCTATGTTAGGTTAAAGAAGCCAACTGCAAAAGACAACATGAAATGCCCAGAAAAGGCAAATCTATAAAGGCCAGGGCTTCCCTGGTGGCTCAGATGGTACAGAATCAGCCTGTAATGCAGGAGGACCCAGGTTCAATCCCCGGTTTGGGAAGATCCCCTGGAGAAGGAAATGGCAACCCATTCCAGTATTCTTGCCTGGAAAATTCCATGGACAGAGGAGCCTGGAAGGCTCGCAAAGAGTCTGACACAACTTAGAGACTTAGCAAGCAAACATAAAGACAAAAGGCAGATTAATGGTTCTCCAGGGCTGAGGTAGGAACAGAAACTGGCTGCAAATGGGCATGGAGTATCTTTGTGGATTGTGGGAGGGTTGTACAATTCTATAAGCTTACTAAATATCACCAAACTTCCCATTTAAAATGGGAAAGCTTTATTTTGTGTAAATCATACCTCAATAAAGCTGTTAATTTTAAAAAGTTAAGAGAGTGGTCCTAAGATGGTGGAGGAATAGGACAGGGAGACCACTGTCTCCCCCACAAATTCATCGAAAGAACATTTGAACGCTGAGTAAATTCAACAAAACAACTTCTGAATGCTGGCAGAAGACATCAGGCACCCAGAAAGGCAGCCGATTGTCTTCAAAAGGAGGTAGGAAAAAATATAAAAGATAAAAAGAGAGAAAAAAGAGGTAGGGACGGAGATCTATCCCGGGAAGGGAGTCTTAAAGGGGGAAGTTTCCAAACACCAGGAAACATTCTCACTGGCATGAGCCTTGAAACCTCATAGGGCAACATAACTGGGAGGAAAAATAAATAAATAATTAAAACCCACAGATTACAGGCCTAATGGCAACATCCAGTGGAAAAGCAGCGGATCTGCTTGCATCTACCACTAGCAAGAGGGGGCCGCACAGGGAGGCACGGGCTGCATTGCTTAGAGTAAGACCGGGCCTGAATGCCCCGAGGGCAATCCGAGGGAACTAACTTGAGATAGCAACCTAGACTGTGGGATAGCTATTCTGCGAAAAGCCCTAACCTAAGACACTGCCAGGCCTGCTCACAGAACAAAGGACTGAGCAGAGCTAGCTGGCTGCAGACTGGCCCATCCCTCACCGGAGACAGGCAGGCAGGGGCAGTCAGAGCTGGAAGGGGTCAATCACGGCCCTACAGAGGCATCATCTACCAAACTGCAAGCAGGCTTCATTGCTAACCAAGACTTCTTGGGATTCTGGATGGTCGACATATGCTGGGAGGGTCACAGCCAGAGATCAGCTCCCCAGAAGAGACACATGGCACACCTGAGAAGGCGTGCCAGTTATACACCCAGAAAACTGAGTGGCAGGGACAGGGAAGGCGATAAGTTGCAGTGACCGTGCTCGCCAAGCACTTGGTCACCTGAGCTGCTCAGACCTAAGAAGAGCACAAAACACAGGCCCAACCAAGTCTGTGCCTTTGTGGAGTACCCGAGAACTTGAACCTGAGCAGCTTAGACCTGGGAAGTGCATACAACTCAGGGCCGGCCTCAGACAGTTCCTGGCAGAGCAACCTAGAGCCTAAGCAGTGTAGACTGGGAAAGCACACACGCTATGAGCGGGGGCAGACCCAGTGTGGCCGAGACACTGCGAGCACACGCCAGTGATATTTGTTTGCAGCATTCCTCCCTCCCCATAGTACATCTGGACAAGTGAGCTTAAAAAAGTGACCACCACCGCCCCCTTGTGTCAGGGTGGAAGTTAGACACTGAAGAGACCAGCAAACAGAAGAAGCTAAAACAGAGGGAACCGCCTTGAAAGTGAACAGGTGCAATAGATTAAAACCCTGTAGCTAGCACCGACTACATAGAAAGGGGCCTATAGATCCTGAGAAGTATAAGCTGGATCAAGGAACTATCTGAAAATGAACTAACTCCACACTGTCCACAATAACACCAGAGAAATTCCTAGATATATTTTTACTATTATTTTTTGAATTAAAAAAATTATTTTATTTGTTTTTAAAATTTTAAGTCCTCTATTACTCCTTTAATTTTCACTTTTATAACCTATTACTTTGCAAAAAAAGAGCCTATTTTTTAAAGCAAACTTCATATATATTTTTTATAATTTTTGTGACTTTGTTTTTTTAATATTGTATTTTTGAGAATCCAGCCTCTACCCTAGATTTTTAATCTTTGCTTTTTGGTATTTGTTATCAATTTTGTACCTTTAAGAACCCAGTCTTCAGTACCCATTTTACTTGGGAGGGAGATTACTGACTTGACTACTCTCTCCCTCCTTGGACTCTCCTTTTTCTCCACCAGGTCGCCACTATCTCCTCCCTCCCCCTTCTCTTCTCTAACCAACTTTGTGAATTTGTGTGTTCCAGGCTGTGGAGAACACTTAGGGAACTGATTACTGGCTGGATTTGTCTCTCTCCTTTTGATACCCCCCTTTATCCTACTGGCCACCTCTATCTCCTTCCTCCCTCTTCTCTTCTCTGTGTAACTTCATGAACATCTCTGAGGGGTCCAGACTGTGGAGAGCACATAGGGAAGTGATTACTGGCTAGCTTGCTCTCTCCTCTATTGATTCGCCCTCTTCTCCTCCTGGTCACCTCTATCTCCCTCCTCCCTCTTCTCTTCTCCATGTAATTCTGTGAACCTCTCCGGGTGTCCCTCACTGTGCAGAAACTTTTCATCTTTAACTTAGATGTTTTTATCAATGGTGCTATATAGATGGAGAAGTCTTGAGGCTACTGTAAGAATAAGACTGAAAACCAGAGGCACGAGGCTTAAGTCCAAACCCTGAGAAAACCAGAGAACTCCTGACTCCAGGGAACATTAATCGATAGGAGCTCATCAAATGCTTCTGTACCTACACTGAAACCAAGCACCACCCAAGGGCCAACAAGTTTCAGAGCAAGACATACTAAGCAAAATCTCCAGCAACACAGAAACATAGCCCTGAGCTTCAATATACAGGCTGCCCAAAGTCACACCAAATCCATTGACATCTCAAAACTCATTACCGGACACTTCATTGCACTCCAGAGAGAAATCCAGCTCCACCCACCAGAACACCGACACAAGCTTCCCTAACCAGGAAACCTTGACAAGCCACTGGTCCAACCCCACCCACAGCGAGGAAACTCCACAATAAAGAGGAACCACAAACTGCCAGAATATGGAAAGGCCACGGGAACACAGAAATATAAACAAGATGAAAAGGCAGAGAAATATGCAGCAGGTAAAGGAACAGGATAAATGCCCACCAAACCAAACAAAAGAGGAAGAGATAGGGAATCTGCCTGATAAAGAATTCCGAATAATGATAGTGAAAATGATCCAAAATCTTGAAAACAAAATGGAGTTACAGATAAAGAGCCTGGAGACAAGGATTGGGAAGATGCAAAACAGGTTTAACAAGGACCTAGAAGAAATAAAAGAGTCAATATATACTGAATAATGCAATAGGTAAGGTAAGGTAAGGTGAAGTCGCTCAGTCGTGTCCGACTCTTTGCGACCCCATGGACTGTAACCTACTAGGCTTCTCCGTCCATGGAATTCTCCAGGCAAGAATACTGGAGTGGATTGCCATTTCCTTCTCCAGGGGATCTTCCTGACCCAGGGATCGAACCTGGGTCTCTCGCATTGGAGGCAGACGCTTTAACCTCTGAGCCACCAGGGAAGCCCGAATAATGCAGTAAATGAGATCAAAAATACTCTGGAGGGAACCAATAGTAGAATAATGGAAGCAGAATATAGGATAAGTGAGGTGGAAGATAGAATGGTAGAAAAAAATGAAACAGAGGAAAAAAAAAAACGAATTAAAAGAAATGAGGACAACCTCAGAGACCTCTGGGACAATGTTAAATGCCCCAACATTCGAATCATAGGAGTCCCAGAAGAAGACAAAAAGACCATGAGAAAATAGGAGGAGATAATAGTTGAAAACTTCCCTAAAATGGGGAAGGAAATAATCACCCAAGTCCAAGAAACCCAGAGAGTCCCAAATATGATAAACCCAAGGTGAAACACCCCAAGACACATGTTAATCAAATTAACAAAGGTCAAACACAAAGAACAAATATTAAAAGCAGCAAGGGAAAAACAACAAATAACACACAAGGGAATTCCCATAATGATAACAGCTGATCTTTCAATAGAAACTCTTCAGGCCAGGAAGGAATGGCAGGACATACTTAAAATGATGAAAGAAAATAACCTACAGCCCAGATTACTGTACCCAGAGAGGATCTCATTCAAATATGAAGGAGAAATCAAAAGCTTTACAGACAAGCAAAAGCTGAGAGAATTCAGCATCACCAAATCAGCTCTCCAACAAATGCTAAAGGTTCTTCTCTAGACAGGAAACACAGAAAGGGTGTATAAACTCGAACCCAGAACAATAAAGTAAATGGCAAAGGGATCATACTTATTAATAATTACCTTAAATGTAAATGGGTTGAATGCCCCAACCAAAAGACAAAGACTGGCTGAATGGATACAAAAACAAGACCCCTATATATGTTGTCTACAAGAGACCCACCTCAAAACAGGAGACACATACAGACTGAAAGTGAAGGGCTCAAAAAAGATATTCCATGCAAATAGAGACCAAAAGAAAGCAGGAGTAGCAATAATCATATCAGATAAAACAGACTTTAAAACAAAGGCTATGAAAAGAGACAAAGAAGGACACTACATAGTGATCAAAGGATCAATCCAAGAAGATATAACAATTATAAATATATATGCACCCAACATAGGAGCACCACAATATATAAGACAAATGCTAACAAGTATGAAAGGGGAAATTAACAATAAGACAATGAAGCAACTGACAAACAACTAATCTCAAAAATATACAAGCAATTTATGCAGCTCAATTCCAGAAAAAAATAGGCCAAAGAACTAAATAGAGATTCCTCCCAAGAAGATATACGGATGGCTAACAAACACATGAAAAGATTCTCAACATCACTCATTATCAGTGAAATGCAAATCAAGACCACAGTGAGGTACCATTTCACGCCAGTCACAATGGCTGCGATCCAAAAGTCTACAAGCAGTAAATGCTGGAGAGGCTGTGGAGAAAAGGGAAGCCTCTTACACTGTTGGTGGGAATGCAAACTAGTACAGCCACTATGGAGAACAGTGTGGAGATTCCTTAAAAAACTGGAAAGAGAACTGCCTTATGACCCAGCAATCCCACTGCTGGGCATACACACCAAGGAAACCAGATTGAAAGAGACACCTGTACCCCAATGTTCATTGGAGCACTGTTTATAATAGCCAGGACATGGAAGCAACCAAGATGTCCATCAGCAGATGAATGGATAAGAAAGCTGTGGTACATATATACGATGGAGTATTACTCAGCCATTAAAAAGAATACATTTGAGTGAGTCCTAATGAGGTGGATGAAACTGGAGCCAATTATACAGAGTGAAGTAAGCCAGAAAGAAAAACACCAATACAGTATACTAACACATATATATGGAATTTAGAAAGATGGTAATGATAACCCTGTATGCAAGACAGCAAAAGAGACACAGATGTAAAGAACAGACTTTTGGACTCTGTGGGAGAGGGCGAGGGTGAGATGATTTGGGAGAATGGCACTGAAACATGTATACTATCATGTAAGAAATGAATCACTAGTCTAGGTTTGATACAGGATACAGGATGCTTCGGGCTGGTGCACTGGGATGACCCAAAGAGATGATATGGGGAGGGTGGTGGGAGGGGGGTTCAGGGTTGGGAACTCATGTACACCTGTGGTGGATTCATGTCAGTGTATGGCAAAACCAATACAGTACTGTAAAGTAAAAAAATAAAAAATAAAATAAACAATAACACAATAATAGTGGGAGACTTTAATACCTCACTCACACCTATGCATAGATCAACTAAACAGAAAATTAACAAGGAAACACAAACTTTAAATGATACAATAGACCAGTTAGACCTAATTGATATCTATAGGACAATTCACCCCAAAACAATAAATTTCACCTTTTTCTCAAGCACACATGGAACCTTCTCCAGGATAGCTCACAACCTGGGCCATAAATGTAGCCTTGGTAAATTCAAAAAAATTGAAATTATTCCAAGCATCTTTTCTGACCACAATGCAATAAGATCAGAACTCAATTACAGGAGAAAAACTATTAAAAATTCCAACATACGGAGGCTGAACAACACGCTGCTGAATAACCAACAAATCACAGAAGAAATAAAAAAAAGAAACCAAAATTTAAAAATTCCAACATACGGAGGCTGAACAACACGCTGCTGAATAACCAACAAATCACAGAAGAAATAAAAAAAAGAAACCAAAATACGCATAGAAATGAATGAAAATGAAAACACAACAACCCCAAACCTGTGGGACACTGTAAAAGCAGTGCTAAGGGGAAGGTTCATAGCAATACAGGCATACCTCAAGAAACAAGAAAAAAATGTCAAATAAATAACCTAACTCTACACCTAAAGCAAGTAGAAAAGGAAGAAATGGAGAACACCAGGGTTAGTAGAAGGAAAGAAATCTGAAAAATTAGGGCAGAAATAAATGCAAAAGAAACAAAAGAGACCATAGCAAGAATCAACACAGCTGAAAGCTGGTTGTTTGAGAGGATAAATAAAATAGACAAACCATTAGCCAGATTCATGAAGAAACAAAGGGAGAAAAATCAAATCAATAAAGTTAGAAATGAAAATGGAGAGATCACAACAGACAACACAGAAATACAAAGGATCATAAGAGACTACTATCAGCAATCATATGCCAATAAAATGGACAACGTGGAAGAAATGGACAAATTCTTAGACAAGTACAACTTTCCAAAACTGAACCAGGAAGAAATAGAAAA
>SJYQ01003133.1:502538-532540 GCA_006410935.1 Redunca redunca
CTGGGAAAACTGGTCAACCACTTGTAAAAGAATGAAACTAGAACACTTTCTAACACCATTCACAAAAATAAACTCAAAATGGATTAAAGATCTAAATGTAAGACCAGAAACTATAAAACTCTTAAAGGAGAACATAGGCAAAACACTCTCCGACATACATCACAGCAGGATCCTCTATGACCCACCTCCCAGAATATTGGAAATAAAAGCAAAAATAAACAAATGGGATCTAATTAAAATTAAAAGCTTCTGCAAAACAAAGGAAACTATAAGCAAGGTGAAAAGACAGCCTTCATAATGGGAGAAAATAACAGCAAACGAAGCAACTGACAAATAATTAATCTGAAAAATATACAAGCAACTCCTGCAGCTCAATTCCAGAAAAATAAATGACCCAATCAAAAAATGGGCTAAAGAACTAAACAGACATTTCTCCAAAGAAGACATACAGATGGCTAACAAACACATGAAAAGATACTCAACATCACTTATTATTTGAAATGCAAATCAAAACCACAATGAGGTACCATTTCATGCCAGTCAGAATGGCTGTGATCCAAAAGTCTACAAGTGATAAATGCTGGAGAGGCTGTGGAGAAAAGGGAAGCCTCTTACACTGTTGGTGGGAATGCAAACTAGTACAGCCACTATGGAGAACAGTGTGGAGATTCCTTTAAAAACTGGAAAGAGAACTGCCTTATGACCCAGCAATCCCACTGCTGGGCATACACACCGAGGAAACCAGAATTGAGAGAGACACACGTACCCCAATGTTCATCGCAGCACTGTTTATAATAGCCAGGACATGGAAGCAACCTAGATGTCCATCAGCAGGTGAATGGATGAGAAAGCTGTGGTACATATACACGGAGTATTACTCAGCCATTAAAAAGAATACATTTGAATGAGTTCTAATGAGGTGGATGAAACTGGAGCCAAGTACAGAGTGAAGTAAGCCAGAGTGAAAACACAGAGTGAAGTAAGCCAGAAAGAAAAACACCAATACAGTATAATAATGCTTATACATGGAATTTAGAAAGAGGGTAACGATAACTCTGTATGCGGGACAGCAAAAGAGACACAGAGGTGTAGAACAGTCTTTCGGACTCTGTGGGAGAGGGCGAGGGTGGGATAATTTGGGAGAATGGCATTGAAACATGTATATTATCATATGTGAAACAAATCACCAGTCCAGATTCAATGCATGATACAGGGTGCTCGGGGCTGGTGCACTGGGTTGACCCAGAGGGAGAGGATGGGGAGGGAGGTGGGAGGTGGGTTCAGTATGGGGAACACATGTACATCCGGGTGGATTCATGTCAATGTATGGCAAAACCAATACAATATTGTAAAGTAAAAATAAATAAAAAGAAGTTAAACAAACAAATGGCAAAGTAATTCTCTTATATCCTTGCCACAAAAAGATAAACTGCTGTTAACTTTCAGTTTTTTTTCTCTGTGTTTTAACAAAATGTTCTACCATACAGTTTTAAAACTGATTGGTTCACATAAATTATCTGTGTGTCATTAATAACAAAACTGCATGGAACACTTCATGAAATGATACATGATGAAACTGAAAAACCACATCGGGGATCATCCAATGCCTTAATTTTACCCCCTTTTGGTTTCATTTCCTTATATATAAAACAAGGAAGTTTTAGAACTAGTTTTCTTGGTTCTTTGCTGCCCTGAACCTCTGTATTAAATTTTTTCTTCTTTTGGAATTATTACTCCAATCTGTTGCTAATGAACATAATTTAAAAAAAGCAACTAACATTGCAAACTTATTTCAGCCTGGATACATGAATTTTTCATATTTAATTCTCCTAAAAAAACTGTATTATCTTCCTTTTACAGATAACAAATTAAGATTTTCTTAGGGTTAAGAAATTGAAATTCTCTGGAGGGAAGGAGAGAATGGGAAATTATTGCTCAATGTTTACAGAGATTGTTTGGAGTGATGAAAAAGTTTTGGAGATAGATACTGGTGATGGTTGAACACTGTCAATGTAATTATTAACACTACTGGGTTATACATAAATATGGCTAACGTGGCAAACTATATTTAATTACAAAAAAATTTTTAAGACATTTGTTAAGTCAGCCAACAGGACCCTTTTTTTTTTAACAGCCTGAATGAGGTACAACTGGCATAACATGCTGTGAATTGAAGCTGTATATGGTATGATATACGCATACACTGTGTAATGATTACAATAATCAGTAACACATTCATCACCTCACATACATTTTTTGGTGTGAGACAGTGTTAAACCTTCTAGTAACTTTCAAGTATGTTTCCATGTTAACAACTTTCCATGTTGTTAACTATAGCCATCATGCTATACAAAACATCCCTTCAACTTACCTTACAAATGGAAGTTTGTACCATTTGACCAACATCTCCCCATCCCTCAGACTCTGGCAATCACCAATGTACTGTTTCTATGAACCCATACTCTTTAACGTGAATGCTATTTGCACGTTGACAGTATTTCCTAACCCAATGAAATAATGGAAATATGATACCTGACAGAGGCTCAGATTTTATAAAATAGTCATTCAAGCTTCCGAAAAGTTAAGTCCACAATTAATTTTAATACACCTATACTTCAAATTTCCTAGTTTAATTTTTTGATCATTAAAAGCCACTGTGGCAGGAAGATGACTTCAGGGATGTAAACTGGTTGTTATTTTGGCTTTATACTACCCTATTTGATGATTCGGGGTACAGTTTTAAATATCCTGTGCTTTTACAGTATTGATAGGTTAAATAACTATCTATATTATAGCTGATTCTATTCCTCAAGTCCCATAGGCCTGTTTTTGCTCAAGAATCACTTAAGAAGAGTCAGATAACAGAAAGAGATCCAGTGATATATATAATTTTTAAGCTTGATGGTCTCAGAGGTTGGACTAGACTAGATAAAACAGTCACACAGGCCTATAGTTTGTTTTCTTAAAATTAGATGGCATGAAAATTTCATCTGGCAAGCGCTCATCTTTCTGTAACATTGAGGAATATTAAGATTAGCTAAACCAAAACAAACAACTCTCTGAATGTTCCCACAGTCTCCCAACTGAAAGTCCAAGCTGTTCTAGAAACAGGAAGACTGAACTGTGCTGTCATCAGTGGGTACAAATAAAGGATAAACAGACTTTTCACTTAAAGAACATCTTTATTTAATCTTTAATATACAATATTACCTTTAATTTATAAAAATTACATGTGGAGGACATAACTGGAAATCAGTTCAGGAGTGGCCGGTGGGTACCGATTTAGGAGGTTATACTTGCCCCACTTACTAGTTTAGGGAAAAATTATACCAGTGAATTTGAGACCAGTAAGATTGAGAAATGGCATTTCGACTTCTGAATCCAGTATTAAAACTGGGGATGCTTTATTCAACTTATCCAACAAAAACTAATTTCTAAATTTTCTAAAAAATAATTTTTCCCAAGAAGTGAGCTTATCTCCATGGATTTTTCTGGTATATAATTTGCAGTAGAAGTCTGTAGCTTTCAAACAGCTGAAACACATTTTTAATTATTTAAAATCTTCTGCATATTAACATGTACGTATGTGAGTGTACGTGTCTGTGTACTCACACTTACATTCACACTGAGCCAAAGCCATCTGTATTGTATGCTGGACCTAGAAAGGTAATTCATTTATGGTGTGTGTCCCCCCTGTCATTCTGAGCACAGGCTTTCCCTCTTCTAGGACTTCCAAATATAGTGAAATATTTGGTAAACTTCTTTGTGAAATAAGCTATCCTCAGGAAGCTCGGTGCACTGCAATGTTCATACGTACTAGCAATGTGGTATCGTGTAATTTCATGAGTTCTGCTGGACTCAAAGGTTAAAGTGGATTAGTTGTTAAGCAGTTAAAAGGCTGAGGATGCTTTAATTTAAATATAATGCACACTGACATTCTGAAATACTTTTGACTTGAAAAGGATTGAGCAAGTGCAAGAAGAGAAGGGAACTCTTCTTTTGGACACATCTTTTTCTCTGCATTTCTCAGATTTAGGCTGTTGCAGAGGCAACAAGGGCAACAGTACCTTTCTGCAGTCTAAAAAGGAATAGTAGTTGCTACATGGCAACTGAGCCACATAACCCATTTTCTGTTGCTTAAAATTTTTTCAGGAGATTGACTTCTGTAGCACAAAGGTCAGAAATATAATTTCACATTCTTGTCAGAGGGCCCTAAGAGTATTCAAGTGGAGGAATTTTTGCAGCTCCAGCCATCCAGAGTCCTGGTCCAAAGGTCAATGAGCAGGCAGAACCTGGAGCAAATATACTAATTTTGATACCACAGAGACCCTTCCTTTTACATGGAGACTCTGGAATTGTGGCATTAAATGACAAGAAAGGATAAGGGTTGACAGCATATCCCACAAACAAAATGCCTCTTTCAAGATAGTTGTCCCATACTGAAACCTGAATAGCCTCCAGAGTATAGCTATTTTCAAGACAACAAATATATAGGTTTAGGTTACATAAATACATATGATTGTACATACATGGCTATTTTTTTTGCTTTAAAAATGAATTATGTATTCAAAACACAGATAAAAGATGCATATCAAAGATTATAGGGTCTTACACAAATTAAAACTGGGATCAAGGGTTAACAACTATGATCCATGGGCCAAATCTAGTCCTCCATGTTCCAGAAAATAAAGTTTTATTGGAAAACAGCCACCGACACCCCTTCCTTTACATGTTGTCTATACTTGCTTTAATGGCTCAAAAGCAGAACTGAGTAGTAGAGATAGAGACTGTATGGCTCACAAAGCCTGAAATATTCACCGTCTGGCTCTCTGGAGGAAAGCTTGCTAATCCATAGATCACAGAGAACATGACCTGAATGAATTGAAGGAACAGAAAATCATTTTCATCAGTGTTCCGGAACCAAGCACATTAAGATATCTCCAGATCATATTTGGTTACTCAAATATTCTGCTTAAAATCTGTGCAGCCAAAAGTAGTTAACAACAGTGTTCGTTAATTAACAGAGATAATACTAAAAATCTGTGTATCATTCTATTTATGCATATATCTACATAAAGAGTGGATTAAGATATGAGCTAGCCAATCTGAGTGTAAGGAAACCTAAAGAAAAATAAGAACTCAAAATACCATTACTAGGAACTGTTATTAGGAACTTAAAAATATTTCAGTATATTCTTCTTTTATATTTAACAGCATGAGACCATTACTAGGAACCACAGCAGAGCATAAACAATTTACAACTAACTGCAAATTTTACCCATTTAATTATGTGACAAAATTTTTTGAATATAAAATAACCAGCATTTCTATAAAACATTAACTTTTAATTATGTAATTAAAGTGATAATAGCAAAATAAGAATGTTTTTATTTCTAAAGTAGATATTTTAGTCAAAGTTGCATCAGAAATCAAGTGTTTCTTTTGACATTTTTCAAGAGGCTTTAGTTATTAACTACAATTATAGCTGTTAGTAGTATATAGTAACACATTGTTTAAAATATATTATAAACCATTTCTTTTCTTCTTTAATTTAAAGGAAATATAAAATTAAGGATTTTGTAACATGAATCATACTGTAAAACACTTAAAACGGTATGAACAACTCTTATACAGAAAATGCCACTGGAATCACAAAGTGTTCTAACACTTGAAAGTGCCGAGCACAGTGCTTGGCACACATTAGGTATGCTGTGCTTGTTCACTCACTCACTCACTCACTCACTCATTCATAAGGAATCCACGCCTAAGGAGAAACTCCAAGGACAAGCACAACAAATTTTACCAACAAATCTGAAGTTTTGACAAAGACTTTGGCAATGGAGAATGGGAGAGGAGACGTTAATGATCAAAATTTCAAACTGCTTGGCTAAAATCTACCAACTGAAGCCCTAGGTTATCCTAGAGAACAGCACAGAGAATCAGGGTCAATATTCCACAACAGAAATATATTCCTTCAATACCCAGGTTTTGCTTTTACACATAAACATCTGCTCAAAGACAAGAATAAGTTGGTGTCAGACACAGACAGCACATCTCTGCAACCCACCAGAAAGTAAGAATTTTTCTGCACTGAGACTTCTTTTTGGTTGGGACTTCATTCTCTTGGTTTTAACAACTTAATACTGGTTTGAACCAAAAACGTGATTCTAAAATTCTAAAAGAAAGAAAAATAAATATAGAAGGTAGAGGGGTGTTCAACATCTATTTTTTTCTCTTGTATACCAAATGATTTATCTACTCTGCACATTTGTGCCAAAGGCACAAAGTAACATGTCTGCTTTTGAGGAGGCACCTGGAAAGGAGCATTTCTAGGCTCTTTGCAGAAGGTCTTAAAAATGTAACGAATGTTTTAACCCGAGTCATAAGGTCTACAAAATGCAAAGGACTGTAAAGGACAGAAAAAAGTAAAGAATAAGCTCAGAAACTAGCAGAATATGGGGATAACATAGGATAAGGATTGATCTTGGAGAAAAGAAATTTTTAAATCCTTAACAAATATAAAACATGAAACTGGCAACTCGTAGCTGACTTAAATGTAATTGCCTTTGGTATTCAGAGAAGAAAAAAAAAAGAAAAAGGAAGCATTATCATAAGCTCTAGTCTTCTCACCATCACAAGGAAGATAAGGAGATGATGAAGAGTCTTCCTTTGTCCCTCTCAAGAGTTTTTGCTTGTACCAGAACTAGCCATGCTCATACACCTCTCTTTTCTTGAGCTCCAGAAAGACAAACAGAGCACTTGGTGTGGGGGTTTTGTCTTCTCATTCCTTGAGAAGTTCCTGGGGAACCAAGAAGGTTCCTTTACTCTGCATTCTTCTAAATGAAGTGAGGAAGTGTTCACTGCCATCTACAAAGCTGTTCTGGGTCTTTTGCCAAGTCAAGTTATTCATTTTTTTAAAGTGACTCATAAGTGGGCTTGTGCTATTTTTAGGAGCAAAACTAATGTTTTTTGAGAACCAAACACTTTTCCTTTCTCTTCTAAGGTTAGTCATCTATCCTTTTCATTTAAAATTTTTAGTTTTTCAACTAGTAAAAGATATTATAATTTCAAAATATGTAGTAAAATTTAAGTTTCCTAAAGATTTAAATAATGCAACTGGCTCTACATCCTTACTTTCTATGTATAGTGAAAATCTTGAGGTGGTTATCATTTATGGATCATCTTCTGAACTGTGTGAACTGTTTGACTATTTGTGGTATAAGATGAACACCCTGAAAATATTTAATCATATTAATTTACTAAATCTTTTTCCAATGTAAATCTACCACATGCTAATAATAAAAAAAAAAAAACTATCAAAATAAGACAATAAACCTTCAGAACTCTAAAGTGGGCTTCCTACACATTGTTTTATGAAATCTTCAAATTCATAGTAAATATTAGACTACTACTACTACTCCCAACTATTACTGCCAATGGAGGCTGTTTGTATTAAGTGTAAGGAAGAAAAAGCATCTTGTACTGTGACATAATTTAAGGAGCAGAAAATTTATAAGTCTTATTTATGTTTTAGTTCCTGATAAAATTTAAGTTATTCCCCCACAAATAGAAAGAAATACTGCAAAATCTATTGATGGTAAGAGAAAGCCCCTTAGATATATTTCAAATTTAGTGTAATATAATTAAATTATACCACATTTTAATTACTAAATATTACTTTGAAACTACTCTAATTCTTTGGATTTATATAAATATCCTTGGAGAAAAAAAGTTGAATTTATTTTTTACATAAAATGTTTATGAAAAGCTCACTCATCTGATGGGATAATAAAGGATCCCCTATCTCAAAAACAGTTAAGGAAGTTTCACTACATTTTGTTTTTGATTTAATAAATTGTGAAAGTAATCTGGTTCATCAAGGTAAATTCAGAGCTGCATAACAGTGCAGTGAATTTTGCTAAGCCACACAAAGAGCTGAAAATTGAGGGAGTCTACTAAGGTCAAAGTGAACAAAATTTACTTGGTAGATTTGCTGGTTTGAAAAAATAATCTCCTACCAAAAAAACCAAGGCTTTCTCTTAGAACAGGTTTCAAGGCAACAAACTGCAGCATTTTCCCCACTTTTTGTCATGCTACCAACACGAGACTGAACAACATGCACGGAATTCCAAACCCAGGCTCGTAAGTAGTGGTGATGATAAACAGTAGTTTCAATGATTCCATATGGAGACAAAGATTTAAAGAGTATTCTCTGTGAATCATGTCCCCAGAGAAATCAAATTTAACCAAGAAATTTCAATGGACTAGACTGCAATTTGAAATGGCTGCCAGTCTGCATCTAATGGGAACTTGAACATTCAGAGAGGGATAAGTATTCTGTTTCTTTTTCCAGTCTTCTGCGGCCTATGCAGTTACATTGTTCTTTTGCTCTTGTTTATTTTAATCCATTCCATTATTAAAAATGGAGGGGAAAAGAGGACAAACAATGTGTAAATATTGTGACTTGAGAGCTGCTCCACTTTGGGAGGAAACAAATGTGTAATTGGTTCCAAAGGCCATCTCCAACTCCTGCAAGGTGCTCCACATTCCTGGCTTATTCTTAGGAAGTGTAGCCTCCAGATTCCAGGACTCTAGAAACAATAGCAACAGGCATAATTTTTCAAGTGACCATCTCATTAAGAATCAAAGCACATCAGGTCTCTGTCCTACATACACCAGAATATGTTTTGGTCAGGTATAAAATGGAATCATTTCAAAGGTGAAATATCTACAAGTTGAAAAGTCTTGCAGGGAACAGTCATGCTTCACCCTGCCATGTTGACTTAAGAGGTCCAGGTTTCCAAAAGGCCCCTCTCCAGACTAATTTCTGTAGTGGTCCATGTAAACAAAACACAGGTGAGAATGGTCTTTCTGGAGCTGCATTCATCGAACAGCAGGATTTCTTGAAAGCGTGGTGTTGGCTAAATGCAACACGGGCAGAGGGTGAGCCTCTGTATTAAATACCCAGTGGTCTAAAGGTAAAAGGTCATCACCGGAGAACAGCAGATACAAATACCTGAAAATTTAAAGGAAAAAAAAATGAGTTTCAACTAGAATTCAACAAGATCAGGTGATCTCAATTATAATGGGAGAGTACACCAGTAACCTATTTTGAGCAACTTTGATGAAAAACACACCAGAAAATGAACCTCAGTCATTCAAATGATTAAAAACACAAAAGCAATGTATTCCAGAAAAGTGCCTAATAAAATCCAGTAGGATGAACAACTAGACCTCTGAAAGAAGGCAGTTAAAACGCAAATTCCACATACCTGTCTGAAGCACATAAAACAATAATGCTGTAAAATGGCATAAAACAAACCAATCCATGATTTTTTAGAGACATTCTTTTAAAATTCAGATGTAATATCAATCATATGTTTTGGCAACTTACAGAGATCACAGTATATAACTACAGATTAATGTGTGTGTGTGTGTGTGCGTTAGTTTCTCAGTCTTGTCCGACTCTCTGGGACCTCATGGGCTGCAGCCTGACAGACCCCTTTGGGGATTTCCTAGGCAAGGATATTGGAGTGGGTTGCCACTCCCTTCTCCAAGGTATCTTCCCAACCCGGGGATCAAACCCAGATTAATAAACACTAAAGAAAGTAAGTGAAGCATATTATTTGGACACAGCAATGACTTTATATACTCCTAATACATTAGTTTTTATAGTTCTTGGAGCAGATATTACAAACTGTTCAAAAAAAGTTCTAGAAACATTATGGATTTACAGGAGGGTTAATCATTTATTAGTCCCTCTTAACAGGTAATAGCATTGTTTATACGAAGACATATATATTTACACCTCTCCATGAACACTGCAGGGCACAGGGGTAACTTAGAAATTTAAAACAGTTTACACAATGATTCTTACCATTATAGGTAAAAATATCACATGTATATCACATTATATATTATAATTGGGCAAATTCCAATATGAATTCTATTAGAGGGTTATCAAAGTGAGCATAAAACAACTATACAGAGTTGGCAATGTGGGTTACAACTCTTGATCTTAGCAGTAAGTAGCTGGGCTTTACTTAAGGCTTTGGTGAAGAATTCCTTTACAGTATTTTAGCTAAACTTTATTTTAAAAATAGGCACATTAACATCTTTTCATTTTACTGTTATAGTTCTTATGAGAGAGTAAAACCATACAGCACTGAGGTAAATGGAGGCTGCTTATCAACTGCATAACTGGTAAAGCTGGAAAGGAGAGTAACAGGGCCTCTAGTTTCACTCTTTGATCCCACACCTTGAGATCTGCTTGACTGACTGACTCACCAGGTAACAGGCAGAGAAGCTGGAACTGAAAAAGGCTTGGATGGACACAGCAAGAGACTCTGCTGGGTCTGCTTACAGTATGGAGATGAGAAGCACAAGCTCTCTGTGTTTTGGGCGCAAACATGTCTAGAAGAGCTATGTTCTGTGCAGTTTCATGTCTTTTGGCTAAATGTGGGCTAATGGAGCAGGCTTCCTCTAACTGTAACACTTCTTGGGAGAGGAGTAGGTGAAGGAATAGAGAGAAAATGCAGTTTCTTGTAAAATGATTTCTTTACATTGGAAAGTGCTATAGAAGTAAATACACAAAAAGTTTTAGATAACAGAAAGTGGTGTTTTATTTTTAAACAATCATGAAACAATCTTAATAAAACTGTAGTGGGTTGAGTAGCCCCCTTATTCCTCAACTCATGTCCATCTGGTGCCTCAGAATGTCACTTTATTTGGAAATAGGGTCTCTGGTATATAACTAGTCAAGGATCTGAAGAGGAAACCATCCTTGATTTAGTGTGGGCCCTAAAACCAATGGCTTCCATCTGTACAAGAGGAAGGAGAGCGAGTGATCTGGACCCAGAGACGTGGAAATCATGTGAAGGCAGAGGCGAAGACTCAAGTTAAGCTCCCTCCATCCAAGGAACACCTTCAGAGGAAAATTATTTCAGACTTCTGGCCTGCAGAGCTGTGAGAGAAAAACTTCTGTAATGCCACCAAGTTTGTGGTGATTTGTTACTGCAGCTCTAGGAAATTAATACAACTTTCATGCCAAGCCTCCAGAGGATTCCTCTGGACCTTAACCTCTGGGTTTGAACGAACTAATTGGAGAATCAAATAGGCCCTAGACAGCAGGAGGTAGACTATAGATACATATTTTAAAATGTATAGCAAAATAAATGTTTGAAATTAAAGTAAAATAGCTAAACAACTCATGTCAAGGCCATGGTACATTATTACTGACAGATTTTTAACTTGGATTTTAAACACAGAACAATCGGAGAGTGTGATCTTTGCTATGAAAGTTGAGAAAAATCTAATTCAAATTAGCTATCAGACTACTAGATCCTCTAATAAGGATTTTTTATGACTACAGTTCAAAGTTGGAGATAACAGATGACAAACGGCATTGCCAAAGACCTGTACGTATATAAAAAGGCTGCTATTAAGTACCTCGGTTTTACTGGATGTCTTGCTTGCTTTTTATAACTATTTTAAAATGCTGTTCACATATGTCTCTTTTATCTATAAAGACAAGACATTCAGAGGAGGTGATGGTACCAGAAGTAATCTCAACTACTAAGTGTCAGTAGCATTCACCAAATAGGAAAGTTTTACAGTCAAACAGGAAAGAACAGTCAACCAAATCTGAGAAGAAACATTTAAGTGTCTATGGAGAAATGCTAAGGCTAAAAAAGAACCAACTACCAAGCTACTGTGTTCTTTACTTAATTCTTTATGTCTATCAAATGAGCCTAGCTGACTTGTTTATTCTTTTCCACAACTACCAGGGGCAGTGTTCAGGGTATTATGGATAGATGCTACAACCCTGAATGCTTGCATTAGGGACTACAACAAACTCACAAGAAAACCTCAGACTGTTTGAAAAATAATCTACTTAAATCTACCATTTCATTTATACTCCTAATGTTTAAATAATGTCTTAGGATGGATAGACTGAAGACATGCAGTGGAAACTATATTCTAAAAGAGGATAAATTAAAATATACAATTATTAATCTCTCCAAAGATCTGTCCCTCTCTGCCTTTCTTAAATCTTAAAGTTGTTTCCTGGTGGGAAAGGGTGGCAAAGAAAAAAACACTGAAACAAACATGGCAGTATTGTGGATTCAAATCCATTTTTTTGAAAGATAAACTGGAAGTGGAACATTTGTGATATTGAGACACAAAGGGGCTGGGAAAAATTCCTCTTCCTTTCCTTTAGGGGTCAAATAATTTAGGGTGACTTTCCTATAGGTCGGAGAACACTGAAACTACATAAACAGTTGGGATTATTTCTTATAACAAAAAACCCAGAAGTAGGTTGTAATCTTGGTTAAAGATTAATGAAAAAATATTAATTTTTTTCCGGGTGCCAAAAGGCCTTATCTCTTTTTCCTTTTTCTTAGGTCACTGCCTTGAGAAAACTTCTAACTGTCCCTTTGATACATATGTAAATCTTTTTTTAAAGCGTCATAAACCTCTTGCCAGTGTTACAATCCAGGAATGTTTTTCTTAAAAGGCCTGGGAGCCATGCCTCTAAAATATAAACATCAAGGAAGATAGCACCCCAATCTCTCTGTCACTGTGAGGTTAGCTTAGGTAACTTCCTCTAAGCTCTAATTAGCCCCTTGTGATAAATATAGAAGCACTATTTTTCCTTTGGATAAAGAGAATTAACACACATGGCCTCCCCAGTTACCTTATGAATTCAGAATGAACTAAGTATAGCAAATGGTGCTGTCAAGAAACTACCCGTTCCTCATTACACTGCCTTTGTACCTTTGTCAAAAATATGTCTTCCCACCACTTCCTAGATCCTGTTTCAAATATTTGTCCATCAATTATTACTGTCTATTTCACCACACTGTTCTTATAATGATAGCTTTATAGTAAGTCTTGAAATCAGGCAGTATTAGGCTTTCAACTTTGCTTTTTTTTGAAACTTGTTTTGGTTATTCTAAGTTCTTTGTATTTCCATATGAAATTTAGAAACAGATTTCTACCCCAAAGAACCTCCAGGAATTTTGATTGGGATTATGTAACTACAGAACAATTGAGGGAGAGTTGACAATACTGAATTCTCAGAACCATAAAGTGAATCTCTTATTTAAATCTTTAATTTCTCTCAGCAATGATTTTTAGTTTTCAGTGTACAGGTCTTTAATGTGTTTTGGCAAGATATCCCTAAAATTTCATATCATTTCATATGCTATTATAAGGGGCAATTTTTTCAGTTTCAATTTCTTGATTGCTCATGGCTAGTATATATAATTGATTTTAATATATTAATCTTCTGTCCACAACCCCGCTAAATTAACTTACTAGTTCTAGTAACTTTTTGAGAAACTCCATAGGATTTTCAAAGATGACAATCGTCCTCTACAAAAAAAGTGTCTTTTGTCTGGCTGCAGATAGAACCTTCATTACAAGGCTAAATCAAAGTGAAGAGAACAGACATCCTTGTCTTGTTCCTAATCTTAGGAGGATCTTAATTCTTCAGTATGATGTAACTATACATTCTTCATACATGCCATTTATCAAGTTAAGAAAGTTCCTTTCTATTTTTTGTTTGCTAAGAATTTTATCAGGAATGGATATTGGATTTTGTCAAGTGATTTTTTCTGTCCATTGAGGTAAGCATATAGTTTTTGTTTTACAGTTCATTGACTGGTTTTCAAATGTTAAATCAAGCCTCCATACTTGGAATAAACCCACTTGGGTCATGATGTATTAACTATTTAATATGTTGTTAGACTTGATTTGCTAAAATCTTGTTTAGCTATTTTATAGTTAACTAAGCTCATGAGGGATATTACTCTTGCTTTCAGTGAGGACTCTGTCATTGTTATATTTGTTCCTTTTTGTCTAACTTGTTTTTTTCCTCTGGTTGCTTTTAAGATTTTTTTCTTTATCACTATTTTTGAGCAATGTGATTACAATGTGCCTTGGATGAAGCATTTTTTATGTTCCTTTTCCGTGAAATTTAGTCTGCGAGTATGGTATTTGCAGCAAGTTTGAAAAGATTGGGATCAGTTTTTCATCCATACCGCTGTCCTCTTCTCCAGAGACTCCACTTTCATATATTTTAAACCTCTGCAGTTGTTACACAGCTCACAATGTTCTTTTCATTTTTCTAAGATTCTTTCTTTTGTTGTTGTTCTTGTTTCATTTTGATTTCTATTCCTATGTTTTCAAACTCACTAACCTTTTCTTCCTGCAATGTCTAATGTGCTATTAATCCTATTTGGTATATTTATTTTCCAATCCAGACATTGTAGTTTTCATTTCTGGAAGTTTGATTTGGGTTTTAACATATTCCACATCTATACTTAATGTTTTGAATACACAGAATATTGTTATGATAACTGTTTTAATATTATCTGCTAATTCTAACATGTCTATGAATTCCAAGTTAATTTCAATTGATAACCTCCGTGTTTGTTCCTGGATAGTTTTCTATCACTATAAATCTTAAGTTTTGTTCAGGAATATCATTAAGTTACTTGGAAACAGTTTGATCCTTTCAGGTCTTGTTTTTATGATTTGTTATATAGATTCAAAGCTGTAGATTATTCCCCTCTACTGAGGCACAAGCTGGATTTAGAAAAGGCAGAGGAACCAGAGATAAAATTGCCAACATACACAGGATCATAGAAAAAGCAAGGGAATTCCAAAAAAAATCTACTTCTGCTTCACTATGCTAAAGCCTTTGATTGGGTGGATGACAACAAACTGTGGAATATTCTTAATGAGATGAGAATACCAGACCATATTACCAGCCTCCTGAGAAACCTGTATGCAGGACAAGAAGCAACACTTAGAACTGGACATGGAACAGCAGACTGGTTCAAAATTGGTAAAGGAGGACGTCAAGGCTGTATACTGTCACCCCGCTTATTCAACTTATATGTAGAGTACATCATGCGAAATGACGGGCTGAATGAATCACAAGCTGCAATCAAGATTGCCGGCAGAAATATCAACAATCTCAGATATGCAGATGATACAACTTTAATGGCAGAAAGTGAAGAGGAACTAAGAGCCTATGAAAGTGAAAAGAGGAGAGTGAAAAAGCTGGCTTAAAACTCAACATTCAAAAACTATGATCATGGCATCTGGTCCTATCACTTCATGGCAAATAGATGGGGGAAAATGCAGAGTGTCAGATTTCATTTTCTTGGGCTTCAAAATTACTGCGGACGGTGACTGCAGCCATGAAATTAAAAGACACTTGCTTCTTGAAAGAGTAGCTACGAGAAACCTAGACAGTTATTAAAAAGCAGAGACATCACTTTGCCAACAAAGGTCCATATAGTCGAATATGGATTTTTGGTTTTTCCAGTAGTCATGTATATATGGATGTGAGAGTTGGACCATAATATAGAAGGCTGAGGGCCGAAGAGTTAATGCTTTCGAACTACGGTGCTAGAAAAGACTCTTGAGAGTTCCTTGGACAGCAAGGAGATCAAACCAGTCAGTCCTAAAGGAAATCAACCCTGAATATTGATGCTGGAAGGATTGATGCTGATGCTGAAGCTCCAATACTTTGGCCACCTGATGTGAAGAGGTGACTCACTGGAAAAGACCCTGATGCTGGAAAGATTGAGGGCATGAAGAGGATGAGATGGTAGGATGGCATCACTGACTCAATGGACATGAGCTTAAGCAAACTTCGGGAGATAGTGAAGGACAGGGAAGCCTGGCATGCTGCAGTTCATGCTCTTCATGATCATTGATTCTTCTCTAAAGACTTCATACCATGACCTTCTAGAATTTTGTGAAAATGGACATTAAATTCATCTATCTTCATTTTTCTCAATCCAACTTTTCCCTTCTTTAAAATTATATATCTATTCTGTTGTGCTTCTCTCCACCATTCCCGAAAGAACATTAATACTGATTACAAAATCATATTTGTAGTAGTACCTTGGTGTGTAATTTCTTTGGATAATTACAATCATTTAAAATAACAAGTTACCTTTCTCCCTTTGGGCCTCTCTCTGTCATATCTGTTTTCCTTTCATTACATTCCAGGGTAAGCCATAGGGAATGCATTTAAAAGTACAGATTCTTTGGCATTTTTTTTTAAAGTTCCCTTGATAGCATGCCATTGATTCTCTAATTTTTCATTGGGGTAAAAACACATAACATAAAATTTACCATCTTAACCATTTTTAAGTTCGGTAGTATTATGTATATTCACATTATTGTGAGACAGAGCTCCAAAATTTTTTCACCTTGCAAAACTGAAACTCTATACCCTTTAAACAACAACTTCTCTTTTCCTCCTCCTCCAGCTACTGGAGAAAGCTCCATCTTCTTTCTTTTTCTATGAATCTTATTACGGATACTTCAGGTAAGTGGAATCATAACAGTATTTGTCTTTTTGTGACTGGTTTATCTCACTTTACATAATGTCCTCAGCATTCATCCATATTCTTGCCTCCCTAATTTTGATTCTGGAATCTTAACTCCCATTACTTCTAGTGAATATTCTTTAGTCAGGCTAGTATTCTTCCTGTATTTTTAAAGAAAGGTAGCATTTATTTTCTCAAGCTGGATCCATGAAATGACGTTCTGCTTTACCTCACTTATCAATACCTTATGCATTACTTAGCATCATTTCAACCTTCTGTCACGACTACTCCAGCTCACACCAAAGTTCCTTTCTCTGAATTAACATTTATATTCTCTTGAGCACTATATGCGCATACGCGCACACACACACATTTTATACTTTTACTGAGTTTGCCCATGACCAGAAGTAAGAGATTTTTTAACCAGATTGTAAGCTCATGGGTATAGTGTATGTTTCATATATTTAATTCTCAAATAGCACAATTCTGAGAGTGCAGCTACTTAATAAATACTCTTGACTCAGTTTATAAATCAGCTTTCAAGGGTTAAGTGAGCAGAGAACAGCAGAAAACAGGAGATTTAAAGCTACTTTTCTCATCTAGCTGGAAAAATAGTTCTCTCATGTTAGAAGGCTAACTTTAAGATACAGTTACAGATAAGTTTATAAAAGATAAATGGAAGAGAATAGTGGCTTTGTTTTTTCAACCTTCCCTCTTGAACTATTTTTCCTGTGTAAGAATCCTCACCCCAATAATCTATCTCACTGATTCTTCCTCTCTCACAAATAAATTACTAAGACACTTCTGATAACAAACTTGAATACTACTCTTGATGCTTTGTTGACAAAACCACTATCAAAACTGTCTTTGAACCTACTTCAAAGACACTTTAAATAGTCTGATAGCTGGCTAACTATACATTCATTTATGTATATGGAGAATAACTTTACAGGCAAAGGAAGATAACAGTAGCTATAAAAAGAATTAACTGAAACTACTACAGGAAATGACAACAATATCAGCAACAATATCTGGCTTCTGGATAACAATTTACTATCTTTTCCCTCCCCCCACCTCAATATTATAAAACTTTCAAACCTACAGAAATTTGGAAAGAATTTTACAGTGAAAACCATACACATTCCCTTTCTAGATATTACCATCAACATTCTGTAATCTCCTTATCACAAAGCTATTACTCTATTCAAGTATTACTAAAATAGTCCCCTAGAAAAAGCATCTAATTACTCAACTTAGCTAAGTATCAAGAAAAACATACTCAGTAAAAATGCTTGCAGGACTTCCTGATGGTACAGTGACTAGGAATCTGTCTTCCAATGCAGGGAGTAAGGGTTCGACTCCTGGTCTGGGAAGACTCCACATGTCATGGAGCAACTAACTCTCAGCGTGACTACTGAGGCCCTGCACCAGAACTCCTGGAGCCTGTGTGGCCTAGGCCTGAGAGTCAGAACTACTGAGCCTGCGTGCTGCAACTACTGAAGCTGGAACGTGGCTGGAGCCCACATGGCCTAACTACGGAAGCCCGTGTACCTAGAGCCTACGCTCTGCAACAAGAGAAGCCACTGCAATGAGAAGCCTGTGCACCACAACTAAAGAAAGCCCACATGGAGCAACAAAGACCCAGACAACCAAACATGAATGAATTAATTTAATTTTTTTAAAAATTGCTTGCGAAGAGAGAAACAGAATTCTCACTAGAGTTTTTTTTGTTTTTTTTTTTTAAACCAAAACAAACTTAGGACAAACTTCAGTCAACAATATTTACTGGAGTTTTGAGAAGATTGTTGCCACAAATTTTAACTCTCTGTCATCTCTGCTCTAAGAAGCACCAAGATTAAAACATTTAGAATTTTACTTAATAGTGAATTATTTGATAGTAGCAAAACAGATGACATTAGTTAGTTTTAAGGGAAGAATTAAAACATTTCTAGATAGAAAAAACTAAGATTAAGACACTTATATGCAGTCAAATATAATTCCTTTTTTCTAGATTCCTTTCAAAAGTATATGATTAACAGACCACTAGTAAATGAATGAATAAATAAAATGTGGTTAACCAGCCATATAACAGAATACTTATCAAGAGAAAGGAATATACTGATACATGCAACACCACCAACTGATCTAAAAAAAATATTATGCTAAAAAGAATGTCAAACAAAAATAAGTGCATAATGCATGATTGCAATTATATGAAATTCCAGAATAAGCAACCTACAGTGACACAAAGTAGCTATGTGTTCAGGGACTCACTGGAAGATGAGGAAAGAAATGTTCCATATTACCTGTGGTTGTAGTTACTCAGGCTTATATACTTGCCAAAATACAATGAACTGTACACTTAGAATACTTTAATAAAGCCAAATTTTAAAGTTAAAAAAAAAGATTGATGGAAAAGAAAAATAATCTTATTATGTGTTATTGCTACATAAGTACAATTTGAGTTGTAGCTCCCTCTACTGCAGAAAAGGAAAACTGGCAAGGACATTGCAAAATAGTTTGGAAACTGAAAAAATACTCATATTAAGCAGTGAAGTGAAATCCATTCTGTATGTGTGTCCCTTAGCGTCTAATATTTAGATTGCACTGACATCGTGGTAAGTCCTGCATGCTTAGTCACTTCAGTCATGTCCGACCCTTTGCGACCCTATGGTCTGCAGCCTGCCACACTTCTCTGTCCATGGGATTCTCTAGGCAGGGATACTGGAGTGGGTCGTTATTTCCTTCTCCAGGGAATCTTTCCATCCCAGGGATCAAACCTGCATCTCTTATGTCTCCTGGACTGGCAAGCAGGTTATTATTTACTACTAGCACCACCTGGGAAGCCTCGGGTTAAGTCCTAAGAGGGATTAAAAAATGTGGAGACCATGGTCCTTCAGTATACCACTTCAGGAAACTGGACTACATAAATATAACACTTGAGCAATGATTTGCCCACCTGACCTCATGGTATACTAGCTATTCCTTGTCAGGATAGGTAATTCCTTGATCCCTAATTGCTTCCATTAAGTGGTTTCCTGAGTCACAGATATCAGTGGTTCCCGAAGTGTGATCCTCCAGACGGCAGCATCAGCGTCACCTGGTAACTTGTTACAAATGCAGATTCTCAGACTCCACTCTAACCTGCTAATCAGCAACTTTGGCGAGGGAGTCCAGGATCTGGGTTTTAAGAAGCTTTCCAAGTGACTCTGATGCATGCTCAAGTTTAAGAACCACTGCCCTAGGTTTACCAATTTCTGTAACTTCTAACACCACTTAGTTTGTACTGTTTCTGCTTTTCTCCCTCATGTTGGCATCTGAATCTGTGACTCTCTACTGAAAACAGATCAACTTTCTTGATTCCCTCACTTTTCACATCTTGCCTTTTTTTTCTTGCTTTATCAATTTCTTGACTTATTATTAGCCATATTATCTAGTGCTAACTGAATTCACACACTGAGCCTCAAGCAGGAAATAAAATAGGTCTATTAGTCTCTTCTTCCCACTCCCATTTTGGCAAGATCTTATAAATTTGCTGTTTTTCCACTCTCACTCTCTTGGAATCAAATAATTCAATCCTTTATCCCACAAATATTTAATACTGAAACAAGTATATGTGACTTCACCATTGATGCTGGGGATACAACAATAACTAAAATACACAAAAACACCGTCCTTGTCAGTTCATATTCTAAGGCATATATTCTTATATCCCTAGGGAAATTTTATACTATGTTAGAATATAGATGCTATGGTGAAAATTAAAGTAACAGAAAATGAGAGAATAAGGGGACAATTTGAAATTTTACATAGGAAATCAGGAATGCTTTAAAAATTAGTTAGAAATGATAAAGTGATACAATTAAAAACTACTACTTAAGATTTGAAACTATAAGATGCCTAAAAGAAAACAGAGAAACAGCTTCTTGACAAGGGTCTTGGCAATGATTTTTTTGGATATGACACCAAAAACACAAGCAACAAAGGCAAGAATAAGTCTAACTATATCAACTTAAAAAGCTTCTGCAGTGCAAAAGACTCCAAAAAATGAAAAGGCAACCTACAGAATGGGAAAAGATAATTGCAAGTCATGTATCTGGCAGGAGTTAACATCCAAAATATATAAAAAATACACCTCAATAGCTAAAAACTAAATAACCCAATTAAAAACAGGCAAAGGAATTGAGTAGACATTTTCCCCAAAATACACAGAAATGGCCAATAGCTATATATCCAAAGATGCTCAACATTATTAATCATTAGGAAAATGCAAATCAAAACCACAATGGGATATCACCTCACACCTGTTTCAATGACTGTTACCAAAAAGGCAAGAAATAACAAGTGCTGGTGAAGATGGGGAGAAAAAGAAACCCTTGTGAACTGTTGGTGGGAATGTAGTACAAGTCTTGCACATAATGTTCCACACAAAGAATACTTAAATGATGATGACGATGACACAAGAACATCTCATTCCATACAGTTCTTGCTGTATGGTTATTAGATTTTCACAGAGACAAGCACATGCACATAGAGGTAAGTTTAGTAACTAAACAGCATGATGACCTATTCATTAAGTGGAAGTGGATCATCACAAAGGTCTCCATCCTCATCATCCTCATGTTGAGTAGGCTGAGAATGAAGAGGAAGAGAGGTTGGTCTTCATGTCTCAGAGGTGGAAAGGAAGGCAGGTACTCAGTATAGCTTTATGGAAGTACAGCATAAATTCTGACTTTTTTGCTTCTGCATTTCTCTAAAAATGTTTCTATGTGGTACCAATTACTCATATCATAGAAGGTCCATGTCATAAAAGAATTCAAAAGCTATCTTAAATAATCAGAACCCTCCTACCAGGTACTCTAGGGTCAATCTGTTTCCTGAAACTGCTTCTTCCACATCATCTGCCACTGGTCTGGAAGGACTCATCTTCTGTTTATTCTTCTGGTGTGGTGTCTAATAGCTCTTAAATTTCTGCAAGATCCATATCTTGAAACCCTTCACCTCTTTTTTTGTTTTTTTCCCCCATATCCACAATTCCTCTCGTGATTTCCTTGACTGGCTCTGTTGTAGATCCTGTGAAGTCATGCATAACATCTGGACAGTTTTCTCCAGCAAGGATTTACTGTTTTGGGCTTGATGGCTTTCATGGCTTTTTCTTTAACAATGATGGCATCTTCAAGACTGTAATCCTTCCATTCATGATGTCTCTATTAAGGTTCTCATTCACAGTATTAAGTCTTTTATATAAGTACCCTGTGTAATGAGCCTAAAACATCTGTATGACCCCCTGATCTACAGGCTGACTTAGAGATGTTGTGTTTGGAGGCAAGTAGACCGCTTTGATGCCTTTGGTGATGTACTCTGGAGTTCTAGGTGGCCAGGGTCATTGACCAATAATGAAAGAATTCTAAAACGCAGTCTCTTACTGGCAAGGTACTTTCTGATTTCAGGGACAAAGCAAGGATGGAACAAATTCAGAAAAGAGTTCTCCTACAGGCCTTCTTATTGTGCAATCAAAAGATGGTGTTTTTCTTTTTCCTTCAAGGCTCAAGGGTTATTAGCAGCTTTGTACATAAAGGCAGTTCTGATCAACCCAACTGTATTTGCACAAAATAGCAGTTAGCAGTTAACAGTAGAGCTGTCTCTTCCTGCCTTAAATCCTGGTGCTTACTTGTCTTCTTTACTAATAAAGGACCTCTGTGGCATTTTTTCCTCCTAGAATAGGGCTCTTTTGTCTGCATTAAAAACCTGTTTAGCCAGATATTCTTTCTCCTCAACGATTTTCTCAGTGGTGTCTGGGAACTCATCTGCTGCCTCTTGGTCAGCAGAAGCTGCTTCTCTTGTTATCCTGACATTTTTTAAAGCCAAAATCTCTTTCTAAAATTTAGCAAACCATCCTTTATTGGCATCAAATCCTCCAGCTTCAGATCCTTCACATTCCTTTTGCATGTCTTATAATCATTTTTTTCCCCTCAAACTATACTAGTCTATAGGAATGCCTTTCTTACAGCAATCCTGCACCCACATAAAAAGCTGCATTTTCAAGGCAAGATAAAAGGTATTTTACAAAAAGTGCAAGATTTTTGTGTCTGCTGATCTAGCTACAGAGATGAATCCATGAATTTCTTTTTCTTTCCCACAATCATCCTTACATGGATTCATTTATCATGCAGTGAGAAACCCTAGCCACAGACCTCAATCTACAGTAAATGTCAAGCAATTCAATTTTTTCTTGCAATGTCAATGACTTTACTTCTTAGGAACATTATTGGCATCACTAGTGGCACTGTAGGGGCACCACGGTGTTATTTACAGTTCAGAATATTGCACTAAACATGATAAAAAAATATTTAAAAACTACAAGAGACCACTTTTTCCCTGATAACACAATTTACTAGAGAGATGAACTGCTCCTAAGGAGATGATTAGCATCACTCTTCATTTTAAGCATATACGCAAATCATTGGATTGCAAATATAGTGCCATGTATATAGTCTGTGTCAGTGTGAGTTTTGAGAAATTTTAATTTTAATAATAGGTCTGTACATATTTCATGGTAGTCTACGATAAAATATACTAGTATGTACATATATTTTATGAATTCATGATGTACCTGATTTTTTTCCTTAATTTTTTCAATACATTTGCAACTTTTTTCAAATTGCCATAAAACTCCGAAAAATCTTCCAATATATTTATTAAAAATAACCTATATATAAGTGGATCTGCACAGCTGAACCTAAGTTATTCTAGAGTCAACTATAACTATCTTTGGGAAGTGAAACTAGATGTGGCATACAGAAAAACTTTTATTTTTCATTTTTTCTGTTCCATACTACTTAATTCGTTTTGCTATATCCACAGAATATTTTTATACTTTAAAAATATCAACATTTAAAAGACTAAGATTATGACATCTGGTCCCATAACTTCATAGCAAATAGGTGGGGAAAATGTGGAAACAGTGAAAAACTTTACTTTCTTGGGCTCCAAAATCACTGGGGACAGTGACTGTAGCCATGAAATTAAGACACTTGCTCCTTGGAAGAAAAGCTATGATAAACCCAGACAGCATATTAAAAAGCAGAGACATCATTTTGTTGATAAAGGTCTGTCAACTCAAAGCTATGGTTTTTCCAGTAGTCAGGTACATATGTGAGAGAAGGACCATAAAGAAGGCTGAGCACCAAAAAAGTGATGCTTTCGACCTTGGTCCTGGAGAAGACACTTGAGCGTTCTAGCCGAACGCTGCCAACATGGTGTTCAGGTGCTTCGTAGAGGTTGGCCGGGTGGCTTACGTCTCCTTTGGGCCTCATGCCGGGAAGCTGGTCACGATTGTAGATGTTATTGATCAGAACAGGGCTTTGGTGGATGGACCTTGCACTCAAGTAAGGAGACAAGCTATGCCTTTCAAATGTGTGCAGCTCACTGACTTTATCCTCAAGTTCCCACACAGTGCCCGCCAGAAGTATGTCCGGAAAGCCTGGGAGAAGGCAGATATCAATGCAAAGTGGGCAGCCACAGGTGGGCCAAGAAGATTGAAGCCAGAGAAAAGAAAGCCAAGATGACAGATGTTGATCGTTACAAAGTGATGAAGGCAAGGAAAATGAGGAATAGACTAATTAAGATTGAAGTTAAGAAACTTCAAAAGGCAGCTCTCCTGAAAACTTCTCCCAAGAAAGTCCTTGCTGCTAAGGGGGCAGCTGCAGTAGCTGCTGCTACTGCCAAGGTTCCAGCAAAAAAGATCACCACTGAGGGTAAGAAGGCTCCAGCCCAGAAGGTTCCTGCCCAGAAAGCTGCAGGCCAGAAGGCAGCACCTCCTCCTAAAACTCAGAAGGGTCAGAAAGCTCCATCCCTGAAAGCACCTGCTCCAAAGGCATCTGGCAAGAAAGCATGAGTGCATAAGAGGCTATTCGAATCAGAATAAAAGTTGTTTTTGACGTGCTGGCAAAAAAAAAAAAGAGAGAATCCCTTGGACAATACAGAGATCAAACCAGTCAATCCTAAAAGAAATCAACCCTGAATATTCATTGGAAGGACTGATGCTAAAGTTGAAGCTCCAATATACTTTGGCCAGCTGAGGCGAAGAGTCAACTAACTGGAAAAGACCCTGATTCTGGGAAAGACTGAGGGAAGGAGAAGGGGGCGACAGAGGATAAGGTGGTTTGATGACATCACTAATCAATGGACATGAGTTTGAGCAGACTCCAGGAGATGGCTAGGGACAGGGAAGCCTGGTGTGCTTCAGTCCATGGGCTCACAAAGAGTCAGAGATGACTTGGTGACTGCACAACAACAACAGACTATTTTTATACTTTAAAAATATCTGTATTAAACAACCATATGAGACTTGATTACTGAGGAGCTACACAAGACAAAGAAAACAGATGTTTATCTGACTAATTTTAATGTGACAAGTGCTATGCTCTTCATTCTGTATAGTTCAACAAACATTTGTGGAGTGTATGTATACTCTATCCCAAACATGAAGCAATGATGATATTAATATTTGCAGACTATCAAAACAAAGGAAGTACTGTAAGTATACAAAAAGATGGCCTAATTCTGTCTTAGTTTTGGAGAGGACTCCCAGAGACAGTGATATTTGAGCTAGACCTTGAAAAATTTTGTAAGGGATATAAAAAATAAATGATAAATTCCATGCACAAGTGAAAGCAAGAGTAAAGACACACACACTCAACTACTCAACTAATGTCTGTTGAAAGGTACAGAATGAACAGCATAGCACCTGTCACATTAAAATTAGTCAGATAAACATCTATTTCCTCTGCCTTGTGTAGCTCCTAAGAAATCAAGACTAATGTTAATTGTTTTTAATACAGATATCTCTAAAGCATAAAAATAGTATGCGGATATAGCAAAATGAATTAAATAGTATGAAACAGAAAACATACAGTAAGCAAGTATGGATCAAATAATACAGGGGGAAAGTGGTGTAATAGGATATGTGACTAAAATGGTACATGCAGAACTCACTCAATCTTAATCATTCAGTAGAACAAGAAAGAATATAAAAAACACAGAAATAAGAAACAAACTTTTTCGTCCATCTTTCTCACTTGTGCAAGTATACCTGTAGGATAATGTCTAGAAGTAGGATTACTGAGGCAAAAATAATATGCTGTTAATAGTTCAACACGTTCTTTGCAAAAGATTTCTCCACCCACAACAAACAATGTACATTGTCACTTCCAGTGCTTTTAAGTGACTAGATCCATACGTTCTTATTAACACCAGAATGCGAACTTTTAAAATCTTAAGTAACTGATAGTGAAACATGGTATTTGATTATTCATTTCATTTCTTTATGAGTGGGTCAAATATGTATTTTTCATGTATTTATGGTATTTCCCATCTGTTTTCCAGTGAACTGCCTTAAGTTTTTCCTTATAAGAAAATGTACCCATTGACAAGCAGAAGCATTGCAAATATATTTACACTGTAAAAGACAGTGTATCACTTGTCTTTTACTTTGTCTGATGTTCTTCCCCACCACCACCACCCCCCCCCCTTGCAGATGTTTATTTTTCTGCAGTTAAAAATTTAAATCTCTTCTTCTATGGTTTCTGGGTTGTGTGTCCTGCCATCTTCATTCCAACAGCTGAGGAGTAAAAAAAAACTTTGAGTTGTTTTAGAATTTTACTTCATTTTTAATATTTAAAGCTATGTTTTATATAATTTCAGTTTTAGTATTTACAGGAATCCAGTTTTTTTTTCTAATGGATAATTTTTCTAACTTCATTTATTAAATCATTTAACTTTTCCTTAATGATCTGAACTGCCTTTTTTCAAAGAAGACATTTCCACATATAAGTGGACTTATTTTTGAAATCTATCCTGTTCCATTGTTTATTCTTACATCACTAAACTTTTTTAATTAGCATAGCTTTATAATATACTTTTAAAATGATCTATTTTATATACAAATATTATATAATATATGATATGAAGTAGGTTATATTTTTCATTATCTGCAAGATTTGTTTCATGTGGTGATCATACTTTGTCAGCATAGCTAAGCTGGAACTATATTTGTCAGAATTACTTTCTCTGTACAATTCTGAGTTAGGGTTTGCTACAAAAAACATACATATGATGTGGAGGAAGAAAAAGCATGAGCCATTATGCTCTCAGGGGCAGTGCAGGGTTGCCATGTGCTGTTAAAGTTATGCATATTGTCAGTGATTACCTGGCTCACTGGGGGCGGGGCAGAGGTGTGGGGCAGCTGCCAGACCTGCAGTTTCTGCAGTTCCTACTGGAGCTCCTCATCAATTTCTCCAGTTTCCAAGACAGGCTTGTATAGCCCCATGGCAGAAAGTGCCAATTACTTCTGCAAGTCACCTGCTTATCAACACTGGAGGAAGTGAGACAGATGTGGGATCGCTTGTCCTTGTGAGTTCTCCAGCTTGTCCTCATTCTCCTTTGCTTCACATCTGCCTTTCTTTCCCCAGCTCCTAGCCACACTGTCCTATAGCCACTTTATGCCTTCCAGCTTGTATTTTGTGCCAGGTATAACTCTAAGGGCGGTGTTGTATTAATCCTCATAACACCCTTTTAGGTGATACTATTATTAATTCCTCTTTTACAGATGATGAAACTGAGGTAGAGAAATGAATTAATTTGTCCAAAGTCACACAACTATTAAGAAAAAGAGTTGGGAAAAAAAGATAAATATGAACTGGTTAAGAATACATGGTTAGATGTCTTTAATGTTTGATTAACTTGGGTATATACAGAAAAGACATACCTATTAAATCTGTGCATGACACAAAGCTGGAATAGATAATACACTAAAAGAAAAACTCAAGGGTTCAAAAAATTTTCAATAAATTAGGATGTGTTAAATCTACCAAAATAAAATTTAATTATGAATGAAGGGAAAAGGTAATTAAATTTCAGAAAAGCTAATTATACCAATGTAAGAGAGAAAATAATTATCTTAGTTCATATTTAAAAGAAAAAAGACCTACAGCAAAATTTCAAGATATATTATCATGGCTATCATAAAACAGAATACAATACTATCTTCATGTGTAAGTATGGTTGAGTCCCTTTTGCTGTTTACCTGAAATTGTCAGAACATTGTCAATCAGCTATACTCCAATACAAAATAAAAAGTTTAAATAAATAAATGTTTTTTTAAGAAAGAATATAATAGTATCTTGCACTAATGAAGGTATAATGAGCAACTTAGTGACTGGTACTCTGCACTGGTTTATTCACATCTGATACAGTGTTCAGTCTAGGAAACCATGGAATCATTCTCCAGAGAAACCAACCAAAATGGTATCAGAAACAAATAATTCAGAAACTTGTCATCTTTAGCCTAATATATACAAATATTTTTAGTTAACATCCATGGAGAAGACTCCATATTTCCAAAGGGTAAAGCATGGAACATAGAATAGAACTCACAGTGAAGCAGATTTTTAACTTATAAGAAACATGCTTCTAGTAAAGAGAATTTAAATTGGAAAAGTTAACTGTCACTGTTCACAGATGACATGATACTATACACAGAAGATCCAAAGGATGTTATCAGAAAACTATCATCAGCGCTCAGAGCTCTGGAATGAGTTATCAGAGCTCAGCAATGAATCTGGTAAAGTTCCAGGTTACAAAATTGATACACAGAAATCTGTTGCATTTCTATACATTAACAATGAGAGATCAGAGAGAGAGATTCAAGAAGCAATTCCATTTACCATCATTCTTTGCATCACAAAGAATAAAATATCTAGGAATAAACCTACCTAAGGAGACAAAAGACCTGTACCCTGAAAACCATAAGATGCTGATGAAAGAAATCAAAGAAGATATAAACAGAATGAAAGGTATACCATGTTTGTGTTTTGGAAGAATCAATGTTGTCAAAATGACTATACTACCCAAGGCAATCTAAGATTCAATGAAACCCATATTAAATTACCAGTGGCTTTTTTCACAGAACTAAAACAAAAAAAAAAGTCTCAAAATTTGTATGGAGACATGAAAGACCCTGAAGAGTCAAAGTAATCTTGAAAAAGAAAAATGGAGCTGGAGGAATCACGTTCCCTGACTTCAGACTATACTGTAAAGCTACAGTCATCAAAACAGTATGGTACCACATAAAAACAGAAATATACATCAATGGAATAGGATAGAAAATCCAGAAATAAGGCCATGCACCCACAATCAATTAATCGATGACAAAGGAGGCAAGATGATACAATGTTGGAAAGACAGTCTCTTCAACAAAAGGTGCTGGGAAAAGCGGACAGCCACATGTAAAAAAAAAAAAAAAGAAAAGAAATTAGATCATTCCTTAACTCCAAACACAAAAAGAAGCTCAAAATAGGTTAAAGACCTAAATGTTAGACCAGACACTATAAAACTCTGAGGAAAACATAGGCAGAACACTCTCCAATATAAATCACAGCAACATCATTTTTAATCCATCTCCCAGAATAATGGAAATTAAAGCAAAAATAAACAAATGGGGTCTACTTAAACTCAAAAACTTTTACACAGCAAAAGAAACAATAAACAAAATGAAAAGACAACCCACAGACTGACTGGGAGAAAATATTTGCAAATGATATAACTGATAAGGGATTAGTCTCCAAATTTACAAACAGCTTATTACACTTAATAGCATCACAACAAGAAACCCACTTAAAAAATGGGTAGAAGACCTGAATAGACATTTCTCTAAAGAGGACATATAGCCAAGAGGCACATGAAAAGATGTTCAACATTGCTAGTTATTAGAGAAATGCAAATCAAAACTACAATGAGATATCATCTCACACCAGTCAGAATGGCTATCATCAAAAAATCCACAAACAACAAATGTTGGAGAGAGTGTGGAGAGATGGGAGTGCTCCCACACTGCTGGTGGGAATGTAAATTGGTACACCCACTATAGAGAACATTACTGCTGCTGCTGCTGCTAAGTCGCTTCAGTTGTGTCTGACTCTGTGTGACCCCAGAGACGGCAGCCCACCAGGCTCCCCAGTCCCTGGGATTCTCCAGGCAAGAACACTGGAGTGGGTTGCCATTTCCTTCTCCAATGCACGAAAATGAAAAGTGAAAGTGAAGTCGCTCAGTCGTGTCCCATTCTTTGCAACCCCATGGACTGCAGCCTACCAGGCTCCTCCATCCATAGGATTTTCCAGGAAAGAGTACTGGAGTCGGGTGCCATTGAGAACAGTACAGAGGTTCCTTAAAAAACTAAAAACAAAACTACTATATGACCCTGCAATCCCATTCCTGGGCATACATCCAGAGAAAAACATGGCCCAAAAAGATACAGGCACTTCAACGTTCCTGCAGCACTGTTTACAATAGCCAAGACATGGAAACAACCTCAATGTCCATCGACAGAGGAATGGATAAAGATGTAGTACATATAGACAATGGAATATTACTCAGCCACTAAAAAGAATGAAATAAGGTCATTTGCAGCAACATGCGTGGACCTAGAGAATGTCATATTGTGTGAAGTAAGTAAGACAGAGAAGGAGAAATATCATATGACTTCCTTTATATCTGGGATCTAAGAAGAAATGATACAAATGAACTTACTTACAAAACAGAAAAAGACTCTCAGAGAACAAATTCATAGTTGCTGGCAGGGTGGGGGTG
>SJYQ01003133.1:532553-542609 GCA_006410935.1 Redunca redunca
GGGGGGGGTGGGGGGGGGTGGGGGTGGAGCGATAGCTAAGGACTTCAGGAAGGTCATGTACACACTGCTATATTTAAAATGGATAGCACATTTAAAATGTGCTACTGTATAGCACATGGACACTGCTCAATGTTATGTGCCAGCCTGGATGGTAGGTTTGGGGGAGAATGGATACATATATATGTATGGCTGAGTCCATTTGCTGTTCACCTAAAACTATCACAACATTTTTAATCAGCTATACCCCAATATAAAATGTTTTGGTGTTAAAAAAAATAAAATTAAAAACATGAATGTGCTTCTAATATTAATAATAAAAGCTTCTGAACAATGTACTGTTAGCCTTATAAGGCAGTGATGTGCTTTATCATCTAATGAGATTAACAAAACACCTTATGGCACACTGTTCTTTATGTTGTAAAGAGATCTGAAGCATTGGGAATGTCCATAAGTATAGAGGAGGAATGGACTGCGATGGGGTTTGCTGGATCTCTAAATTTTTTGCAGCTCAAAAAATTTCTTTTGATTCTAGGCATAAAGACAGCAACTGAATTTGAGGCAGGGAAATAAGCAGTTTAATTTATTTTTACCTGATAAAAAAAGCAAAACCAGAAAAGGATCTAAAAGAATAACACCAATTAAGGTACATCACAGTATACATTTTGATGTTGTTGAAATACGTATTAAGATATTCATCTATATATGTATATGTATATATGCACTTAATAGCCTACTTAATATTATACTGTGAAGAGTCTATAATATCCATTGTGGATGTGCAATAACTTATTTAACTTTCCAACTAATACTAACCCAACAGTAACTTTTTATAAACATTCATGTACATAAATCTTTTTCCATAGCCTTAACTATTTAAGAGTATTGATGTATTCTTATTTGGCTTTCCAAGAATTCTGCCACTGTATTCAAATACTGAATTTTAAGATAGGTAGGGTGAAAAGGCACACAAGCAAGATACACAGGCGCACATATGCAAAATAATTTCTGCCCCAGAGATTATGATACCAGTGAAAACAGACACACCATAGTAAGTTGTTCTTGATTTAATGCATTTCTTTTTTAATAGTAAACTTGTTAAGACAATGTTAATGCATAGTAAAGGGCTAAAGACAAAATAAAGGTACTCTTATTTGACAAAGTAAGAGTCTAAGTCATTCTTCCATAAGATGAAACTAAAAGTTGAAGACTCAACTATACAAGACTTTACTATATATTTGGTATAAAATTTACTGGAATAAAACATAGTCACAATTGATCATACAGTGACCACATAGCAAAACCAACCTACAGTTTAAAAAAATTTTACAGCATTTACTTACTTTAATGTTTCAGCAAGAAAGAAGCTCTGCTGTACATCATCATGCGTAGGAGTAGAGGAGTACACATCCTTCACCCCAGAAAATCCGCCACTGACTCGGCAATACTTTTCAATAGCCTGTGAAAGAAATCAGACAAGAATCAGTTCCACAGAATTTCAAGTTTTGAAGGACAAGTTAAGGAACCATAGTCAAAAGTTCAGAGAATCTCTGTGAGAATTTTACAGTTTCAGAATAAGACTTTTTAAATCAAATGGAAATAGCCTTGCACTGGAAAAATTAACTGAAGCATCCTGTTTGATGTAGAATGTCTCTCTCTCCAAAACTCTTTAATCTTTTTAAGACATGTTATATTTTCCTAACTTAGGAGTCAAATTTAGTCTATTCACACTGAGAGATCTGTCTGGTACAATAAAACCTCATTAATTCTGACAAATCAAGAGAGAAGTTAGTTTGAATTAAAAATTTTAGACGCAATTTTATCACTTTCAAGGATAAACAATAATCCAAATCATACTAAAAAGTGTACTACTGAAGGAGCTCTCCACAGCAACAGCAATATGATATTTACTGTAAACATACTATATGCCAGACAGTGTACTGTCATAATCCTATGAATTAAGCATTATAGTTGGTGCAAACTGGCAGGAAGAGCCCACTCTCACACCTATTACAAGAATAATCACAAATATTGACAGCTAACAATCATTAAGAATTTACTATATGCTGAAGGTTTAAGAGCTTTAAATCTATTAACAATTAAATTTCTAACAACCCTATGAGGCTATCTTAATAGCTTTACTATTCAGATGGGAAAACTGAGGTAAAGAGTAATTTGCTCCACATTATTATTAACTACTATGTTCTACTGCCCAAAGGGGAGTTCATATTCTTTTTCATTTGTCTTTCTTCATCTTTGAACATATCTGAATAAAATATTCTGAATTAAACCAAATCTATTCAAAACCCTGTTAATTCAAAACTATCAAACATTCTGCTTTTGTAGGTGTATTACACTTTATAATTAAGCCATACAGAGAAAGCTGAAAGCACATATGGTTCTTTTCTTTCTCTACTCCACCAAACCCAGAGAAACTGAATGAAGATACAGTTATTTAACTCATCATTTTGCTGTGGCTTACTGTTTCTAGCCTTGTTACTTTTCTTACTTATGTGGTCTTCCTCCTTTCTGAAGAGCTAATTAACACTTAAACTATTCATTTTTACATAATTCCTCTAAATAAGAAGCATTAAATGTTAGGGGACATTCAAGTCACATTCATTGCAGGATTACTTCTTTCCCCTATATTGGAGAACAGAATGGCAATATACTCCAGTATTCTTGCCTGGAGAATCCCATGGACAGAGGAGCCTGGCGGGCTACAGTCCATGGGGTCGCAAAGAGTCGGACTCAACTGAGCAACTAACACTTACTCACTTCTCCTATATATTGGTTTACCTCAGCATTAGTAAGCCGTTACTACACAACAGAAGTGCGTGTGTGTCCTATTCTCAAACCACTGTGCCAACACTGTGTCTCTTTCTCAACTGTGGCAGGACCCTCCTGCACAAAGATCCCCCAGCAGCTGTGTTCCCAATTTTGGACCCAGGCAAAGAAAAGCAGCAACAATAAATGCTTTGTCTGTTCCTGCTCTGTATTTGTAATCACCTTGCTTCTATTAATAAGTCTCTTAAACTCCATAAAGAACATCTATGTCTGAATGACAAATGACACATAAGTGGCCTCACCTTAGTTTGTCTTTATCACATCATTTCTACATTACTGCAGTGGTTTCCGAAACCCACCAACTTGCAGATTACAATCAGATCCTTTTGTTGTGTTACTCCCCACTAAAAAGTCTTCAACAGTTCCTTCCCCTTTCAAAAACCTTTATAAGTCCCAGGATGGACTCTTAAAGTTAAGGAGTTTTAGCGGGTAAGAGATGGAGAAGAAAAAGATCAGAGAAATTGTGAGCTAGGCAAAGGACCTTCTACCCCTACTTCGCAAATGAGAAACACTTGCATAATACATGAGAAAAGTGTGTGTGTGATGTCTGAAACACTGAGTAAAGTACTCATGCCTTGACCTGACATGCAAAACTATCTACATAATGGCTCCAAACTTTTGTTTGTCTAGTTGACCCGTGAAACCTTTTTACATAAATTGGGCTATATTCTGATCTAAAATACATCTTACACATTCTTGTCTGCACAATTTATTAACGCTATCTATCTCACCTAGAATGTCTTTGGTTCTATCCAGACTCCAAGTTTAAGGCAAATAATCTGAATATGACTAGCCATTGTAATTAGTACTATTTATCATAATTAGTATGTCTCAGAGAATAGAACACTTCCTCACTTCCAGTGATAAGCTATCCTTTCAGGAAAACTCTTACTGCTTTTTCTTTCTCCCAGGTACTGATGACAATGGAATTCTCTGAAAGGTTAGCGTTTTATAAGTAAACCATTTGCTTACTTTACTTACTAAGCATTAAAAATTCCTCATTTCAAATATGTGTACGTGAATACACACACCCTGGTGGCACAGTGGTAGAGAATCTGCATGCCAATGCAGGAGACACAAGAGAGGTGGTGGGTCTGATCCCTGGGTCAGGAAGATCCTCTGAAGTAGGAAATGGCAACCCATTCCAGTATTCTTGCCTGGAAAATCCCATGGACAGAGGAGCCTAGGGGGCTACAGTCCACAGGGTTGCAGTCAGACATGACTGAGCATGCACACAACACACACACATATATGGGGAGACAGAGAGTGTGTGTGTGTGTTGGCATTATCTTTCAGTGTAGAAAAATTTTAACAATAATCCTTCTTGTGGTGCCACTAAGGAATTACTCTGAACACAAACTGAAGTGAATGGGGGTTAATCTACCTAGGCTGTGAATCCGGGCAATTTTACAATGATTTTACTTTACTCTAGAGGTTAATCATTAATAGTCAAGTATAGAAATTTTATAATCACAGTGAAAAACTGCCATTTAAATGATTCTAAACATGAAGTAACATGGATGAGGACACATGGCACTATAAGAGGCTTAATTTAACAGTCTTGCACATAAAATGAAATATTGGCTTATTTACCAGTGCTGCTTCCCAGCCCCACTCCCGGTATCTTGGATCGTGAGTGAATCGCCACAGGTACCAATAGGTTTCAATGACTTCTGGACGGAGGATATAATACTTTTCAGCCTGCCGGACTGCCACAGCTTCTACTGCACCATCAAACTTGAATGATTCAGGACCAAGCTTTAATGCTGTAACATGCAAAAGAAATAAATGAGCACAATAAACCATTTTTGTTGGGTTTGCCAGAGATGTTTCCTCCCTTGAAAGAATACAGTATGAAGTAATTTTATAGCTGTTTTATTGTTGCTGTTTTGCAAAATCAGTGACTTTAAAAGCTCCACATTTTCTTATAAATATTTCTATTATTCTGACATGAAATATTTTTCATAAATAATATATACCAACATACTGCTACATCTAACTAAAGTGACAAGAGTCTAGTAATTCTTTAGAAACAAATGTAAGGCTAGACATAAGCCCATTACATTTCTGTTTTGGTCCAAAATCAAATGAAATAGATAGATGACTGTATTGTGCAAAATTACTTTTTAAAAAGTCAAGACAATTTAAGTCTTTTTAATATAACACATACATGTATAAAAACATTTCAGAGCTCAGATTTTGAGTTAGATTTAGTTGCAGACTTTAATCTTTTAAAGTATACCATAGTATGTTAAGAAGCAATACATTTTAAAACTTAAGCTAGTTTTAAAAATCATCTCTTTTCTATAACCTCTGTATATACAGCTAGGAAGAGGTTCAAATTGCCAACCACTAAGAATTTCAACAGTAAACTGCCCATTTATCAGTCTGAATAAATACCTGAAACTAACAATACTGTAAATCAACTACAGTTAAAGAAAAAACTTTAAAGAAATATGGCCATTACACATATACAACATTACATAAAATACCTTAAATGATATGATTTCCATTCAGGCTGGAATATAGTACTACATGAAAGACTTTTAAAGAACCTCTTTCTAATCACACTCAGCACTCTAAACCAGGGCAATATAAAAATCAACCTCCACTGGGATGTTGCAGTCACATACAATTACCACTCTCAGCTCTCACCTTTCTTTTTACTAGTTTGTATCAGTGCCAAATAATTTCAAGGTCTCTCACTTCTTTCAAGAAATGCTAGATACTTTTATATTTTCTCAGAAAAGGTAGCATAAGAACCATGCCAAAACAAAAGCATGCCACAGTGGTTAGCATGACGTTTGCAATGGCCAAATTTTAGCACTGTAAGGGTGACACCATAAACTCCAAATAATCATAATTAAAATAAAGCATTTCATACCACCGCCCACACTGAAGAAAAAACACAAAACCAAAAAACAATGTAGTGATGGTAGCTCTATTAAAAGCAAACCATGATCCAGAAGAGAGCTAAAAACCAACTTGTTATTGCTAAGTCTTGGAGAACTAAAGTAGAACCTAAGCAGGCATTTTTAACATGAGGACATAACTCTATGGTAGGCTTTCGAAGAGGGAGATAATGTTGTGTCTGAGAAGCCTCTGAAATTGCATGCAAAACCATATGTGTGCTCATATAGTTCTGACTAACTCCTCAATGGGATGTGAGGTAAGGACTAACCAAGAAATTATCAATATATTGTAAGAAAACTTCTACTCAGCTTACTGACAAGATCTGGCATACAATCAAATACTGTTTGTCATTTAAAAATGTTTTTAAAATAAAAAAAGTCAAACAAACATCACAGGCACCGAAATGAGAGTAATCCAATAAATAGGAAGAAAAGTCATTTACTCTGGGTTTCATGTTTTCCTTTTCTCAAAGACCAGGAGTGTTAAGTGATTGTATGGAGTTTTCAAATGTTAACCTTTTAAGGCTAACTTTAAATTAGATAATAATCCCATAATCATAATGATATCACTTGAATTAAAGTAGACATTGGCTGTGTGGAACTAATATTTTAGACTTCTTACTAAAATTTTTATTTTACTGATTAATCATTCATAACAACATTCATGAGGAGTTGGTGAGTAAAAACATACAAGTCTAACACACATACCATATCCATTATTTTTGCCAAATCATTGCTTTGATGTTTCTGAGGGCATTACTTCTCAGGTGCTCTTTTGCTTAAGCAATGTTGTAAAAAAATAATTTTATACCATTCTACCCCTACTTAATTTCTATTCCTTACCTAAAATTTCCCACTTACAATTGATACATCATTTCTAAAAGGAAAATAACTAATCCAACAAGTAAAAATTGAGTCAAATCATAAATAATTCAGTGCTTGAGTAAAAAGAACTCTAGAGGATGCAAAAATCATATAATGAAGGTGAAGGAAAGAGATATGCACAAATTTTAAAAATGAAAGTAAAATATCAATTGAAATAAATTGATAATAAATTGTCAGTTATAAGACAGTAAGAGATAATTTTAAAGCAGGCACAGGTTTGTAAAGTCATGGGAAATATTCATACATGTCTTTCGAGGCAGGTAGAATCTGTAGAGATGGAAAAATTTAAGTCAACAAAGGATATTTAACAAAAGCTAAAAAACACATGACAGAGGATGACATGGCTGGATGGCACCACTGACTCAAAGGACGTGAGTCTGAGTGAACTCCAGGAGTTGGTGACGGACAGGGAAGTCTAGTGTGCTGCAGTCCATGGGGTCGCAAAGAGTCGGACATGACTGAACGACTGAACTGAACTGAATTGAAAAAGCACAAAGAACTTGGACATGCAATCTGACTACAGTTTGAAAGGCCTAATAGCAAGAGAAGAATTTAAACTATTTTTCTGTATCCTTTCCTATCAACTTCTCTTAAGTAAACAATAGCTGTAAAAACTCTTAAAATATGTCCATTTCTCCATGTTCAATGGATGTTTTGTCCATTGGATGTGCTATATCTAAACCAATTAAATTTCCCCCCGAGATGTGACAGCACACAGTCTAAGGAAGGTTTTATCCAATTTCAATGTGAAGTAAATTAAGTTATATAATAGTCATTTTAAAAATGATGTGCAGCAGTTTGTCTGTCTTTTTAATCTAGAAACCCAGATAAAGTACTATATTCTGGAAGTCTTAAGATCTGGTTTAGCATTTATTTTGCATTATACCTCAGAATATGGGCTTCCCTGGTGGCTCAGATGGTAAACAATCTGTAATGCAGGAAACTGGAGTTCAATCCCTGGGTCAGGAAGTTCTCTGGAGAAGGAATTTGCAACTCACTCCAATATTCTTGCCTGGAAAATTCTATGGACAGTGGAACCAGCAGGCTTATAGTTTATGGGGTTGCAAAGAGTTGGACATGACTGAGTGACCAACACTTTCACTTTCACACTAAAACAATGTATCAATCTAGCTTCCCACGCAGATATAATGTCTTCCCAGGTGGCACTAGTGGTAAAGAACCCACTGGCCAATGCAGGAGACATATAGGACATGGGTTTGATCCCTGGGTTGGGAAGATCCCCTGGAGGAGGGCATGGCAACCCACAGTATTTTTGCCTGAAGAATTCACAAGGACAGAGGAGCCTGGTGGACTACACTCCATGGGTTCACAAAGAGTCAGACACAACGGAAGCAACCTAGCACACAACACTAAATTACTGCTCTGTTTCATGAAAATTCAGCAGTGTTTCCTACAAACCTAGCTAAATATTAAGCAGTAGGTCATGTTTATCAGTAAGCGGAATATATGAAGAATACCAGATTTTGAAATAATGTTAATTCTAATTCCAACAAACTGAAGTGAAATCCCAAGGCAGTAATTACTGCATGAAATTAACCCAAATAACTACTAAGAAGTGGATATATTTTTAACAAGTTAGCCAAAACTTACAGCACAGCTATAAGAAAATACAGCAGAAGATGTAATAACCTAGCGGGAAGTAAGCAAAACTAGGACTATACTTTTTAATTAAAAGATCTAAGCTGGAGATTAAAGATAAGTAAAAACAGTGAAAGACTTGAAAATACAGGATACAAATCAAATAGTAACCTTTTGGGGCATACCATGGGAAAGAGAGCCACAGGTTCATTGACTGGCAATATGAAAATGACATGAGAACAAGCCTGACAGCAACAACCATAGACTGCATTTTTAAAAATTATATTTAAACTCAAAACATTCTGTAGAAGACAGGTTGGATATTATTATCCCAATATTTTGCAGATGGAGCAACTGAGGCTTAGGAAGCTTAAATGATTTGCCTAAGACTCATAGATAATAAATAGTGGAACATGGGACTTTTCAACCTAGTTCACACGTTCTTTTCATAGCATCAGTGTTTCAAATCAGCATTGGCAATATCATTATGAAATGTGAAAGTCAGAACTGTACAGTAATATGAGGAATCCTTTCATAACTCTGGTATTCTATGAATTTTTCAAAGGCAAGGAAGACATCTATTCACACTTTAACCCATAAGAATCCACCATAATGCTCAGCACAATATATGTGCTTCATGTTTAATGGAATGAATGATTAACTGTAATAACCATAACAGACCATATTTTAATGGGTTTGTTGCATGAAATCCTACTATTTTAGATCCAGTATTTGATTTGTGGTCAAAATTTGCATAACAAGTATTATTATCATGGGTCCTCGTACAAACACTTAATATCCACTCTGTTCCTCTATGTTATACTAATTTCAGCTATATTTTAAGTATGTATTTGATATTCTACAATATACTTTAACTTCCATTTGTTAACTCAGGTCACTGACTTCAGATGCATTATATACTAAGTTAAATCACCACAAAACGATCTCTGCTTCAATTTCCTTTTGACTTAGTTATATTTTGTCAAGAAATGGAATCTTCACTTTAGCTACTGAGATAAACTGAAAGGTCAATTTCATAGTAAGTTCAATTCCTTACTATCTAAAAATATGAGATCAATAAACTAGGATAAATTTTAAACCAATCATATCAGTTTCATAGTACCTGATGATATATTAACCCTGAAACACAAATTTAGTTATTTAATTAAAGCAACAATTCAATTTCTGAAATCACAATAGAAATTCCTAGCTTTCAGTTTTTCAGGGAGCCCATTATCCATTATTTCATGCAGAAACATTCATTTTTAAAGCCAGAGGAAAAACTTGGAAGACCTTGCTCAGTGTTTCTCAGTGCTATTCTTCAGGCTTTTATTTAAATCTAATTGCCTTCTCCTTCCATGAAATTCTATATTTAACAAGTACATATATACTGTTTATCTATCTATGACTAAATGCATGAATGTATATGTGTGTGTACACAGGCGCACACACAACAATATTTTTCACCCTTAGGAACCAACTTTTGTCACCTGTAAAACTGAGAATCATTTCATTTTTTTAGGTGAGGACACTGAAATACAGAAATATCACATATTTCCCTAAAACAACATGAAAACTTCTTTTAAAAGGCACAAACAACTTAAAAATTATTGGTGAACTAAGAGACAAACTACCAGTTATCTAGATACCAATTATATATTCAATTTAACTAATATCTTTTGGCTATTCCTGTTTTCACAAGATAGGCAAGGCATGTAACCTAAATCAATTCTATATTCTTTTAAGCAACTCATTTTATAGAAGTGGAAATAAACTAATTCTTCTATATTAAAATAATGTTATCCCATACATTAAG
>SJYQ01003133.1:542909-562809 GCA_006410935.1 Redunca redunca
GGAACACGTATTTAGAATTAAAATTCAAGTTTAAAAAAATAATTTACTATGTTAGAATAAATTATTTTGAAGTGAAAAATGCCTATTTATTTTCCTTCTAATTCTTGGACATATTTTTATCTTAAGATTATTTTAAACTAAACAATTAGCATTATTATTATTCTTACCAGTTCTGTCATAGGACTCATGACATGTACGTGCAATTTCCGCCCCTAGCTCTAAATAATGTCCAGCTTTATCCATTCTGGAACCATCTGCTCCTAGTACAAACATTCCCCCAGCGAAGCAGGCCAAATGCCCCATCTTCTTTTCCAAGTGCCCATTCTTCCATTCTCCAATAAAGGTAAGACCTCCACGAGACTTCCTAATAAGATGTTTTTCTATAGCCTATAAGAAAGAGTAGATATTCAAAATTTTAGAGGCAAAGTGTTAGTATTCAGATTTACTACATCCTTCTGGCATAAAACCTTGGTAAGACGATATTCTACAAAGCAGCAACTATCCTGAACTGAAAGACTTAATTTACAATAATTAACTTTGGGAATGAACAATCAAGTTACATATAATCTTAAACAAGTATTTCAATCACTACTATAATGAGACAAGGTGGGAGAGAGGAGACTGGCCTGAAGATTACCTTTCAACATAACATTACCTATATTGTTGTTTTTCTTCTTCTTGCTCTAAATGAAATGTATAATAATCAGTCAGTTGAGGTCAGGATGACAAGTTATAACTCAGAGACCCTGATAACTTATTTTCTATTTCATACAACAAAATGTGAATAGAAAGAATAACACTCAGGTTAAACAGAAAAATATGATTTTGATAATTAGTTAAAATGGCTTCTTTTTCATATAATTGTTCAAGTATTTTAAGAAGGTTTAGTAGGTGAAATATCTTAATGTTATAAAATTTAGAAAAATAAACTGAAAGTTCAAACATAACTCCTTAGTCCCTTACTTCAAAAACTAAGGCATTTGTTTTGGAGGCTGTGCCATGGTTAAGAGAAGCCATGAGATAATATCAATTTTATCCATTCTCCTAAAATGTCAATTTTACTTCTTCTGAAATGTCAACTTTACTTAAAGGAATGGCAATGATGAGAGAAATCTTTATTAAACCTGAATATAACACAAAGTAGAGTCCAACAATCGCACTTAATTTTAAAAATTTTAAGAGCTTTGTTCCTTTGGACTATGTTCTTAGATTTTGTTGAGAGGGGCTAAAGATTAATTCTTCACCTTCTTTATAAAACTATAAGGAACTGCATTAATTTAATTCTTTTTAGTAGAAATTATTATACATGATTATTATACTTTTCTGATAATAAAAGGTACTAAGACTCAACTCATTTATTATGGGCTGTTCTCTGACAAGCTCAATAACGATCAGCTTTCAAATGTTTTTTCTATATTCTTTGTCACAATAATGTTTGTTTTACAGAAACATAAGGACTATGCCTTATTTGTCATCTTACACTCCACAAGCCCTGAAGGATGCCTTCAACGATTGTTTAAGTCATTTTATAAATAAACAGTACTCTCTGATAATTTTATTTAGCCTGTTAGAGCAAAGAGGGATAGCTGATAATCATAATGATAATAAACATTTATTGTTGCTTTAACTGTAATACTCAAGCACAAATGAAAAATTAGTTTTTATAATGAAAAGATTACTTCCTTTTGAATACAAGGACAATGTCTTTTTTTTTTTTTTATCTTTCTGGACCTCATGATATCCAGCATGTTTTCCATATACAAAGTGAAAGTGAAAGTCACTCAGTTGTATCCGACTCTTCGCAAGCCCATGGACTATACAGTCCATGGAATTCTCCAGGCCATAATACTGGAGTGGATAGCCTATCCCTTCTCCAGTGGATCCTCCCAACCCAGGAATTGAACTGGAGTCTCCTGCATTGCAGGCAGATTCTTTACCAACTGAGCTACAAGGGAAGCCTGTATATATATATATGGCACCCAATAAATGTGTAAAGGACAATATCCATAGTTTAGATTCTAAATCTTTGTGTGATATTTGTATCACTTTGTTACTTCTGCTCATCACAGTAATATAGTAGATTTACAGTAATATAAATATATTTATAGTAATTTTTATAGTAATTTATAGTTAATTACTATTTAATGTAATATAAATCTCACTTAGTTATGAGTAAAATATATCTAAACATATCCCCATTGGCCTACTGGGATTAAAGTAGAAGGTGGGTAAAGACAGGACTTTGTACAACAATTCTCTTACAGACTCCTAAAATTTCTTGCACAGCTTCCTTGTCTCTAAAAATGAGACAAAAGCCTAAGAGTTCAATTTAAGAGTAACTGTCATTCAGAAGTTTGACATTTTTTGAACAAGTCTGAGCAAGAAAGTAATGCTCCAAAAGGACCGAATAAAAGGTATAGTTTTTGCTATTTCAAATAAAGACTAAATATAAACTTGATCAGAATATAAATAAAATCCATAACTACACAATTTTTAAAAAGAAAGCTAACATGTAAGAACCAGGGATATATATACCTCTAAGTGTAGAGGAAGGCCAGATGAGGATAGAATAATTTAAATACACTAGTTTAGAAAGACAAATTTACACATGATTTACCTTAAATTAGAATGAATCTTAAAATTCATAATCATTCCTATCTCCTCCATGCATACAATATGTCATTAATTTTACTATCTGTATATACTCTATCTTCTAACATAATTCTATTATCAAAGATAATTAACATTGCAAAAACTGCATACATGTCTCAAAATTAAAGTTAGCTAAATGGTTATTTAATAGGTGCCCATTTTCGACCTAAGGACTAATAAAAACAGGATACAGGAAACAAATATAGAAAGAAAATTAGGACATATAACTTATATAGCACATGATTCATGGAAAATAAATTTTAATTTATGAGATTAACTTTCAAAACAGGCACCATGCTTTTAAAAGTATTAATATATATAATTTTAAAACAAGGACAAATATGTTCTTTTCCCTGTAGGAAAAATTATTAAAAATAAAAGAGAAAATGTTTTCAGATTTAAATTATTACAAGAAAGCAGCAAACTATGAAGAAAAAAATGATTACACAATATATGACATGTCACACTTTATCAAAAATAAAAATATTAAATACACTCATTTATCAAATACTTACTGAATACCTATTATTTCAGGTCATGCAAGACAATAATAAATAAATTAGTCTGTCTTCAAAGAAGCCACAATCTAGTGAGATTGATATGGGTGGCTATTTTCAACCTGTGACACTAAAAATACTACATTCTTCCTAGATAGTAACTTTATACCTGCATCATAAAAATTTCTAGGTTTAAAGTTTAATAACAAAATAAAATTCTTCAACTTTTCAAAATGTAAGTCTTCATAAAGAATTTTAGAAGTCACCTACTAAAGTACAGATTCCTGATTATAATTTAGTTCACTTTCTTACTTAACACACTCCTTCAAGAAACATTTATACCTATGGTAGGCAAACCAGTACAATGGAACATATCAGTTCAACTCCTGTGCATTTTTATAAAACTACAGAGATTAGTTCCTTAAAAAGTGAGGATATATATGGGTAATAAGATCCTTGGTTTAACATAAAGACAAAAGAACTATAACTCTGAGTACAAGTCATTGACTAGAGTCAGAATGGTGTTGTTGTGTATAAAATATTCAACTTTTAAAAATGATTAAATTATTAAAGGAATATGGGTTTATACTAGATCACAAGCAAATAATTTACAAAGTGACTAACACTTGGAAATGCCACATATAAGTGTTTCCAAGAATGAAATCTGTCCCGATTTTAAATTACCACAACACTGTAGCACAAGGTTACATAAATATAAAATATAGAAGAGGGGTTAAGAGTTCAGGCTCCGGACCTAGACTGTTCAGATATGGGTTCCATCACTAACTAAGCTATGCAAGCTTTACTCCTCTCCACCTTGAGGTCTCATGAGTAAAACAGTAGAGAAGATTAAATGATTTTACATATGTAAAAGGAATCAGAACAGCGCAAATACTATAAAATGTAAAAAATACTATAGAAGTGTTTTGTCCTCACATTTCACCTATAAGGCTCTCGATGTGTAGGTTTAAGTGGTCATTTCAAAATAGAAATGTTTATGGAAAAGTATGTTAAGTCAGAAGTTTTACCAGGCTCTGCAGAAAATAGCTACAAATAACTGAAATAAGTTTTCATACATAAATATGTTACACTAAATTCTTCAACAATTAAAGTGCTACAATAAAGGAAAACAATATATGACTATTATATTGAAATACTAACAAACTCTAAGTGAATGTAAATAATAAAATATGTACAGGATGTTCATCAATTTCTATCAAATACATAATATATTTGAGAAGTTAAGCAGGTCAATGTTCCAATAATAATTACCTCAACAGCATCATCATACATTTTTCTGGCTTCATGGTCTGTTTTATCTGACATCAACCATGCTTTTAGTAAGTACTCATAAAAACTGTCTCCTAGCCCGCCAACTGATGTATGATCTGCAACAGAAAAGGATGGAGGTGGAAGAAAGAGATGATAGAGGACAAAAAATAGTACTTTTTAATTACAATGACTATATTACGTATCAATAATTTAAACATTATTTTGACAGCCCTATTGCCAACATACTTCAAATTTAATCCAGTAGGAGGGTACCATAATCACTCTTCTCTACATCTGAACCCAATTTTCTAGAAAATCTTTTTCTGCTGGATGTGATATTTTACACGGTTAGTAGTCTTTTTCAAGTATTGATGAGTACGTGGAAGAACACCACTGATGGGAATGTAAAATGGTACATCCACTTTGGAAAACAATTTGGCAGTTTCTTTAAAAGATAAACATATATACCTACCATAAAATACAAATATTCCACTCTTGGATTTTTACTCATGAGAAAAAAAGGACATACATCCACTAGAAGGCTTGTGTGTTCACAGCACTTTATCTGTAACAGCCCCAAAGTGAAAATAACCCAAATGTCCATCAACAGGTGAATGGATAAACAAATTCCACAAAGTGGGATTATATTCAGAACTACTGATACACACAACATGGATGAAGCTCAAAGTAATTATGCTGAGCTAAAGAAGCCAGAAAAAATATGAGTACATATAAAGGATTGCATTTATAGAAGGTTCTAAAAAATACAAACCTATCTATAACGATGGAAAGCAGATCACTGGTTGCTTGAGAAAGGAATGAGAAGAAAAGTAAGGGAAAAAAATCATAAAGGCGTTATATGGAAGTCTTTTGGGGTGAACATATGTTCATTATTTTGATTGGAGTGATAGTTTTCATAAGTATATACTTATTTTAAAGCTTACTGAACTGTATACTTCAAACACATACAGCTTATTGTATGTCAATTTTACCTTAATAAAACTGTTTTTACAAAAGCAAGTAAACAAAATAAAAAGGATATTTGGAATCAGTCCAAATCGATCAGTAACATCAACAAACTTAATTTGTTTTAATTCATCTTTTAAAATAAACTGAGACTCACTCTGGAATTTTTTTTAATTCACTCATCTCACATGCTAGTAAAGTAATGCTCAAAATTCTCCAAGCCAGGCTTCAGCAATACGTGAACCGTGAACTTCCAGATGTTCAAGCTGGTTTTCGAAAAGGCAGAGGAACCAGAGATCAAATTGCCAACATCCGCTGGATCATGGAAAACGCAAGAGAGTTCCAGAAAAACATCTATTTCTGCTTTATTGACTATGCCAAAGCCTTTGACTGTGTGGATCACAATAAACTGTGGAAAATTCTGAAAGAGATGGGAATACCAGACCACCTGACCTGCCTCTTGAGAAACCTGTATGCAGGTCAGGAAGCAACAGTTTGAACTGGCCATGGAACAACAGACTGGTTCCAAATAGGAAAAGGAGTACGTCAAGGCTGTTTATTGTCATCCTGCTTATTTAACTTATATGCAGAGTACATCATGAGAAATGCTGGACTGGAAGAAACACAAGCTGGAATCAAGATTGCTGGGATATAATCTCAGATATGCAGATGACACCACCCTTATGGCAGAAAGTGAAGAGGAGCTAAAAAGCCTCTTGATGAAAGTGAAAGTGGAGAGTGAAAAAGCTGGCTTGAAGCTCAACATTCAGAAAACAAAGATCATGGCATCTGGTCCCATCACTTCATGGGAAATAGATGGGGAAACAGTGGAAACAGTGTCAGACTTTGTTTTTTTGGGCTCCAAAATCACTGCAGATGGTGACTGCAGCCATGAAATTAAAAGACGCTTACTCCTTGGAAGAGAAGTTATGACCAACCTAGATAGTATATTCAAAAGCAGAGACATTACTTTGCCGACTAAGGTCCGTCTAGTCAAGGCTATGGTTTTTCCTGTGGTCATGTATGGATGTGAGAGTTGGACTGTGAAGAAGGCTGAGCGTCGAAGAATTGATGCTTTTGAACTGTGGTGTTGGAGAAGACTCTTGAGAGTCCCTTGGACTGCGGGGAGATCCAACCAGTCCATTCTGAAGATCAACCCTGGGATTTCTTTGGAAGGAATGATGCTAAAGCTGAAACTCCAGTACTTTGGCCACCTGATGCTAAGAGTTGACTCATTGGAAAAGACTCTGATGCTGGGAGGGGTTGGGGGCAGGAGGAGAAGGGGATGGCCGAGGATGAGATGGCTGGATGGCATCACGGACTCAATGGACGTGAGTCTGAGTGAACTCCAGGAGATGGTGATGGACAGGGAGGCCTGGCGTGCTGGGATTCATGGGGTCGCAAAGAGTCGGACACGACTGAGCGACTGAACTGAACTGAATCTATATAAATATTTTTTACTAAAGACATACATAAATACTAAAATTGTGCAGGAAATTAAAAAGAAATGGTAAAAAGACAGATGAGAATGGATAGAACTTTTATACAGAAGATTTAAAGATAGTAAAGAAAAAGAAAGTAAACTGATCAAAGTTAGAGTTGTCAGGGGTACTGGTAATCCAGTTAGAATTGGAAATTATAAATTTGTAGTCATCTTAGTCGCTCAGTTGTGTCTGACTCTTTGTAAGCCCGCCAGGTTCCTCTGTACATGAGATTTTCCAGGCAAGAATACTGGAGTGGGTTGCCATTTCCTTTTCCAGGGGCTCTTCCTGACCCAGGAATCGAACCCAGGTCTCCTGCATTGCAAGGAGATTCTTTACTGTCCAAGCCACTAGGACCCAGTTTTGTTATAAATTTGTAGTGACTTTAACCTTTATTACTGATGATTTTCATGAGCAATGCTCAGCTGACTACAGATGAATGAAAAAGGTACACAGCTGAGTTGATACAAGCATTGGATTTGTAGGACAGATAACACAGAAGACTAAAGGTATTTTCACATTGGTTCAGATACTATATAGTCTAGGCTGGATAGGAAGGAACCAACAGGTGATCTTTACTCCACTGTTCACCTATTGCACCCAGCCAGTAAAGTATCAGCCCACCTGAGAGTCTACTTTACTATTATCCTCAAATTCACAATTTTCACCATCAATGAGAACCTCTCCACTGCTTGTCAAGTTTTCTATGACCCCTTGATTTGTGATCTTTCCCATTCCCTAAAGCAGAGATTTTAAATCTCTTTTTCAAAAGACCTCTAAGGGACTTCCCTGGCAGTCTAGTGGTTAAGAATCTGTTTTGCAATGCAGAGGATGTGCATTCGATCCCTGGTTGTGGAACTAAGACACACGTGCCATGGAGCAACTAGGCCCATGTGCTGCAACTACTGAGCCTGTGTAGCTCATGTGCCACAACTGGAGAGTCCGTGCTCTGGAATGAAGACCCTGCATGCTGCAACTAAGACCCAACATAGAAAATTAACTAAAGAATAATAATGAAAAAGACCTCTACAGCTCTACCTCTTCCTTATCTCAGCAGACAAACAAAACTTCAGATTCATAGAAAAAATACAGATCACTGACCCCAAAAATGCATCTTTCAACTATCTGTACCCCCATCTATTAATTTATCTGTTTCTCTTCCCTGTTAAAGAGGAAAAAATGCTCCTTCTCTACTGTATACACTACCAAGCTCTGAACACTAACCACTTCTGTTTCCTTTTCAGGAATCTCTCTCTTGGTTCATCTCTAACTTCTACCTGTCAACTGAAACTACCTCTTATTATTAACACCTTAAAATAATCTAATCTTTCCTGACTCTACCATAGTCTTTTGGTTTGATATCTATCAGGTATTTACTGAAAGGATGAAGAAAGAGAAGTCATGGTTGAAGTCTAGATTTCTTGCTGGGGCAAATGACTGAACGAACAGTGGCCCTCTTCCCTGAATTTGGGAATATTAGAGGGGGAAATGACTTAAAGTGGAAGGATTCTGAATCTTGGGCATGATGAATCTGAGGGACTAGATGGATATCTAAATGGGTATAACAAACATGGAGATCCAGAGAGATAAGTTAGCGGTATACCTTTGGGAGTTATAAAATTGGGATTTATAAAAATGTATCGGAGCCATCGTGGAGTTCACTCAGACAGCATGTAAGACATGATCAAAGGACACAAATGGTCCTTTGGAACATAACAGTTATAAAAGTAATTAACATGATATATAGGGCATTTAAAAATTTTGCACTTTGGCCTCACACATATATTTCTCAATATACTGTAGATCTAAGGATTAACAAATAAGCAGGAGAAGAAAACATAAAAAATTAAAGTAGATGAACTGATGAGAAAAACCTTGGAAAGGTAAATGTCTTGTCATCACCGTTTGGAGGCAATGATTTTTAGATACGTGAATTATTGCCAGGGTTTACAGATTTAGTTACAGGTTACTTAGGTTATAGGATGCAGTCCCAGTCCTGCCTAACAGGTTCTCATCAGCTCTTCCAGAATGTTATTTCAGTAGATGTTTATATATTCAATAAATAAATTCACAGCAGAAGCCTGAGATCTTTAGTTAACTATGGAATTTATCGCCCAGTAGTCTGACTTTATTTGAACCGCTAACCCATACCCCCCTTGGTGTCATATTTCATGTACCATGTCACTCAATGATCCTTTTGAAATTCAGAAATTGATAACACATTAGAAAGTACTACTAAATACCAATGATTACATTTTCTGTCTTAACATGTCATAAAGTTAATGAGGTTCTAAGAAGCTAATTCTTAGTGTTCTTATAGGAAATTCTAGAATAAACATATCTGTATCATATGCTTTATAGTTTATGAAGTATTTTTTAAATATATTCATTATCTCATAAATATGATTCACATAACTGTTAATAAAATAAGTACAAATAACAGATGAAGGAACAAAGGCATGAGGTTAATTAAGTTATTTAAATTATTAGGCAGAAAAACCTGGATTAGTCTTTCAACTCCAAGTATTATACCCATTCTTACTTTTTTCACATTTTAAATCAGTAGTATGAAATTTAATGAATCAGTAATGATAAGTTTCCTATCTTTTTTACTTAAGTCATTAAATGGCATAGGTTAAGTACTGTACTTAGAAAACTAGTGAAAAAATGAAGCAAAAAAAAAGATATTAATGATGTGCCTTTAAATCTAGGTTGCTTACTACATTCTTTTATATCTGTTGCTAAGTACTTTTCCTGAAGGTAATTACCATAATTCTTCTGTGATTGTTATGTGCATGTCACAGACATTATCATTACTCTAATTATAATACAGTTAGCCAAAGCTGAATTGTTAAGTTTCAGTTCAATTCAGTTTGTTTTGCAGACTATTTATAGTTATGACAGATGCCTACTGCTCAAAGATAATAATGGAATTTGATATACTTTTCAGAAGCTGATATGAAATATACAGAAATACCAAAAGGAACAAACTGAACAATTTAATAAGGACTGCAGCTGCTAAAGGGATATCAGGGTAGCTCCCCTAAAATTGTAAAGACCTCTTGCCAAAACAACCAGTGAATAGTTCTTTTTATAACATTCTCAAAATTAATAACTGCTGCTGGTGAAGAAATTCTAAAGAAGTAATCTGGATTCGTTTGTGGGAAAAAAACAAGTATGAATAAAAGAATTGTTTTTTACTGTAACTTTTACTGTGGTAAATATGTGCATATAACATGAATGTTGCCATTTCATTTTTACCATTTTTTAAGTGTACTATTCAGTGGCATTAATTACATTCACAATGTGGTACAAACATTGTCATTATTTCCAAAACTTTCTCATCACCCCAAACAGAAACGCTGCACCTATTAAGCAATAACTCCATTCTCCTCTCAACCAAGCCCCTGATAACCCCCAAGACACTTTCTGTCCCTCTAAATTTGACTACTCTAGCTATTTGATATAACTGGAATTATATAATATTTGTCATTTTGCAACTGGCTTTCATTTTAGAATAATATTTTCAAGGTTCATCTATGTTGTAGCATGTATAAGAACTTCATTCATTTTTATAGTTAAAAAACATACCATTGTACGTATATACCACATTTTATTTATCCATTTGAAGGATACTTTCTTGATTCCACCAGTATTGTGAGTAATGTTGCTGTGAACACTGGCATGCAAATATCTCTCTGTGTCTTTGCTTTCAAATCTTTTGGGTATCTCTCTAGCAGTTGAATTGCTAGATCATATGGAATTTTATGCTTAACTTTTTGTGAAACCACCAAACGGTTTTTCACAGTGGCTACATCATTTTACATTTATTAGTAGTATGAGAGGGTCCCAATTTTTCCACATCCTCACCAACACTTATTATCTGTCCTTTTGATTACAATCTTCCTAGTAGGTGTGAAGTGATATCTCATTATGCTTTGATTTGCATTTTCCTAATGAATAATGATGTTGAGCATTTTTTTCATGTGTTTATTTTCCATTTTAATATCTTCTTTGGAGAAAACTCTATTCAAGTTCTTTATCCACTTTTTAATTGAGCGTTTGTCTTTTTGCTGTTGAGTTTGAACATGAGTTTGAGAAGTTCTTTGTACATTCTGGATATTAAAACCTTATCAGATATATGGTTTGCAAGTATTATTTCTTTACAAATAAACTCTCATTCTGTGGGTTGTCTTTCAATCTCATAATAATATCCTTTGATGCACAAATGTTTCTAACTTTAATGAAATCCAATTTATTTTTTCTATTGTTGCCTGTACTTTTGAAGAAGTCACTGCCAAATCCAAGGTCATGAAGATTTGTCCTTCTAAGAGTTTTATAGTTTTGGTTCTTAAATTTAGGGTCTTTGATGCATTTTGACTTAATTTTTGAATATGGTATAAGGTAAGGGCCCAACTTCATTCTTTTTCATGTAGCTATCCAGTTTTCACAATACCATTTGACGAAGAGAAAGAGTTATAATTTTAATTAAGATGCCATCAATGAGATACTGTTGGTCATTTGAAAGGCTGGCAATTCTCAAACAGTGGTTTATTTTTCAGTAGTCTAAGATTTTGGTGTGCAAGATAGCATCTTCATCTTATTTAAAAATGCTTTTACTTCAAGAGTAACAGATATCCATTATCAGATTAGGTTAATAGAGGTAAACAAAATTAGAAAATAAAAACAAACATTCAGAAAAAAAACACAGGGAACACTCTGGTTCCTATTCTTGTGGTGTTTGTTTTCTCTCTTTTCCTAAATATCTTTCTGCTGCTGCTGCTGCTAAGTCGCTTCAGTCGTGTCCGACTCTGTGCAACCCCATAGACGTCAACCCACCAGGCCTCCCTGTCCACACAATTCTCCAGGCAAGAATACTGAAGTGGGTTGCCGGTTCCTTCTCCAATGCATGCATGCATGCTAAGTCACTTAAGTCATGTCCGACTCTGTGCGACCCCACAGACGGCAGCCTACTAGGCTCCCCTGTCCACGGGATTCTCCAGGAAAGAATACTGGAGTGGGTTGCCATTTCCTTCTCCCAAATATCTTTCTAGATACTTTATATATATAATCTCTGTCAAGTATTCTAATAACATAACTTTTAATGTCTATGTAGTATATCACATCTGGAGGGACTATAACCTAAACAAATCTCTTTCACAAGAAGTTTAAAAACTGCGCTGTCCAATGTGGTAGGCTTTAGTCACAAATAGCTAATTAAACAGAACATTTTCTTCATCACAGAAAGTTCCATTGAACAGGAGTGCTTTAGAATATTTCCAAATTATCCCTATTTTGTGTGTGTGTGTGTGTGTGTGTGTGTGTGTGTGTGTGTCTGTGTACACACACACACACAGGTCTGAAAATTTTTTGGAATAAATGTCTAAAAATGAGCCACTGCTTCAAAGGTCATACAAATTTTCATATTTTCTGAAGCACTAGATATACTGGGATGTGTCCATTCTGTTTATCAATTTAATAGACAAAGAACAGTGTCTTCTGTTTAAAAGCTTCACTGATTTGCTTAGGGACACAGGAAAGTAGAAAGACAGCAACAAAGGTCTCTGATGACCAAACTACGGAGCTGCTACAAATATGGTACTAAACACAGTAGTCTTGTGTACATTCTACTGAAGTAGCACAGAAGGAGTGCACTGTCTCTGTGTCACTTACCTTCGTTAGCACCATGCTTAGGGTTAAACAGGAACGTCTGTATACTGTCCATTTGTTTTGCTCTTTCATAAACTAACTACAAGAGACTAGTTTCATGTTTTTCATGAAAACTTTATTTAATGTTTCTGAAAAATCAGTTCCTTCAAAGATCCTAAAACTCTAATGAGATATCATCACCCCTTTCCCAAACAAAACAGTCTCCTGAGACAGAGGAAATCACTTCTACCACAGTCTCACTAAACAACTGGTACATTTCCTCTACTACAACATTTATTTCATTATATAAACCCTGCCTGCTAGCCTGAGAGCTGCCTGAATTCAAAGTCCTATATATTCTCTCCCAATCTCCAGTCTCATCCAAAAGCCTGGTAAATAACAGACACTGATGCTGTTGTTCACTCAGTCATGTCCGACTCTTTGTGACCCCATGGACTGTAGTACGCCAGGCTTCCCTGACCTTCACCATTTCCCAGAGCTTGCTCAAACTCATGTCCATTGAGTCGGTGATGCCATCTGATCATCTCATCCTTTGTCGCCCCCTTCTCCTCCTGCCTTCAATCTTTCCAGCATCAGGGTCTTTTCTAATGAGTTGACTTATTGCATTAGGTAGCCAAAGTACTGGAGCTTCAGCTTCAGCATCAGTCCTTCCAATGAATATTCAGGACTGATTTCCTTTAGGATGGACTGATTTCCTTTAGGATGGACTGATTTGATCTCCTTGCAGTCCAAGGGACTCTCAAGAGTCTTCTCCAACACCACAACAGTTCAAAAGCATCAGTTCTTTGGCACTCAGCATTCTTTATGGCCCATGTCTCACATCCATACAGGACTACCAGAAAAACCATAGCTTTGAATACACAGACCACTGTTGCCAAAGAAATGTCTCCGCTTTGTAATATGCTGTCTAGGTTTGTCATAGACACTTGCTTTTCTTTCAAGGAGCAAGTGTCTTGTAATTTCATGGTTGCAGTCACCATCTGCAGTGATTTTGGAGCCCAAGAAAATAAAGTCTGTCACTGTTACCTTTTAAAATGAATGATTAGACGTGGCTTGTCTAAGAGCAAGCACACTATTTTCTAGTCATTTAACACACACAACTCTTCTTCATGTTACTTAACTAAATATTTATCTCAAGCAATGCTCTTATTTATACCAAGATATAGTTTACGAATACGGGCTTAAAAGTATAACCCTTTGCAAACGTCACACTATATTTTAGCAAAGTACCTACACATACATGAAATAAAATACTCTCATGAGATGGGTTATTACTATTTCCATTTTAAACGTGTAAAAACTGAAACTACGAGATGAGAAACTTGCCAAAGGTTACAGGACTAGCAGATCATAGGGTTATATACAATCTGGGGTTTTAATACTACATGTAGTGTATTTATCACTACATCAAGCACAAGTTTTCAGACTATCTTTCAACAGAGCATCAGTTGTCATAGAAATACTTACATTGACCCCAGCGACCTGTTCTTGGGTTCAAATAATTTGGATAAAGACCATTTGGACGATCCATTTTCTGAAGTAGTTTCCGAATGTGCATGACCTAAGCAAAATAAAGAATGCAATCATGAGAAAAAATCACTAAAGTTTTATATTAATCTGGGCTTTGTTTTTTTTCCCTCACTCAGAACCTACACTCCTACCCCTCCACTGTGTGTGTGTGTGTGTGTGTGAGAGAGACAATAAGGCTTCTCTTTTTTAAATGACTCATTATTTTTATAAGATAGAATATGAGCATTATTTAAAAATAATAAATAAGCAACAGTAAAGCACAAACAAAAGGGCATAGAAACCAATTTAAATTTCAACATTCTACTCTCCAGAAATAGTCATCAGAAACATCATCGGTAAACATTATTCTAGACATATTCAATATGTACATAACTAAATGTTAAGAACAGAAACAATTTCATAAAAATATAATCATAATAGAATATTTGTAATAAAAAGTATGAAACCACTCTGAAGTTAATAGATGAAAAAGTAAAACTAAATTGCTGAACTCTAAATATTGATCCCATAATAGACACATCTAGGGCTTCCCTGGTGGCTCAGAGGTTAAAGCGTCTGCCTCCAATGTGGGAGACCCAGGTTCGATCCCTGGGTCGGGAAGATCCCCTGGAGAAGGAAATGGCAATCCACTCCAGTATTCTTGCCTGGAGAATCCCACAGATGGCGAAGCCTAGTAGGTTACAGTCCACAGGGTCGCAAAGAGTCAGACACAACTGAGCGACTTCACCTAACCTCAATAGACATCCCTAAATTCCTAGAATTCCTAAACTTCCAATTCCTAAAAGGTATTCCTTAAGGGGAGAAAATCATGAAATATATTAAGAAGCTGGAGACTTTTCCAGGGACTTCATTTTGATTCATCTCTAGATTGTATGATGGATTTTTTAAGTGCTTTAAAAAAAATTTTTTTAAAGCACAAACGTGTTCTTTCTTGTATTCTTGTTTTAGAATGTTATCATCACATCTGAATGATAACCCAGTTGGCATAAATGACTTGAGGAAACATTTTTTTATTCACAGGGCCTTATACATACACTTCACTATTTTCTGGACTTGAGCACAGCTCTAACCCTTTTAACTCACACTTTCCAATCTTCTTTTATTCAGCTGGATTCTGTCATCACGGAGTTCTAGGAATTGGCTCAGGGATGCTTATTACTTGTGTTCTAACAAATCTATGTACAACAATCTCAATCTGAATAATTCCATGAGCCAGGTTTAGTCATTCTCTTGCCTTCTGAAAATTATGCATACATTGATCCCCTCTGCTTCTTTTCTACATCTATCATTTCCTTTGCAAACCTTTTTACCTATCTTTTAATTTCCATGTTCACTAGCTTGTCTCCATTTTGCCTTCCAAGTCTCTCACTATGTTTTGAATGCCTTCTTTGTATTGTTTCCAGTTTGTCCTTCATTTTGACTATAATTTAATTTTTTCTTACACTCTTTTACTGATATGGCATCTTATTATCTCTGCGCACCTGTATCTCTGTTTATATTCTGGTTTCACATAAATGAGAGCTTCATTATCTTCTCTCTCATAGTGATGCTTGGTCAGGTCTTCAATTGCTATTTTCTGATAAATATCTTTTGGCCATCATTTATTTTTCACATTCCTTCCCTTTTTTTCTGGTAATATTTTTGTATAAATTCTATATGTATTCTTTTTTGATGACTTATTACTATTTTTCTTGAACCAGGAATTCACAAGAGCTTTGACATAAAAGGATAAGTAAAGTCCAGATGTGAATGTGGTTTCTTAAGCCTTTGTTTCTCATCAGGCAACTGAAACCAACAATGCAGCACTAGAGAATCACTGTCATTCATTACTCTTCTGTCACTAAAGTAAGTATACAAGTGCAAATACAGTTTGTCAGTGAGATCCTTAACTGAGTTGTTTTTCTAGCTTCTCAACACATCTTATTTAGTGGGGTTCAAAGAAGAGTCTACCAACAGTCTGTAGTATGTTCCCACTGCTGCTAATGAGGATTTGGTTTTGTACGTCAAGATGTATCACTTAAAGAACTGCTCTACGAGCTTTTATTTTTGAAAGCTACAGCCACCAATATCCTCTCCTCAGTTACCCAAAACGCGCTCTGACCCTGATTGCTTATGCCAACCTTTCTTCCAATTGTTACATGAAATATCAAGTATCTCAATTTTGTTAAAAATAAGTTAATAGTTCCATTTCTCCTTTTGTTGTTTTCAGGTGATTTCTATTCGTTAGGTTAAGATTTCTCCACTTAAGAAATATCATATGCTAGATTATCTCTGTTTTACAAATTATCTTTTTTAAAAGTCCCTTTATGTTTTTCCTTATTGTCACAATGGTTATCTCTTGGCCTTTATTTCATGACAATAATTCGGTTTTCAACTGTGCTCAGGTTACCTGTCATTGTTCATTTGTTTTGCGGAAGCATGTAAGGCCTCAATTTGCTCTGTAGCTCTACTGGCTTCCTGCACGATTTCATTTTTGGCTTTGTAGCGTCTACACTGGGCTCTTCGTCAGTCTCTTACTTGCGATCTACCAGCCTGCTCTTGTCTCCTGCAGCATGCCTGCGTAATTGCCATGCTTTCTCTTTCATCTGGCTCATGTTCAACTGGGGCAGTGCTGACCTGAACTTCGGATGACACAGTGGAGCTGAGCTGTCCTCAAACTCCTTCCTGTTGTGTGCATGTGGTGGGCGTGGGGGTGGGGCAGGGGGAGGTGTATCTCCCCTCCAGGATACACTAAGATTTGGAATACCAGTGTACTAGCTCATTTCCTGAGGCCTAAGTGCTCATGGAGGACAGAAGGCGAGAACACATTTGGAGCTGTGGGCAGTTGTATACTATTGCACTGGTCTCCCTTGTAAGATTAATAGGGAATATCAGGAATTTATTGACTTTCTTTCTCTGCCCAGTAAGGATTCAGGATAGGGCAAGAGACAGACTTAAGATATCACAGCAGAAATCTATTTTTTATGGCTATCACATGTTTATGACATAAGGTTTCAGCCTTTCCTTCTTTCACTGTTACTGATTAATTTTTGCTGGTCTTTATTCTTTTTCTTGTTATTGCTACTTTAATCAAGAAAGGGGAAACTCTGATTTGGCTCCCTTTTGCTATCTTTACCTGAAAATTATTCTGACTGATAAAATATTTCATACACAGATAGGACTATATAGATTCTAGTCATACTCAATTTAAGAAATACAACACGACATAACCTTTGTTATTCTGTTTACCATTACACATTCACACATCACTGACTCTTTCCAAGATGTGGTCAGTCTTGGATTTTACATTCGTTATTATCTTGATTCTATTAAAATCACTTTTGAATCCCTAAACAATATTCTCTTCAGCTCTGCTTCTTTTGAACTTTTTAAGAATTGTATTATATATACTCTTTTGATTAATGAATGTGACCATAATTAATTAATTTTCACTGTTGTATTGAATCGTATCATATAAACTGCTAATACAAACAATGATTTTATATGTATGATATAAATGTACATACCAAAGACTGGAATTATTGGGCCATACAGTATATGTATTTTCAGCTTTACTAGATTTTATATTTTAAATTTAAGTCTTTAATGCTCCTAGAATCGTTATCATCTACAAAGGTACCATTGTCACACTTCCACATATATATGGGGCTGTTTAAGGGCTATTTATTCTGTTTATCAGTTTTACTTATCTCTATGCACCAACACTAATATTGGTAGTGTTGATAACTGAGTAATACAAATCCATCCATCCTGTTTTTCTTCAGGAGTATTTTGAATGTTTCTCTCCTATTTAAATTCTAGAAATGTCTAGTCAAGTTTCATTTAAAAAAGAAAAAAAAGCACCAGGTAACTGACTGGCATTGAATTGAGGCTATAGATAAATCTGGAGGTAACTGAAATTTATATGTTTTCCTATATATGAATATAATACATCTCTCCATTTACTTAGGGCCAATTCAATGTCATTTAGTAGTTTTGAACTTTGCTTATCTGTTGTTAGATTTACTTGTGGAAAACTTATACTTTTGTTCCTACTACATAAGATACGTTTTTATAGGTGATATATTTTTGCCTGCTGCAGCTAGTATACAGAAATACTACTGATTTTTAATATGTATATTGATCTTTTGGCTTCCCAGGTGGCACTAGTGATAAAGAAACCGCCTGCCAATGGAAGTTATATAAGAAAACGAAGTGAAAGTTGCTCAGTCATGTCTAACTCTGTGACTTCATGAACTATATATGTAGTCCATGGAATTCTCCAGGCCAGAATACTGGGGAGGGTAGTCTTTCCCTTCTCCAGGGGATCTTCCCAACTCAACCCAGGGATCAAACCCAGCTTTCCCACACTGCAGGCAGATTCTTTACCAGCTGAGCCACAAAAGAAGCCCAAGAATACTGGAGTGGGCAGCCTATCCCTTCACCAGGGAATCTTCCCAAACCAGGAATCGAACCAGGGTCTCCTGCATTGCAGGTGGATTCTTTACCAACTGAGCTATCAGGGGGAGATATAGGAGACACAGGTTTAATCCTTGGGTTAGGAAGATCCCCTGGAGGAGGAAATGGCACCCCATTCCACTGTTCTTGCCTGGAGAATCCCAGGCACAGGAACCTGGTGGGCTATAATCCATGGAGTCGCAAAGAGTAGGACATGAGTGAAGCGACTGAGCAGAGCACATCATGTTGATATTTTATTCAAAATATAAATTAAGCTCTTGTTTAATAATTTAAGTGTGAAAGTAAAAGTCTTAGTTGCTCAGCCGTGTCCAACTCTTGCAACCTTACGGGCTGTAAGCCACAAGGTTCCTTTGATTATCTTAATATTTTAGGTAATCATTTAATCTGTGAGTAATTACTGTTTTCTTTCTTCCTTTTCAATCTACCATTTAGTTCACTTTGTCTTATTTTACCATACTGACTAGGAACTTCAGCACAATGCTAAATAGAGACTATAACGTAGTTTCTTGAAAACCTACTATGATTATATCTTCTCAGATAACAGAAAATATATCAAATCTGCTCTGAATATAAGATACATTTCTTTATATAATTTTTAAAAAGGCAAATATTTTCTAAGCATTAATCAAATCTCTGGGGTAAAACCTAAATGATTCTCTTGTAACAAAGAAAAGAAAGCAAGAATACTAACCTTTTTGTAGTAAATTGGGTTTCCTGTCAAGTAGCTGAGGTGGACAAACTCCATATGTAGTGTGCCAAATTCAGCAAGAATGCTGCTACCTGCAGATGCCCAGCCCCAGTTTCGTCCTACTCCACTGAATGAAAGAAAAGGTAAAAGGAGACAGAATTAGGAAAAGACCAAAACATTTTTTCAATGAGTATATAACTTTTAAATAACTCTCTCAGCCAAACGGCAAGCAGGCTTCTTTGATGAAACTTCTGGGGGTGCTGGTCAGCGGTACACGCAGAAGACTGAGCAGCAGGGGCGAGAAACGCGACAGGTCAGGGAGACTGCGTTTGCCAAACACCTGGGACACTCGGACTTGAGAATGGCACGAAACGCAACCCCAACCCATTCTGCGCCACTGGGAGATAGCTGAGCGCCGAACCTGAGCGGATTAGACTGGGGAGGGGAACGCAGCCTAGGGCCGGCCTCAGACGGTTCCAGGCAGAGCAGCGTGGAGCCCGAGCGGCGCGGCTTGTGTGCCCGCAGCGAGTGGCCCGTGCGCCACGAGCAGGGACAGACCCAACGGGGCTGAGGCACCACGTACACACGACAGTGTTATCGGTGTGCAGCATCCCTCCCTCCCCACAGCGAGGTCGAACAGTGAGCCCAAAAAAAAAAAAGGGTCCACCACCAACCCCCCCCCAACC
>SJYQ01003133.1:587820-637803 GCA_006410935.1 Redunca redunca
AAAAAAAAAAAAAAAAAAAAACCTCTCAAACATTCAAAAATAATAAAACAAACAAAATTTAATGGCCAAAGACTGAACAATTTAAAAAGATATATGAATGACAAGCACATGAGAAGGTGCTCAACATGATCTGTCATTAGAAAGAAGGAAAATAAGACCATAATGAGATACTACTACACATCTATAGCTAAAAATAATAAAGAAACTCTCAATAGCAAGTACTAGTCAGGATAGAAGACAATTGTTGGAGAAAGAGTCGGGTGAGTTCTTCCAAAGTTTACTAACCATTTGATCCAGCAATCCCACTTCTAGATATTACCCCAAGACACAAAAATTTATGATCCCACAGAAACCTATTGCAAATATTTATAGCGGCTTTATTCATAAATTCCAAAACTAAAAACAAATCCACTGGCGAATGGATAAACTACCTTAGAGTCACACAATGCAATACTATATACAGCAATTTAAAAAAAAAAAAAAAAAAGGCTACTAAATACATGAATAAATCTCAAATGCATTGTACTACAGAAAGAAGCCAGTATTCCCCCCTGCAGGAATGGAAAACCTATCAATTGTTACCAGAGGCTAGTGGTATGGTAAAAGGGAATTTTATGGAATGATAAATTCCTCTATATCTTACTTGTGCTTACTAGATTGTATGCACTGTCAAAATTCATATAAGTATACACTAAAGTGGGTGAATTTTACTGTCTAAGTAACACTTCAATAAGTCTGACAAAAAAATCCTATCTATTAACTTACTATGATTTTATTGATGAAAGTGAGGTGTACTTGTTAAGTATGTTTCAAGTACTCCTTGTTAAAGGTGATTTTTGGAAATGATGGTTCTGTACTTTGAGAAACTAAACTCTAAAAGCTGGGTCAGAATTTCTCAAAGTACAGAACCATCATTTCCAAAAATCACCTTTAAAAAGGAGTACTTGAAACATACTTAATAAGTAAATACACCTTTAACAAGGAGTACTTAAAAACATAAATAATGATCTCTATTTCAAACCAACTGAATTTCAGTNACACCTTTAACAAGGAGTACTTTAAAACATAAATAATGGTCTCTATTTCAAACCAACTGAATTTCAGTCCAGGACTTGCAAAAAGGAGAATTTAGAGTTGTGGGTGTTTTATTTTTTTAATTTACAGCAATAAATTGCATTCAATTTCCAAATAGACACTTTTAACAAAATTTTTGGACTTAGGATCCACATTCATTCTTACTGATTCATTCCTTAATTCTAATCTTAATGATTCATTTTCTCCTTTTGTTTCAACCATGTAATTGACTGCAACGGCAAATTCTAGAGGATTCCTCCTACAGAGGAGACACAGTGTACATAATGTTAGGATCTGTGATAAATTTGTCTTACTGATATTCTCAAAACGAAGAAATCATTATCCCCAAGGAACAGAGCTCTATCTGAAGATCTAGTTATTTCAGCAAACCTGTAGATTAGTTCAATATTAGACAATTTAAAAAAATGAGATGCTGCTAGGGAAATCTTTCATTTTACTAAATTTCATTCACAACCTTTCCCCCAAACAATTTATTACTTGATTTTGCTTACCTCCTCTCCTGAAAGGTAATATGCTGCAAGCAAGCCTCCAATAAATCGAATGTTGACTTCAAACACAGACACTTCTGAATTCTGTGAAAACATATTGAAAATGCTCACATATACACAAAGCTGTAAAGGTTTCAAAATATCTTCAATACTTCATATGTTTCTCACAAACACACTGGGGAGAATATTTTTTTTCTACTTTCTACATCTTCATTTCTCATGCAACTGCAATCACACCTCCCATTTGTTAATGCTACTGAAACTCCTCTACTCCTATCAGCACAGCTTCCTAGTTGCCATAACCAATGGGCCATTTTCATATGCCTTACATATGATTATGAAATTAGCAAGATATTTGATGATTTGACTATTCTCCCTCATGAAAGCCTCCATTTCTTAAATTTTGAAATAGTGCTCTATCTACTGGCCCCTTTCTGTTCTATACTATATTCACTACACTATACTATATATTCAGTAAACTGTATGTCCATTTTTACTTCTATCTCTTCTCATGAATTTTAAATACTTTTTGAGTATGTATAACTTAATCAATGTTAAAGGAGGTACCAAAAAGTAATGACGAGATGATAGATTTTTCAATTAATAATGTTGAAAAACTGACTACTATTTGAGAAATTAATTTGACTCTCATATATGATATATACATATTTATCAAAATGAAATCAAAATAATTTAGAAGTAAACACAAAAGTACAAAAAAAAAGTAGAAAATGCGACAATATATCTATACTCCCTTGAGAAAGCAGGTACTNTCAATGGCACTGATAACAAATAAGGATAGAAATACTTGAATTTCCCCATAATGAAAATTACCTGTAACAAAAAAATCATGAACAAAATTAAAAGGCAAGAAACAAACGGAAGGATATCTGCCACAAATATAGAATAACTTACCACATATAGTCTACAGGTTTGTATTTAGATATGGATAAAGATATTGCTGAGAAAGATTCTAATGCATGGAAAGAAAAGTGAAGAAGTGGCGAAGAACATGACCAAAGAATCCACAGAATATACAAAATTGACTAATAGAAAAATAATATTTCTAATTAACTTTTAAATAAAAATTAAAAGGAAATATGTATTACCCTGAAGTCTTTCCCATAATCACAGGGAGAAGACATCGTTTGCTAACACAAGCATAATTCTCTAATATAGAACTTTCACAATATAATTATAACATAAACTGTTATCTTATCCTCAAAAGCAAAGCATTTGTATTACTTCATATATTCCCAATATAAAGCATGCTGCTGCTAAGTCGCTTCAGTCGTGTCCGACTCTGTGCGACCCTAGAGACAGCAGCCCACCAGGCTCCCCTGTCCCTGGGATTCTCCAGCCAAGAACACTGGAATGGGTTGCCATTTCCTTCTCCAATGCATGAAAGTGAAAAGTGAAAGTGAAGTTGCTCAGTTGTGTCCAACTCTTAGCGATCCCATGGACTGCAGCCTACCAAGCTCCTCCGTCCATGGGATTTTCCAAGCAAGAGTACTGGAGTGGGTTGCCATTGCCTTCTCCAATATAAAGCATACTGCAGGATATATAGTAGACATTCACTAAACATAGAGAGCAAGTGAAAAAGGGAGAGAAGGCCTCTGCCACTCACTCCAACAATAATACCTTCTAACCAGTTTCTCTGATTTCATCCTTCCCAGCACTCTATTTATTCAGTGCCATATAGCTAGAGCGTAATGTAACTTTTCAATCTTAGGTCAGCACAGATTACCACTCTGTGCAAACTTTTACAATGATTTCTGGTTACACTCAGGATAAAATGACTTATTAGACCCAACATAATCAGATTCCCCAAAACCTCTGTGACATTATCTCCTAACAAACATCCCTCTGACTCACTTTATGATTGCACCAAATGGGCCTATCTGCCATTTGAGAATTGTCGAATTCACTTCTGTGTCAGTCTTTACACCACTTGCAAACCTCTATGAGCAAATTTCACTTAGAAAGTTTTTCTGACCACACAATATAAAATAGTGGAGTAGATTTATCTCTGGGCTTTCTATTTTGTTCCATTGATCTATATTTCTGTCTTTGTGCCAGTACCATACTGTCTTGATGACTGTGGCTTTGTAGTAGAACCTGAAGTCAGACAGGTTGATTCCTCCAGTTCCATTCTTCTTTCTCAAGATTGCTTTGGCTATTCGAGGTTTTTTGTATTTCCATACAAACTGTGGAATTATTTGTTCTAGCTCTGTGAAAAATACCGTTGGTAGCTTGATAGGGATTGCATTGAATTTATAGTTTGCTTTGGGTAGTATACTCATTTTCACTATATTGATTCTTCTGATCCATGAACATGGTATATTTCTTCATCTATTAGTGTCCTCTTTGATTTCTTTCACCAGTGTTTTATAGTTTTCTATATGTAGGTCTTTTGTTTCTTTAGGTAGATTTCTTCCAAGTATTTCTTTTTGTTGCAATGGTGAATGGAATTGTTTCATTAATTTCTCTATTTTCTCATTATTAGTGTATAGGAATGCAAGGGATTTCTGTGTGTTGATTTTATATCCTGCCACTTTACTGTATTCATTGATTAGCTCTAGTAATTTTCTGGTGGAGTCTTTAGGGTTTTCTATGTAGAGGATCATGTCATCTGCAAACAGTGAGAGTTTTACTCCTTCTTTTCCAATTGGATTTCTTTTATTTCTTTTTCTGCTCTGATTGCTGTGGCCAAAACTTCCAAAACTATGTTGAATAGTAGCGGTGAGAGTGGGCACCCTTGTCTTGTTCCTGACTTTAGGGAAAGTGCTTTCAATTTTTCACCATTGAGAATAATGTTTGCTGTGGGTTTGTGATATATAGCCTTTATTATGTTGAGGTATGTTCCTTCTATTCCTGCTTTCTTGTTTTTATCATAAATGGATGTTGAATTTTGCCAAAGGCTTTCTCTGCATCTATTGAGATAATCCTATGGCTTTTATTTTTCAATTTGTTAATGCAGTGTATTACATTGATTCACTTGCAGATATTGAAGAATCCTCACATCCCTGAGATAAAGCCGACTTGGTCATGGTGTATGATCTTTTTAATATGTTGTTGTATTCTGTTTGCTAGAATTTTGTTAAGGATTTTTGCATCTATGTTCATCAGTGATATTGGCCTGTAGCTTTCTTTTTTTGTGGCATCTTTATCAGGTTTTGGTATTAGGGTGATGGTGGCCTCATAGAATGAGTTTGGAAGTTTACCTTCCTCTGCAATTTTCTGGAAGTTTGAGTAGGACAATCTCTTTAACAAGTGGTGCTGGGGAAACTGGTCAACCACTCGTAAAAGAATGAAACTAGAACACTTTCTAACACCATACACAAAAAAACTCAAAATGGATTAAAGAGCTAAATATAATACCAGAAACTATAAAACTCCTAGAGGAGAACAAAGGCAAAACACTCTCCGACATAAATCACAACAGGATCCTCTATGACCCACCTCCCAGAATATTGGAAATAAAAGCAAAAATAAAGAAATAGGACCTAATTAAAATTTAAAGCTTCTGTACAACAAAGGAAACTATAAGCAAGATGAAAAGACAGCCTTCAGAATGGGAGAAAATAATAGCAAATGAAGCAACTGACAAACAACTAATCTCAAAAATATACAAGCAACTCCTGCAGCTCAATTTCAGTCAAATCAAAAATGGGCCCAATCAAAAAATGGGCCAAAGAACTAAATAGACATTTCTCCAAAGAAGACATACAGATGGCTAACAAACACATGAAAAGATGCTCAACATCACTCATTATCAGAGAAATGCAAATCAAAACCACATGAGGTACCATTTCACACCAGTCACAATGGCTGCGATCCAAAAGTCTACAAGCAATAAATGCTGGAGAGGCTGTGGAGAAAAGGGAACCCTCTTACACTGTTGGTGGGAATGCAAACTAGTACAGCCACTATGGAGAACAGTGTGGAGATTCCTTAAAAAACTGGAAAGAGAACTGCCTTATGACCCAGCAATCCCACTGCTGGGCATATACACCGAGGAAACCAGAATTGAAAGAGATACATGTACCCCAATGTTCATCGCAGCACTGTTTATAATAGCCAGGGCATGGAAGCAACCCTAGATGTCTATCAGCAGACGAATGGCTAAGAAAGCTATGGTACATATACACAATGGAGTATTACTCAGCCATTAAAAAGAATACATTTGAGAGGTGGATGAAACTGGAGCCTATTATACAGAGTGAAGTAAGCCAGAAAGAAAAACACCAATACAATATACTAACGTATATATATGGAATTTAGAAAGATGGTAACAATAACCCTGTATTCGAGACAGCAAAAGAGACACCGATGTATAGAACAGTCTTTTGGACTCTGTGGGAGAGGGCAAGGGTGGGATGACTTGGGGGAATGGCATGGAAACATGTATAATATCATATAAGAAACAAATCACCAATCCAGGTTCAATACAGGATCCTTGGTGCTGGTGCATTGGGATGACTAGGAGGGATGGTACAGGGAGGGAGGTGGGAGAGGGGTTCAGGATGGGGAACACGTGTATGCCCGTGGCGGATTCATGTTGATGTGTGGCAGAACCAATACAATACTGCAAAGTAATTAGCCTCCAATTAAAATAAATAAATTTAAATTTTAAAAAAATAGTGAAGTAATCCCTATTCACTAATATTCTTTATTCTGTACTATTTTCCCAATTAACACTTATCATCATCTTAATATGGTATAATTCTTTATTTGTAAAATTCAAACCTTTCCTCACAAGAAGCAGAAGAGAAAGTCTAGAGAACAGATCAGAGAGGATGAGGAAGAAACATTATTTACAGGAGTAAAGAGAGAATCTTCCTAAAGTGCTGAAAACAAAAGTCCTCAGACTAAAGAATATTATGAGTCCTTTACAGAATGATCTAAATACAGAATGGTAAAGAAACTGCAGAAAAACAAAGCAAAGAAAGAAAATATTAACAAGGGGAGAAAAGACAGATTACCTTTTAAAAATTAAACTGACAGCATATTTTTCAACAGCATATTAGAAAGACAATGAGACTGTATGTTTAAAAGGTTAAGAGAAAATAATCATCAACCTCTAATTTTATACTCAGCTATAATATCTATTAGGAGAAAGCTTGGCTCTCATATCCACATGGCTTCCCTTGGGTGTCTTCTCAGAAATGTTACTACCTTCAATAGTCAGGTATAAAACAATAATCAGGTATAAAACAATAATCAGGTATAAAAACAGCAACTTCTCACCACTGCCTATTCCTGTTTACTCACCAATTTACTCACCAATCCTATTTATTTACTCTTCTTTAAGAGTAAGAACTTATCATTACCTGATATGTTATATATAACTTGAATATGCATTTACTATTTTTCTCCCATAACTAGAATATAAACTAGTATAAACTAGAGATAAAACTGTTTTGTTCATTCCTGTATCCACAGATCCAGAACAATGTCTGTCACAGAGAAAGCACCCAATAAATACGTTTATTTTTCTATTCATTACCTAATTTTTCTATTCATTACTTTAAATGCAAGCTGGAACCAACTAGACAACAATTACACATAAGACAAGAAGGAGATCAGCTAAATTATATTTTTCAGAAGAAAGAGAAACTGATTCATTTTAAACTTTGGTAAGTATACCTATTAAAATTTCAAGAGTAACCCCAAAATAAACAGGAATGGAAAGTATATAATAGAGGAAAAAACAGACATGAAGTAATTTAATCTAAAATAAGAAAGAGAGAAAGTAAAGGCAAATGAGAAGCACAATAATAATATAGGTAGCAAAATAATGATGGAAGATCCAACTCCAAAAACATGTTACCATACTAAATGTAAACATTTCAAATTTAACAGTTAAAAGATTCCGAGACTGGACAAAAGTAACAAAATCTAAGTACACATCATGTAAAATATACAGCTAAAACAAATGACGCAGAAAGGCTAAAAGTAGAAGAATGAAAAATACCTGTGCTGATTATTAAGCTATTTTTTCCTCAGCTTCAAATCTATCCTTTAACATTCTACTTTGGTATACAGAAACTAGAACTCTTCAAATACATTTCTCATTTGCCAGGGGGCTCCCTAAAAGGCCCTGCCAATGACAAGAAGTGCTATAAAGATAATACAAGGATGAAGGAAGGAAAAGGAACTTATTCCTTCTAGTTTACTTCTGGTTTCTGACAGTATCAAACCAGCCATGGTTCTTCACCTTGGTATTTGCTTCCAGGTTACAGTTCCCCTGTCACAGACACATTCCCCAAATTGGCCTCTTTATGCCCTTTTGAGATACCAAGCTCTAGCTGGGCACCCCCTCTTCAGATGTCTGAGCCCTAGCTCCAAGAGGATCCTTTTAAGAACTCCTAAATTATCAAAAACAGAGCCCCAAGCTACTAAATTTTAATGATCTCAACCTCTTTCGATTGTTCTCAGAGTTCCAGGGATGGCAGCTATTTACTGCTGTTATTAATACTACTTCTTGTAATACAATAATGTTCTACTTTGTCTTCTCAGTGCCCCATTACTTGGTTAACAATTCTAAACAATAAATCCTCTCATTAAAAAAACTGTACAGTTTTGGTTCTTGATTTAGCCAACTGACACAAGATATCAACAAATTATCAGGCATAATAAAACAGCCATGTTCACAAACAGGAGTGTCTGAGAGTCACAAATGCCAATTCTCTCCAAATTAATCTATAAACTGAATACAGTCCTCATCAAAATTTCAACAGGGTTTTCCAGAGCTTAAAAGAACAAAGAACTGAGAACTGCTAAGATAATTTCCTAGTAGAATAACATCAATAATACCAAGATTCAAATATAGATATCAAGTTGTCTTATAAAAATATTGTAGCTAAGAGTACAATAAATATTTAGACTGCTAAAATATTCATGAAGGGATAAAGAGAAGAGCCAGTAGAAAACAGACTATAACTAATACATGACTAATGTGGCATGTATAAATAGTAGGGAAATATTAATAAATAGAATCAACTATTTGCTGATCAACTGATAATTACCTATCATATTCTACCTACAAATTCAATTATATAAGGACTAAAGACACAAATGCAGAAGTTTAGAATTAAACATTGGAATATATCTTCATGACCATGCAGTAAGAATATCTTAAATAAGATACAAAAAGCATAATCTCTAAGGGCTACATAACTATATGTGGTGGGGAGGTGGGGTGGTGTGGAGAAGGGTGGATGGACTACATTTCTCAATCCCCTTTATAATAAGATGTGGCCACATGAGTAAGATTCACTCACTAATACACAAGTGAAAATGGGGTAACCGACTTCTGAACAGTCACGTATCTTTTCTCTATCCCTTCCTTCCTTCTTTCTGCCACTGAGCACTTATCCACCTTATCTTGAGGAATCATCTATGAAGATGAAGCTTTATACTGCAGTTGACAGAGCAGTAAGACAAAAGGATCCTAGATCATTGAGGAGCTACCCAAATCAGTCCTAAACTGCTTATCTCTGCACTTGATTTCCAGGAAACAGAGATAAATTCTCTCTCTTGCTTAAGCTGTTTCATACTAGATTTTCTGTTATGCACAGCCAAACCTAAACCTGATAATAAAAACTGTTGTGATATATGCTCAAAATGCTAAAATAATACAAAAGAAGGTAATCAGTTTTTGTCTAATTAGCATCAGGAAAGGCATCAGAAAAGAAATAATTACAGATTTAAATCATAATTTGAATGATACAGAGTCTGCCAAAGAGAAAAACACAAAAAGGAGTGGTTTCTCACTACAGTCAGAAGGAACAGCAAGTACAAATATCATGAAAGATAATAATGAACATGACAAAACAGCCCACACATCTTTTAGGTGAAGATTGGTAGCAATGAAAATAACTGCTATCATTTACTGAACACTGAAAATGTACCAGATTATCTAAAATAATCCTCACAATACTGCAACAGGATAGCAATTTTATGACAGGTTTAAAAAGTAGCATTTACTTACAGGTAGATTTCCCAATGAGTACCAGAATGTAGCTGTGCTGGGCTTCAAACCTAAGCAGTACCACTTAACAACTATGCCAAAATTCTGGGATGATGAGCACATACCTATGAAGACTCATCAAAACTGTGCCATATTCACAACACGATTCAACTATCAATCAGTCAGTTCAGTCGCTCAGTCATGTCCAACTCTTTGCGACCCCATGAATCACAGCTCACCAGGCCTCCCTGTCCATCACCAACTCCCGGAGTTCACTCAGACTCACGTCCATAGAGTCAGTGATGCCATCCAGCCATCTCATCCTCTGTTGCCCCTTCTCCTTCTGCCCTCAATCCCTCCCAGCATCAGAGTCTTTTCCAGTGAGTCAACTCTTCGCATGAGGAGAGATTCACCTGATTCAACTATACTTCAATTTAAAAAATAACATTTTTAAAAGGTGTTAAAAAAAAAACTATGCCAAATCACTGTATCTTTAAAAAACAATAAAATATTTATTTTAAAGTTAATTTATCATTTTNTAAAAAAAAAAACTATGCCAAATCACTGTATCTTTAAAAAACAATAAAATATTTATTTTAAAGTTAATTTATCATTTTCCTATATTTGCAGTCCAATGTGCTTTTTTACCCTAACTCTTGCTTTTAACACACTCAACATGTTACCTTAAATGATAAGAGTAAGAAAAGTAAAAGGAAAATGCTGAGAAAAGGTGTCTATTTTATGCAAAAACTAAACAACTGACAACTGCAAAAGAAGGAGGGAGACGTGGGATTTCCTTAAACTCAGTATAATACTCAAAACTATTGTTAGAGACTGTGTTTTTCTTTATAGTCAACTGATTAAATTATGAACTATATACTCACCACACTGAAATCAAGGTTGTTTTCAATCCATTTTTGCCCATCTCGGAATTCATCATGAAGTCCCATGATATAAAGGGTATCCAAAGCATCTACTATAGTAGCACCCATTTGTGAAGTTCCTATATTTAGAGAGAAAAATGTCATTAAAAAGATACCCCTCATACAAGACTTATTTTCATTTTTCATATATATAGAAAGTAAACCAAAGTAGGAATATAGGGATTAAAACAATATCCAACATTGTCTACTTTTCCATTGGAATAGACAATATACATTGTTTAAAACATTTTTCTAATGAGACACATTGATAACTAATAGAAAGATAAAGGAAAACTAAAACTGTAATTCTTCTTAATTTTCTTCCTGGTTTAGAAAATGAGATCTCTCTGTTTAACTGAGATAGATCAAAAGAAAAAAAAAAGGATTAATTTAAGAAATGGTGAGGGTGGTTCAAGATGGTAAGCTAAGTCATAAGACAACCATGAACCATGCTCTTTTGATCCAAATTCATAGAAAGGGCAAAAAATATACTTAAAATAATAATAAAAGTATAACAAGGCTATATAACTGTAGTGGGAATATAAAGTATAATAATCCTTAACAATCAAAAAGCAGATAGAACATATTTTAAAAGAAGGAAGTCATAAAATGTGAGTAGAGAAAATCAAAGTACTAAGATCTGCCTATCTTCAAAAAGAGATCATCTTGATCTTAAAGAAAATGTTTCAGGGAGGGAGGAATTAATTGAATAAAACTAGCCTAACTGATACCAAAACCAGATACTGGACACACAAGAAAATAGAACAGGCCCATCTTACTAATGAATATAACTGCAAAAACCCTGAATAAGATACTAGTGAGACAAATCTAGCAGCACAGTAAAAGAGCAAATAACAAGGAGCAACTGGGTTCCACGTAGCCCCAGGAATGGAATTATCATTTCTACCTTCTGAGAATGAAATCACCCACACAGCTTACTGCCTATATTAACACACCTTTATTATTACACTGTCTTCATCAAGGAGTTTATTCTTATAGGAAACATACTCAGAAAGACAGAAGTTACAAAATAAGTTTATTGTTCATTCCAGGAACTTCTTCATAGATCCATCAACTCTTTAACAGAAAGTATCAAATGATGGCTAACACTTCAAAACTCTAAACCTCTTTCCTTTAAATTCTCTGATCATGTTGTTGTTTAGTTGCTAAGTCATGTCTGACTCTTTTGCAATCCTATGAATGGTAGCCCGCCAGGCTCCTCTGTCCATGGAGTTTCCCAGGCAAGAAATACTGAGGTGGATTGCCATTTCCATCTCCAGGGTATCTTCCAGGGATCGAACTCACATCTCCTGAATTAGCAGGTGGATTCTTTCGCATTGAGCCACTAGGTAAGTGATAACATAATGATCCTTTCACAATCATAACCAAGATATAATCAACCATAATCCACCAATTGAAGGGCCCTTACTAAGCAAGACTTAAAATCTCAATATATATCTCAACTTCGTCCTTCCCTGTCTAACAGGCTACTAAGGTTCTGCTGAGGGAGTGATCTCCCTTACCATGGTAAACATTATCCTCAGCTAGGGCTTCTCTGACAGTTCAGTTGGTAAAGAATCTGCCTGCAATGCAGGAGACTCTGGTTTGATTCCTGTGTCAGGAAGACCTGCTGGAGAAGGGATAGGCCACCCACTCCAGTATTCTTGGGCTTCTCTTGTGGCTCAGCTGGTAAAGAATCCGCCTACAATGCAGGAGACCTGGTTTCAATCCCTGAGTTGGGAAGATCCCCTGGAGAAAGGAAAGGCTACCCACTCCAGTATTCTGGCCTAGAGGATTCCATGGACTGTATAGTTCATGGGATCGCAGAGAGACAGACACGACTGAGCAACTTTCACTCTGTCTTATCAACACGTTACCTTGGTGATATTTCAGGAATCTATATTCGATACTACTTAGGTTCATTGTTGTTGCTGTTTAATCATTCATCCTGTCTTAACTCTTTTGCAATCCCATGGAATGTAGCCTGCCAGGCTTGTCTATCCATGGGATTTTCCAGGCATGGATACTAGAATGGGTTGCTATTTCCTTCTCCAGAGGATCTTCCAGATCCAAAGATCAAATTCACATCTCCTTCATTGACAGGCAGATTATTTAACACTGAGCCACCAGGCTCAGGCAGATTCTTTACCACTGAAGACTATTTAGGTTCACATTTTCCATTTAATATTCCTTCTATTTATTTATTCATTTAGGCCACACTGCACTCCATGTGGAACTTCTCTAAACAGGAATCAAACCCATGCCCCCTGTAGCAGAAGCTCAAACTCCTAGCCACTGGACTACCAGGGAAGCCCTTTACTTTCCTTCTTAATTCCATACTTTTTTCCCCAAATGTTTTCTTATGATGGTTTAAAGCTATACAAGTTTTTCTTATAATGCTTGTTTTTAACTTACATCACACTTTCTTGCTCATGTGCTCCTAATTATTTCTTCAGCTTACCAAGAAGGATATCTTTCTACTAACAAAATGAGTATTCCACCACACTCTTGATAAATTCCTTGGTCTGCTCCCCACTCAGTTCCCTTCATGTTGATATCAACTATAACATTTGTTCTGGGTTATTACATACATACTTTCCATTTCTTTTTTGTTCCTCAGCTTCCTATTAAGATAACAAAAATGTTATCAAGCCATTTAATCACCCATATATCACTATCTCTTGCATAATCTTTGGCCACCTGATGCGTAGAAATGACTCATTGGAAAAGACCCTGATGCTGGGAAAGATTGAAGGTGGGAGGAGAAAGGGACGACAGAGGATGAGATGGTTGGATGGCATCACCGACTTGATGGACGTGAGTTTGAGCAAGCTCCGGGAGTTGGCAAAGGACAGGGAAGCCTGGTGTGCTGCAATCCATGGGGTCACAAAGAGTTGAACATGACTGAGCAACTGAAAACTAACTGACTTGCATAATCACTTGAATCAAATATATATCTCTATTTATTTTAGTATTTTGCCCACAATATATATCACGCATATTTTAAATCCTTAGGAGTCTCTATTTTTGTTCTTATTTCAACTTCTATAGGTAGCTATGCTCAGTTCTCTAGTTATTTATTTAGTCCTTTAAGTACATGTTCCTCTAAGGTGTTGACTATTCTGAAATGGAAAAAGGCCTGATTCACATATCTGTACTGATTTTGGTTGGTTCCACAAGGAGAGGTTTGTGCCACAGGCTAAGCAGCACAAAAAAGTGAAAGGCAAAATTGAAATTACTGGCTATCACTATGACTGTTTACCTAGACAACTGAAGATTTCAATCAGAAAAAATTAAAGGGTCTAAAACTACTCTTGGGGAGGTGGGAGGGGATTCACGTTTGGGAACGCATGTACACTCGTGGTGAATTCATGTCAATGTTTGGCAAAAACAATACAGTATTGTAAAGTAAACTAAAGTTAAAATAAAAATTAAAAAAAGAAAAAAAAATANATGACACTACAGAAGATATAAAACATTAATAAAGATTTATTATGAGAACATAGGAATCAACCAGTTCTGAGGAAAACTCATAACTTTAAAATTTTGTACTGTTTAATAAGAACAAATGAAAACAACTGCACTCTGTTCTACTAACAAAATAAGAAAAAGAATGATAAACGTGAGCAACAAAGTAGAAGAATCAGAAAAGCTAAAGGCAGAAGTAAGTGAATTACATGCTTATACATGTGCCACAGATATTTTCTCCAATTCTGGGGCTTGCTTTTTCATTTCCTTAATGTCTTTTGGAGAACAGAGATTTTTAATTTTTAATTTTCATGAAGTCCAATTTATCAATTTTTTTCTTTAATGGTTTACTCCTTTTGTATTCTTAAAACTCTTAGCTCACCTCAAAGTCACAAAGATTTTCTCAAATGTTTTTTACTGGAAATTTTATACTTTTAGTTTTTATGTTTACATTTATGATCCATTTCAAGTTCATTTTTGTACAGTGTTGAAGAGTCAATGTCTTTGTTTTTTTCTGTAGGAGTATATAACTGACCCAGCACCACTTATTACAAAGACTTTCCTATAACCCATTGAAAGCATCTTTGTTGAAATCAATTAAAAAATGTATGTGTGGCTCTATTTCTATTCTTTTCCAGTGATTTCGATGACTATCTTTACACTAACAACTGTACTGTCCTCATTACTGAAGCTCCACAGTAAACCTAGAATCAAGTAGCATAAATCCTTCAACTTTGTTCTTTTTAAAAACTATTTTGATTGTTGTACATGTTTTGAGTTTTCACAGATTTTAGAATCAGCCTATCAATTTTTATGGAGAAGTCATTTTTACTTGGATTCCTTTAAATCTAAAGATGGATTTCAAGGGAACTGACATCTCAGCAATATTGAGTATTCCAACTCATAAACATGGCGTGTCTCTCATTTAAGTTATTTCAATTTCTCTCAATAATCACAGTTTTCAGTGTACAGACTGTGCACGTAGTATGTTAAATTCATCCACATGTATTTCATGTTTTTATGCTACTGCAAATGATAGTATTTTTATTTTATTTATAACTGTTTACTGCTAGTATTGAGAAATATAATTTACTTTGTATATTGAACTCGTATCCAATGGCCTCACTACTAAATTTGTTTTCATTCTAGTATTTTATTGTTATTGTTTGACAGATTCCCTAGTATTTTCTTCAGGAGCAATCATATTGACTACAAATAAAAAGACAGTTGCAGTTCTTCGTTAATTTTCTTTGTACTTTCCTGTCTTTTTCTTACTTTAGTGCACTGGCCAGGGCTCCCTGCATAATGTTACATAGAAGCTGGAGAGCAGAGACATCTTTGCCTAGTTCACAGTTTTCAGGGAGAGTGTCTAGTCTCTCAACACTAAGTATGTGGGGATTCTTTTTCTATTTGTTTGGTTTTGAGTATGTGTCAGGGGAGCGAGGGTAGGTGTGTTTTAATTCTGTTTATCAGGCTAAGAAAGTTCCCGTCTAGTTCAAGTTTGCTGAGAGTTTTTATTATGCTTTTATTATGGATGGATGTTGAGTGTTGTTAAATGCTTTTTCAATACCCACTGAGATGATCATATAATTTTCCTCTTTTAGTTTCTTAATATCTTCAATTATATTGACTAAGTTCCAAATGTTAAACCAACCATGCATTCCTAGGATAAACCCCACTTGGTCATGAGGTGTTAATTCTTTTTACATATTGCTGAGTAAGATTTACTAAAATAAATCTAATCTGGTCAAAGACTTTTATGTCCATGTTCATAAAAGATCCATGGTTTATGAACATGGTTCATAAAGGAACCATGAGGAACACTGGTTTATAAGTTTCCTTTTACTGTAATGCCATTGTCTGATTTTGGTATTAGAGATTTGGTGGTGGCACCAAGGAAATACATATATTAGGTGTAAATACCTAACAAGAGCACTTCAAAATATATAAAGTAAAAGCTGACAGAACTGAAAGGAACAAGAAAGAAATCCAATACAGAGTTGGAAACTTCAACACCCCTCACCTAGTAATTAATAAAACTACTAGATAAAAAATTAGCAAGGACAGAGGAAGCCTGAACAAACCCATAAACCAATGCGATCCAACTGACATTAATAGAACATTCTACACCCAATAACAGTCACTACATATATACACATTCTATTCAAGCATAAATGGAACATTCACCAAGACAGGCCATATTCTGAGTCAAAAGGTAATTTTTAAATAATTTAAAAGACTTAAGGAACCGTAATCACACAAAGTATATTCTCTGACCATGAGTACGTGTGTGTGCTCAGACTCTCAGTCACTTCTGACATTTTGCAACCCCATGGACTATATAGCCTGTCAGGCTCCTCTGTCCGTGGAATTTCCCCAGCAAGAATACTGGAGTGGGTTGTCATTTCCTTCTCCAGGGGATCTTGTTGACCCAGGGATTGAGCCTGTGTCTCCTGCATTGGCAGGTAGATTCTTTACCACTGCACCATTTGGGAAGTCCATTCTTTGACCATGATAGAATTAAATTAGAAATCAATAACAGAAAGACAAAAGAAGAATCTCTAAGCATTTAGAAATTAAACAACTTAAGGAAAGTTTTTAAACATACTGAATTGAGTAAAAATGAAAATACAATATATCAAAATCTTTCAGATGCAGCTAAAGCAGCACTTAGCAGAAAAGTATTTGGCACTAAATGCTTACATTGGAAAAGAGGATCTCGACTCCATAATCTAGGCCTCTAGTTCAAGAAACTAGAAAAGCAAGAACAAAAGCAACCCAAATCACGCAGAAGAGTAGAAATAACAAAGAATAGAAATCAAAGAAAATTAAAATATAAAGGAAACAAAAGAAGATCAACGAAACCGAAATATCGATGAAACTGTTAAAACTTTTAGCAAGACTGACAAAGGAAAAAAAAAAAAAAAAACATAAATTACCAACATTAGGAATAAAAGGGGATTATAACTATAGCTACCATAGATATCAAAAAGATAATATTACTCCAAACAACTCTATGCACATAAAATCAATGGCTTAGATGAAACAGACCAATTCCTCAAAACCATCAATTACCAAAACCTAAGGCAAAACAAATACTGAATGGCCCTTACAGCAATGTGAAATAGAGAAACTGAAATTGTAGAAGTTGTAGTTGAAAATCTCCCAGAAAAAAAAAGCTCCACATGCAGATGGTTTCACTGGCAAATTATATAAAAAACTTAAGACTATCAAATCAACAGTACAGAAAAATGAAGAGCAGAGAAAACTTCCAAATTCATTTTATTACACTGATACCAAAACAAAACAAAGATAGTACAAGAAAAATATACAACAATATCCTTCCCTAAAATATGAATGCAAAATCCCCAACAAAATATTAGAAATAATTAGCAAGTTAGAAATAACAAAAAGAATTTATACATACCTGGAAGATAAAAGGCACATTTCAAAACAGCACTGTAAAAACAAACAATATTCTTTTCCAAATCAAAATTCTTTCAAATGTAAATAGAATTATCCCTAACAAAAATCTTTCAATTCTCCAAAGTATCTAAGTAAATCTAATTCATCCTGACTATTATCACCATTGGAAAAATCATTATCAGTGGTAACCTATGTCCAGCAACATTTTCCTCTTCCCCACTCACAAGGTCCAGGGCTGAGCCCTAACTAGACAAAATCAAACCAATCTATCCTGCTAAGATGTCAATCTGAAGATATAAACACACAGAGGAAAACAGAGGAAAGAGATAGAAAAGCTTAACTGGAATCAGGTCTACTCTAGAACATCACTGATCTTATTAAATTTCTTTTTTAGTTTAAGCCATTTTGAAATGAATTTTCTGTTATCTGTACAAAAAGAAACCTTGATGACAACCAAGTACAAACTAGACAGAAGTCAGAGGAATATGATTTCAGTTACCATATAAAAGAATGTTTTAATAATCAAGGCTAAGAAAAAGAAAATGGACACATTTTAAACTTCCTTATAATCTAGAATATCATGAAAACTGAAAAGGAAAAGTGTTGGTCACACAGCCCCATGGACAGTAGCCCATCAATCTTTTCTGTTGATGGAATTCTCCAGGCAAGAATACTGGAGCAAGTAGCCATTTCCCTCTCCAGGGGACCTTCCCAACCCAGGGATCAAACACACATCTCCTGCACTGCAGGCAGATTCTTTACCATCTAAGCCACCAAGAAGGTTCAATTCCTGCCTATATGCTCCTATAGTAATAGGTTAAGATTTTTAAAGTTTCTTCCAACTTTTACGATTCTAATTTTATAAAGGCATATGGAATCTGGGATGTCAAATGAGACACTATGATCCTTCCCTTAGAAGGATCTTCAACAAAGAAGCTAAAAACAGATTAAAAAAAAAAAAAAAAATCCCAAATAATACTCACTAGCAAATATGAGATATAGAAAAGGAACAAAGTAGGAAAAAGTCAAACTCTTTATTAATCCTTTAGAAAACTAACTTCATAACTCAAACTATCAGACAAAACAAATAATAAGGGATTCATTCCCACTTAGTTTATTCCACTGGAAGAAAAATGTAACCCCTCAAATATTTTTCTAAAGGTATCAATATAAGCACCTACTTTTGACTACTGAAAATAATATAGATTGCATTTTCATTTTTTCTACCTTTTCAGTACAATTTTGTCATAATAGATTTTTCCCATGTGCTGGTATTTTTTTTTTTCTGTCTTTAAAGTTAGCTGAAGCAGAATTAGAAGCATGAACTTCAGCATGAAGTTGCCTATAATCAAAATCTGGCTCCATTATTTACCTTGCGTAAGTTAGTTAACCCTAATTGTGCTTCAGCTTCCTCCTCTGTAAAATGGGAATAATAATAATAGTACCTGTCTCATAGTGTTCTGAGTATTAAATATGCCCACTCACATAAATCACTTATATCAGTCCTTGGTATATAGTATGTTTATTATTCTGCTCAGCTTACCATAACAAAACACCATCCACTACGGGGCTTAAACAACAAAAATTTCTTTTCTCACAGTTCTGGAGGTTAGAAACCAAGAGCAAGCCTCCAATCTTTAGAGGAACAACTTCCTCTTGGCTTGATGTTCACCTTCTTGCTATATCATACCCACTCAGCCTTTTCTTAGTGTATGTGTAGTGGGAGAAAAGACCTTGGGTGCTTCTCCATATTCTTTAAGGGTTCTATCCCCTTCTGATTAAGGCTCCTAGTTTAATCTTAATTACCTCCTAAACACTCTATCTCCAAATACAGTCACATTGGGAGGTAGAGCTGCAATATGTGAATTTATGCGGCACAAGATTCAACCTACAGAGTATGCACTGGATAAATACTGTTGATGCTGCCACTAGTAATGTGTATGTAACTATTGTTACTAGTAATGTAACTAGTAATGTGTATGTAACATACACATATACAAAGGAAAATACAGTTTTGTTCACAAACCCAAGTACAGAATCTCTGAAGCAAATAACTGACCTCCTACCTCAATAAAAAGGTAAAAATTTTATTGGAAAATACTTAACTGATACTCATTACAAGATGATCTCTCAGAAATAGCAAACCAAAACTGACAAAATCTTGCTTCTGTACCAAGTGAAAAGACTAATTTTGTAAAGTCACCCTTTCCAATTCCCCTCTGTCCATGGGATTTTCCAGGCAAGAATACTGGAGTGGGTTGCCATTTCTTTCTCCATTTCCAACTCTAGGCTCCTTTAATTTCTATGATCTCACAAATAACTTTGTTTATCCAGTAAACCAGTTTAAGTGCTCCTAATGACCAGTCAGTAAGAACTCACCTGACAGTAATCTGAATCTGTCATTACCCTGGTCATCATTTACCAACCTAACCAAATAGTGATCTACAAAGGTCACTTGTGAAGAAGTCTGACAAAAAGTACCACAAATTAAAACCTCTTTTCATAAGGGAATTCCCTGTTGGCCCAGTAGTTAGGACTCCAAACTTTCACTGACATGGGCCTGGGTTCTATCCTTGGTCAGGGGACTAAGATCCTCCAAGCTACATGGTGTGCAGCACAGCCATAAATAAATAAATAGCAAAACCCTTTCATAAAAATGCTATTTAAAGAAAGAGAAAACATTAAGTCAACACTTACCCATTAGGATTTAAACAAAATCACATTCATTTAAGAAGGAAATGGGCTTGTCTGGTGGCTCAGATGGTAAAGAATTTGCCTGAAATGTGGGAGACCTGGGTTCGATCCATGGGTTGGGAAGATTGCCTGGAGAAGGGCATGGCTACTCACTCCAGTATTCCTGCCTGAAGAATTTCATGGACAGAGGAGACCGGCAAACTATATAGTCCATGAGATTGCAAAGAGTTTCACACAACAGAGCAACTAACACTTTCAGACTTTAAAAAAGAGACAACCATTTTGCTCACTAAATGAATTATATTGACTCATAAGGAATAAAATTTTAAGAAGTTACCTGAAAGCTCATTTATCTTTAAATTCAGCAAACAATCATACCTTACAGTAATTAAGTAAATTAAGTTATTGATTACAGTCATGATTAAGTAAAACAAATGTATGTTTTTTACCTACTACATCGCCTAGGACCATACTATTTGATAAGTCTTACTTACTATATTAGATGTTCTGAGAAATACGATTTAAAAAACTAAACAGAAAATTAACATCCAACTCATTTTCAAAGGGCTCAGAGTTTACCACTGAGTTTAATACCAACGGATGGTTAGTTGCAGAGAGGATCTAATTTTAATTAATCATTAAATATCTTTTACCGTGCTAATGTCTCACTGTTGCCGCCACAAAGCAACAGTAACTCTTAATTCTGTAACCTCTGCTAAGGAAATAAACTATACTTCATTAAGTGATAGATGCTAAATTAAATGTCATATGTGAGATCTCTGGTGTCTTTCATTACCTAAAGAAAAATTTTTTCCATTATTCCTCCATCCCAACATCTCTCAAACCCAGGAGAAATTATCTTTTTAGTCATTTTCTCTTTTGACAGGAAACAATCAAGCACTGAAAAAATTATGAGATATCACTGCACAGGAAAAATTCTTCCACAGTCACAATAAAAAAATAGTTATTACTGTGGTGTTGCATTACAATTAGTGAAGATGACTGTACTGCATGTGACTGACAAATGTGCTTTCTGATTCCATTAGTATTTTCTTGTCTTCACCTACTGCTATTTAAAAGATACCCATCACATCAAGAAGCACCTAAAATGAGAGAAAGATGTGAAGACTCTAAAGAACAACTTGATAATTTTTAAGACTTATTCTTGGGTTAAGTAAAAGTTGTTAAAGTAGTGAACACTCTTTTAAACTGAGAAATTTAACAAGTGAACTAAACTCAAATGAGGTAGAAAGTTATTAATTCAAGTTAAACAAAAAGCTCTTCCCCAAACCTTCATCCACACACACATTGTCAATTTCTCCCTTGGAACTGTGAATATACTGTACATTTACTCAATTTACCAACTGAATCACCTTGGGCATGTTACTTTTTTTTTAAAACATACATAGCTAACATTACTGGAATTTCCTATTCTTTCCTCCTCTGTAATGTGTGAGTATCAGAATTGGGACTATGTTGAAGAAAAAGAATTACAAATAGGTAAGTACATTTCTTATACTAAAGAAAAACAATGCAGAAAATGCTTCAAAATACAAATAAATGACTAAAACATCTGTATGCAAATACAAAATTTATCACTTATCTGTGATAACTAAATCTTGAGTGAAACCTGCAAAAAACTACACCTTCCTTCAAATTACAGTTCCATAGAAATACATTTGTTACTGTTGTTTAGTCACTTAAGTTGTGTCCGACTCTTTTGTGACCCTATGAACTAAGCCCATGAGAAATAAAGAAGTCCCCCCCTTATCTCAAGGTGCCCAGATACCTGGAACCCCAGAGAGTACCAAACTCTACATGTTTTTTTCCTATACATACATATGTATAATAAAGTTTAATTTATAAATTGGGCATAGTATGAGATTGACAATAACTAATAATAGAATAATTATAATAATTTACTGCAATAAACATTATGTAGATGTGGTCTCTCTCTCTTCCTTAAAACATCTTACTGTATAAATGTAAAGGCTTTTCCATCTTAACTAAGCACTTAATTGTACTACGGCCATAACCTGTGCAGTCTGAAGCACAATACTAAAACTAGCACAAATTTCCTTCCTTACAATTTCATGATTAGAATATTTATTCTTACCTGAGATCTTAACCTCAGCATATGGTCCTTATTAAGTGAAGAACTTTCATCTTTTCACTTAAAGAAAGCACTCTACAGTTTCTCTTTGGCAAATCCAAATTGCTGGCATCACTACTCTTGTGTTGTGGGCCTATTATTAAGTAAAATAAGGACAACCTGAACACAAGCACTGTGCTATCTCCACAGCTGATCTGATAAACCAGACAGATGGCTAAGTAGGATACACTGGACAAAGAGATGGCTCATACCCTAGGCTGGAAAAGGCACAAAATTTAAATTTATGAATTATTTCTGAAAATTTCCATTTAATATTTTCAGACTGAGATTGACTATAAGTAAATGAAATAGAAAGAAAACAAAAGCTTAGGTAAGCGGGAACTACTATACTCAGGTTTTAAAAAGTAACTAAAAAGTTAGATCCTATTTTAAAATGAAGGTAGAAAATGAAAACAGTAAAAAAGTAACCTTACCAAATATATTAGTGGAGTGTCCTTTCCTTGCAATAGGTCTGAGTTCATTATGCCCCCATCCATATATCCTGTAATTATCCCAGGCATGTTTCATCATCTGAGAAAAGAAAAATTATAACCCATCAATTTACATTTTTCACAGACTGTTATCCTTATATTTCATGCAATTTAAAAATTCTATTACTATATCCTTACACATTCTCCTGTATCTCCTACATTAGTATATTATTCTGTTAGCATTGGTGTCAATGTGAAAACATATATAATCATGTTTAACTTAAGTCTACACAACAGAACAAAAAATTAGGTGTAATAAAGCAGCTCTTTTTATCGGGGAGTAAAGTGTCTACTTGGCATTCTTTCCTTTTAGGAACTGCCAATCCTTTCAGAAACAGCTCCCCTTCCCTCACTGTGACCATCACAGAGCTGTCAAAAATGGGCTCTGATTCCACAATCAATGAACACAGCCTGACTAGAGTATCCCTAATCTTTAGACCAAAGACCAGCAAACTCTTCCTATAAAGTATTTTAGACTTTGAAGTCTGTACAGTATATATGCTAACCACTAAACTCAGCTATTGCAGCAAAAAGCAGCCCTGGACAATATGTAAACAAATGAGCATGACTGGGTTCCAATTAAACTGTATTTTTAAAAAACAGGAAGCAGGCAGAATTTGGCCAGCAGGTTGTAGCCTGCCAATCCTTGACCTACACTAAGTGACTGGGTACATGAGATTCAGTAAAGGTAATCAAGTCCTTTCACACATATTGCTATAGATTACCATGAGACAAAGGACTCTCTTGTTTTGCAATCTCAAGACCTTTGCAATATATAATCCTGCAGCTGATGGGAGCTAACTCTCCCAATATGGAGAAGCAAAGTAACAAAAGAAAATAGACAGAGATATACATATCTGTTGACAATAACACCTACAGGGTTGAACTGAGCCAAATTTGAAGCCCTGGTTTAGAGCTCCTAAGCTAATAAATGAGATGGCTGGATGGCATCACTGACTCAATGGACGTGAATCTGAGTGAACTACGGGAGTTGGTGATGGACAGGGAGACCTGGCGTGCTGCAATTCATGGGGTCACAAAGAGTCGGACACGACTGAGCGACTGAACTGAACTGAAGCTAATAAATATTTTTATATCAATTACTTTGAACTGAGTTTCTTACAACCCAGTGAGTACTAAGCTATACAAGAGTATTTAATTAAATATCAGTTGAATTATGTAATAGTAGTTTGTGGTGTATCATACGTAATACTCATTAAAACATTTCTCAACTTTTTTTTGCAGCCTGCATTACTAAGACATGAAAACCAGGCAAAAATATTATAAGGAAATAAAAATAAATATATTTTAAAAACAAAGATGCAAAATTCCTTAACAAAAATTAACAATACATAAAAAGGATACTACACAGTGACCATGTGCAATTTAAGTCAGGAATATAAGTGGAATTTAACATTCAAAAACCCATCAATATATTTCACCATGTCTACAAATAAAAGGGAAAAAAAACATACAATCATCTTTTTAGATGTAGACAAATCATCTGTAAAATTCAACACCCAGTCATGATTAAAAAGAAAAAAAAACCTCTCAGAAAAGTATAAGGCAACATCATCAACTTACTAAAGGGCATCTTCAAAAAAAAAAACCCTACAGCAGCCATCATACGTAATGGCAAAAGACCCGGCTTCTAAAGTTGAAAACAAATCAAATATATGCATGCTCACCACTTCCTTTCAATAATGTACTGAAAGTCCTAGCCAGTACAAAAAGAAAAAGAACAAAAGCCATAAAAATCAAAAAAGAAAAAGTACTTCTATTCACAAAGCATATGACTATGTACAAGGAAAACCCTAAGCTATCTTTAAAAGCCAATAAAACTAAAAGATGACTTCAGTAAAAAATTCAGGTTCAGCAAACTAAAATCAAATACATTTCTACATGCTAGTTATGATCAGAAATGGATATTTGGAAACAATTACATCTATAAAACATCAAAAAACATGAAATGGAATATGTGCAAGAACTATACACTAAGACCTACAAAACACCACTGCTAAGCGAAATTAAAGAAAAACCAACAAGGGTCACTTGTTGAACAGTCACTGAACGCTTTCTCACACTCAGTACATTTGTAGGGCTTTTCTCCAGTATGAGTTTGCTGCTGTTTTCTGAGGTTTGCATTCTGGCTGAAGGCTCTACCACATTCACTGCATTTATAAGGTTCACTCCAGTATGAATCCTCTGGTGCTAAATAAGAGATAAGCTGAATGCACTGTTAACAGCAAACACCCTCTTCCAAAAACACAAGAGAAGACTCTACACATGGACATCACCAGATGGTCAACACCAAAATCAGATTGATTATATTCTTTGCAGGGAAAGTTGCAGAAGCTCTATGCAGTCAGCAAAAACAAGACAGGGGAGCTGACTATGGCTCAGATCATGAACTTCTTACTGCAAAATTCAGGCTTAAATTGAAAAAAAAAAGGGAAAACCACTAGACCATTCAGGTATGACCTAAATCAAATCTCTCATGATTATATAGTGAAAAGAGACAAATAGATTCAGAGGATTAGATCTGATAGACAGAGTGCCTGTAGAACTACAGATAGAGGTTCGTGACATTGTACAGGAAGCAGTGATCAAGACCATCCCTAAGAAAAAGAAATCCAAGAAGGCAAAATGGTTGTCTTATGAGGCCTTACAAATAGCTGAGAAAAGAAGAGAAGCTAAAAGAAAAGGAGAAAAGGAAAGATAAACCCATCTGAATGCAGAGTTCCAAAGAATAGCAAGGAGAGATAAGAAAGCCTTCCTCCATGATCAATGCAAAGAAATAGAGGAAACAATAGAATGGGGAAGACTAGAGATCTCTTCAAGAAAATTAGAGATACCAAGGGAACATTTCATGCAAAGATGGGCATCAGAAATGGTATGGACTTAACAGACGCAGAAGACATTAAGATGGGGTGGCAAGAATACACAGAAGAACTATCCAAAAACTATCTTCATGACCCAGTAACCAAGGTGGTGTGATCACTCACCTACAGCCAGACATCCTTGAATGTGAAGTCGAGTGAGCCATAGGAAGCATCACCATGAACAAAGTTTGTGAAGGTGATAGAATTTTACTTGAGCTATTTCAAATTCTAAAAGATGATGCTGTGAAATTGCTGCACTCAATATGCCAGCAAACTTGGAAAACTCAGCAGTGGCCACAGGACTGGAAAAGGTTCATCCCAATCCCAAAGAAAGGCAATGCCAAAGAAGGTTCAAACTACCGCACAATTGCACTCAACTCACACGCTAGCAAAGTAATGCTCAAAATTCTCCAAGTCAGGCTTCAACAGTATGTGAACTGTGAACTTCCAGATGTTCAAGATGGATTTAGAAAAGACAGAGATCAAATTGCCAAAATTTGTTGGATCATCAAAAAAGCCCAAGAGTTCCAGAAAAACATCTAGTTCTGCTTTACTGACTACACCAAAGCTGACTGGGTGGATCACAACAAACTGGAAAACTCTTCAAGAGACGGGAATACCAGACCACCTGACCTACCTCCTGATAAACCTGTATGCAGCTCAAGAAGCAACAGTTAGAACTGGGCATGGAACAACAGACTAGTTCCAAATAGGAAAAGGAGCATGTCAAGGCTATATATTGTCACTCTGTTTCAGAGTACATCATACGAAATGCCAGGCTGGAAGAAGCACAAGCTGGAATGAAGACTACTGGGAGAAATATCAATAACCTCAGATATGCAGATGACACCACCTTTATGGCAGAAAGTGAAGAACTAAAGAGCCTCTTGATGAAAGTAAAAGAGGAGAGTGAAAAAGTTGGCTTAAAACTCAACATTCAGAAAACTAAGATCATGGCATCTGGTCCCATCACTTCATGGCAAACAGATGGGGAAATAATGGAAACAGTGAGAAACTTTATTTTTTAGAGCTCAAAAATCACAGTAGATGGTGACTGCAGCCATGAAATTAAAAGACACTTGCTCCTTGGAAGAAAAGCTATGACCAACCTAGACAGCATATTAAAAAGCAGAGACATTTGCCAACAAAGGTCCATCTAGTCAAAGCTATGGTTTTTCCAGTAGTCATTTATGTATGGATGTGAGAGCTGCTATAAAGAAAGCTGAGTACTGAAAGATTGATGCTTTTGAACTGTGGTGTTGGAGAAGACTCTTTAGAGTTCCTTGAACTAGAAGGAGATTCAACCAATCCATCCTAAAGGAAATCAGTCCTGAATATTCACTTGAAGCTGAAACTCCAATACTCTGGCCACCTGATTTGAAGAACTAACTCATCTGACAAGACCCTGATGTTGAGAAAGAGTGACGGCAGGAGGAGAAGGGAATGACAGAGGATGAGATAGTTGGATGGCATTACCGACTCAATGGACAGGAGTTTGAGTTAAGTTCCAGGAGTTGGTGATGGACAGGAAGCCTGGTGTGCTGCAGTTCATGGGGTCACAAAGAGTTGGACACAACTGAGAGACTGAACTGAACTAAGTGGATTGATATAACATGCTCAGGTAATGAAAGACTTAGTGTTGCTTTCTTTTTCTTTAATGTTGTTAAGATAAATTTTACAATTCATCTACAAATTCAATTTGTCAATGAATTTCAATAAAAATTTCAGCAACCTTTTATTTTCACAGAAAAGTTAATTCTATAAAGGCAAAGGACTTAGAATGATGAAACAAATTTTTAAAAAAACAAAGTTGGAGGACCTGATTTCAAAACTTACTACAAAAGTTATAGTAATCAACACAGTGTCATATTCTCATTAAGAACAGGCATACAGATTATTGAGTAGAAAGAATAACATCTGATTCTGTCAACCAATTTTGAACAAAACAGTCAAGGTAACTCAATCAAAAAAGGATAATCTTTCAAGAATGTTAGAACGCTAAAATGTCCACCCTATGAGGAAAAATGAAATACAATCTCTACTTCACATAATAAACAAAAAAGATTAACTCACGATAGATCACAGACTGAAATATCAAAACTAAAACACACCCATACAAAGACTTATATACAAATGTACATAGCAATTTTATACCTAACAGCCAAAAACTGGACCAAATTTTGAACAAATAAATGGTCAATAGGTGAATAAATAAAACCAATCATGGTATATCTATACAGTGGAGTAACACTGTATCATTTGAGATTCATGGAACGAATTTCAAAAACATGCTGAACAAAAGCCCAGAAATAAAATATCATGTCCTTATGATTCCATTTGATTGAAACTCTATAGACAAATCTAATCTTAAATGACTAAAAGCAGATCAGTAGTTGCCTGGGGCCAAGGAATCGGGTGAACTAACTAAAGAGGGACACAAACTATTTTGAGATGATGGATGTATTCACAGCTACTGCAACTGTTACACCAGTGTATACAACTGTCCAAACTCATCAAGCCGAACTCTTAAAACAGACCCATTTTACAGTACATAAAATATGTCTCAATAATGTTGAATTTTTAAAAAATCTAATAGCCTGTCCTATCTTCCCCACTTTCCTAACTTTCCCTTTTCCTGAGCCAATTACTTAAACTCTTCCACCTGTTTTTCTATTTACCACTGTATAGTTTACTGGGCGATTTCTTGATTTAAAAAAAAAGTTTCAGCTATTTACTATATTCCCCTGTAGTTAATTTAGCTTTCTTATAAACTATTAACCCACCCCTATACATACTTTTCCATTTATATTCCCTGTCTCACTCTTTCAATATAGTTAACAGTTTTTTTCTTATAATACTATTGACATATTAATTTGTTCAACTTTTGTTTTCTCTGCTGTTAACTACTGGCCTGAAGTTTGGTGGGGTTTACTGTTGATGTAGTTTTAGTAAAATTATTAATTGACTTCCAAATTAAACTTGAGTCTCAAAACCTCTCTCAAAATAATCAAACACATCAGAAAACTGTCAGTTTCACTTTATTTTCTGATAAGTCCTTTCTGAGGCTCTTTCCTCCTACTCGAAAGGGGAGTTCCGTTCTCTCCACCTGAAGTACAGCCAACATCCTACTGACTCCCATTTTCACAATCCTGACAGTGCCCTTGCTTTCTCTCTCTAGTGACAGATCACCTGTTTCCAAAATCACTTTATATCCCTATTTTTATGCTGAAGCATATTTTCTAGTAGCAATCTGACGAAATGTCTAAAAATATCTTTCCCTCAGATTTGAGTCATAATTTGGCTGAATACATCTTTCTAAGCCTTAGCTCCACACTCTTTCAGTTTCTAATATTACTGTTGAAGAATCTAATGTGCCATTACACACAATCCCAATATTTTGGGTGGAACTATGTTTTTTCCTCTATAAACTTTTAAGATCTGTTATGCCACTTTTTCTAAAATTTTCTAAAACTTCATTTTCTTTTCTAAAATTTCAGTAGGAACCTTTGAACTGTGTCTCTGAATTCTTCCCCTCTATTTTCCATGTTCTCTTTTCAAAACCACTAATCAATCATTTATTAGATGTTGCAAACTGATCTTATCATTTTTCTTATTTTCTCAACCTTTTGTGACACGACTGAGTGACTGAACTGAACTGAACTTTGTCCTTCTGAGAAAGACACTCAATTTTATCTTCCAATTCTTCTCTTGAATTTTAAAACTATCACATTTTTATTTTCCAAGAACTCTTTCTTATTCTGTAAATGTTCCTTTTTATAACTAATTCGCATTTTATAAATTTAATTTTTTGGCACTCTAAAGATGTTAATTCTTTTTAGGTATATGTATTCTGGTCCCTGCATTGTTTCTGTATCCTCTAAATTATTTTCTTCCATTTCTCTCATGTAACAAACTTTCTTTACATGTCAGGTGTTCTTTGATTTGCTCTTCACATATGAGTAAAGCACTTATAAAATAATCAAATGCTGTCAATGAACAGGCTAGACTTGTTGACTGAGTTTCATCTTAGGGAGATCAGGTGAAACCCAGGGGGCATTTTACTGAAGAACAGAGTAGCTCTTTCCTCTTGTGCCAGTCATAGTCAGGTCTCCCCAGAGAAAAATCCTTCATTTTCCTGCTTACTGAAAATTAGCAGAATTTTAAAAGTCTAGCAGAATAAAGCTGTCTCAATACTCAGAATCCATTTTTCACTTAATGCTCTCCACCTCCAACAGTCTTCATTTTTTTAGAATAACGTCTTCCCTTTTCCCTCAGCCATACCATACCTGGTATTTCCCAAATCTAGATCTCTAATTTATCCATCCAAAAGTAAAGTTTACTTTTGGATAAGGGAGGACAGTATCCAGGAGGCTTAGGCTAGAGAATTGGAGATTTAGGGGTTAAAAGCTCCTTTTAAAACTTTCAAATAATGCTTTTCCAGCTGTATTTTAGACCCCTGCCTTCAGAAGTAAACAAATAGTCCTTTAATTCTTGAAACTTTCAGATATTCTGCAGGTAATGCACATCACCTTGCCTCTTATTAGCATCTTCTCCTGCAGGTTAGGTCTCAACTTTCTCTCCTTGCTAAGACATCAACCATAATCTTTAACAGGACCCCACACAGGGATTCTTAATAAGTTTTATGTTAATCTACAAGAACACTAGATAACACAATGTTATCTACAGCATTCAATCAGCAGGTCTGGGTTGTCCAAACCCTGCACATCCTCAGAAAAGATGTGGCCTAAGCCAGGCTCCTGGAAAATAACCTCTAAACCTTTATTATTCTGCCTGTTAAGAGCATTTTTGTTTACCTACAGCCTTGAGTCATGTCAGACAGTTTATGCTAATAATGTGATTTATGGTGGGGACCTTGAACCACATGGAATCAGCCTGATCTCTGGAGGGATTGGAGAATTAAGACTACATGGGCTTAATTAAGACTACATGGGCGAAGCCTACATAGGCTTCCCCGGTGGCTCAGATGGTAAAGAATCTTCCTGCAATTAGGGAGACCTGGGTTTGATCCCCGGGTTGGGAAGATCCCCTGGAGGAAGGCATGACAACCCACTCCAGTATTCTTACCAAGAGAATCCCCATGAACCCAGGAGCCTGGTGGGCTACAGTCCATGGGGTCACAAAGAGTCAGACATGACTGAGCGAATAAGCACAGCACAAGCAACAGATCTCTCAACCTGGGGATCTGGCAAAGGGACTGAGAACCCCCAGGAACTCTGACTTTGGAGGCCAGTGGGATTTGATTACAGAATTTCTACAGGACTGGAGAAACAGACTCTTGGAGGGTACAAACAAAACCTTTAGCGGACCAGGAGCCAAAACAAAGAAACAGAGTCTCCACAAGGAGCAAACTTGCCTGTGAGTGTCCAGCAGTCTCCAGCAGACACATGGATCAACAATGGCCTGCTGTGGGATCAGAGACACTGAATACAACAATGTGTGCACAAGTCCTTTTGAAGGAGGCCGCCATTACCATCATTACCTCTACCACAGTTTCATCTCAGGCCAAACAAAAGGGAGGGAACAGAGCCCCGGCCATCAACAGGAAATTGGATTAAACATTTACTGAGCAAGGCCCCGCCAATCAGACACAATTTCACCCCTAGTCAATCTCTCCCATCAAGAAGCTTCCATAAGTCTCTTGTCCTTATCCATCAGAAGGCAGAGAGAATGAAAACCACAATCACAGAAAACAAACCAAACTGATCACATGGATCACAGCCTTGTCTAACTCAATGAAACTATAAGCCATGCCATGTAGGGCCACCCAAAACGGACAAGTCATGGTGAAGAGTTCTGACAAAACATGGTCCACTGGAGAAGGGAATGGAAAACCACTTCAGTATTCTTGCCTTGAGAACCCCATGAACAGTATGAAAAGGCAAAAAGAAATGACACTGAAAGATGAACTCCCCAGGCTGATAGGTGCTCAATATGCAACTGGAAAAGAGTGAGAAATAACTCCAGAAAGAATGAAGAGACAGAGTAAAAGCAAAAACAATGCCCAGTAGTGGATGTGACTGGTGATGGAAGTTAAGTCTGATGCTGTAAAGAACAATATTCCATCGAAACCTGGAATGTAGGTCCATGAATCAAGGTAAATTGGAAGTGGTCCAACAGGAGATGGCAAGAGTGAGCATCGACATTTTAGGAATCAGTGAACGAAAATGGACCAGAATGGGCAAATTAAATTCAGATGATCATTATATCTACTACTGTGGGCAAGAATCCCTTAAAAGCAATGGAGTAGCCCTAATAGTCAAGAGTCTGAAATGCAGTACTGGGTACAATCTCAAAAATGATAGAATGATCCCTGTTCATTTCCAGGCAAATCATTCAGCATCACAGTAGTCCAAGCCTATGATCCAACCACTAATGCCAAAGAAGCTAAAGCAGAACAGCTCTATGATGACATACAAGACCTTTTAGAACTAACACCCAGAAAAGATGTCCTTTTCATCATAGGGACTGGAATGCAAAAGTAGGAAGTCAAGAGATACCTGGAGTAACGTGAAAATTTGGCCTTGGAGTACAAAATGAAGCGGGGCAAAGGCAAACAGAGTTTTGCCAAAAGAATGCACTGATCATAGCAAACATCCTCCTCCAAAAACACAAGAGACTACTCTACACATAGACATCACGAGATGGCCAAGACCAAAATCACATTAAATATATTCTTTGCAGCTGAAGATGGAGAAGCTCTATACAGTCAGCAAAAACAAGACGAGAGGTGACTGTAGCTCAGATCATGATCTTACTGTAAAATTCAAGACTTAAAGTGAAAAAAGTAGGGAAAACCACTAGATCATTCAGGTATGACCTAAACAAAATCCCTTATGATTATACAGGAGAAGTGACAAATAGATTCAAGGGATTAGAACTGATAGAGTGCCTGAAGAACTATGGGCAGAGGTTCGTGACTTTGTACACAAAGCAGTGATCAAGACCATCCCCAAGAAAAAGAAATGCAAAAAGGCAAAATGGTTTTCTGAAGAGGCCTTACAAAGATCTGAGAAAAGAAGAGAAGCTAAAGGCAAAGGAGAAAAGGAAAGATATACCCATGTGAATGCAGAGTTCCAAAGAATAGCAAGGAGAGAGAAGAAAGCCTTCCTCCATGATCATTGCAAAGAAATAGAGGAAAACAATAGAATGGGAAAGACTAGAGATCTCTTCAAGAGAATTAGAGATGCCAAGGGAACATTTCATGCAAAGATGGCCTCAATAAAGGACAGAAATGGTATGGACCTAACAGAAGCAGATGGCACCCTACTCCAGTATTCTTGCCTGGAAAATCGCATGGATGGAGGAGCCTGGTAGGCTGCAGTCCATGGGGTCGCTAAGTGTCGGGCACGACTGAGCGACTTCACTTTCACTTTTCACTTTCATGCATTGAAGAAGGAAATGGCAATCCACTCCAGTGTTCTTGCCTGGAGAACTCCAGGGATGGGGGAGCCTGGTGGGCTGCCGTCTATGGGGTCACACAGAGTTGGAAACAACTGAAGTGACTTAGCAGCACTAGTAGCAGTAACAGAAGCAGAAAGATCTTCATGACCCAGATAACCACGATGGTGTGATCACTCGCCTAGAGCCATACATCCTGGAGTGCAAAGTTATGTGGGCCTTAGGAAGCAACACTATGAACAAAGCTAGCAGAGGTGACGGAATTCCAGTTGAGCTACTTCAAATCCTAAAAGATGATGCTGTGAAAGTGCTGCACTCAATATGCCAGCAAATTTGGAAGTCAGCAGCAGCTGCAGGACTGGAAAAGGTCAGTTTTCATTCCAATCCCAAAAAAGAGCAATGCCAAAGAATGTTCAAACTACTGCACAATTGCACTCATCCCACATGCTAGTAAAGTAATGCTCAAAATTCTCCAAGCCAGGCTTCAACGGTATGTGAACTGTGAACTTCCAGATGTTCAAGCTGGATTTAGAACGTGCAGAGGAACCAGAGATCAAACTGCCAATTTCCACTAGATCATAGAAAAAGCAAGAGAGTTCTAGAAAAACATCTATTTCTGCTTTATTGACTATGCCAAAGCCTTTGACTGTGTGGATCACAGCAAACTGTGGAAAATTCTTCAAGAGATGGGAATACCAGACCACCTGACCTGCCTCTTAAGAAATCTGTATGCAGGTCAGGAAGAACAGTTAGAACTGGACATGGGACAACAGACTGGTTCCAAATAGGAAAAGGAGTACGTCAAGGCTGTATATTGTCACCCTGCTTATTTAACTTATATGTAGAGTACATCATGAGAAATGCTGGGCTGGAAGAAGCACAAGCTGGAATCAAGATTGCCGGGAGAAACCTCAATAACCTCAGATATGCAGATGACACCACCCTTATGGCAGAAAGTGAAGAAGAATAAAGAGCCACTTGATGAAAGTCAAAGAGGAGAGTGAAAAAGCTGGCTTAAAACTCATCTTTCAGAAAACAAAGATCACGGCATACGATCCTAGCTCATCATGGCTAATAGATGTGGAAACAATGGAAACAGTGACAGATTGTATTTTTTAGGGCTCCAGAATCACTGCAGATGGTTACTGCAGCCATGAAATTAAAAGATGCTTGCTCCCTGAAGACAAGCTATTACCAACCTAGACTGCATATTAATAAGCAGAGACATTACTTTGCCAACAAAGGTCCGTCTAGTCAAAGCCATGTTTTTTCCAGTAGTCATGTATGGATGTGAGAGTTGGACTATAAAGAAAGCTGAGCACCAAAGAATTGATGCTCTTGAACTCTGGTGCTGGAGAAGACTCTTCAGCGAGTCCCTTGGACTGCAAGGAGATCAAATAATCAGTCCTCAAGGAAATCAGTCCTGAGTATTTATTTGAGGGACTGATAATGAAACTGAAACTCCAATACTTTGGCCACCTGATGCGAACTGGCTCACTGGAAAAGACCCTGATGAAGGCAGAAAGAGAAGGAGACGACAGAGGATGAGATGGCTGGATGGCATCACTGACTCGATGGACATGAGCTTGAGCAAACTTCAGGAGTTGGTGATGGACAGGGAAGCCTGACATGCTGCAATCCATGGGGTCAAAAAGAGTCAGACACAACTAAGTGACTGAACTGAATAAAAAATAATTATTAAAAAAACCAAAACCCTGGACACCAAGGCTCAGGTTTACTTCTCTGGTTGGTAATACATCACAACACTGCCACACATCATTTCTGGGAGAATTAAGCACTGTCCATATCACTCCACTGTAAGAGGACAATGAGAAGCTTTTGCCTAGTCTCTACTGAACTTTGTCCTATATGCCTTTTCTATTGATTTTAACCTGTATGCTTTCAATGAATAAACCATAAATACAACAGTTTGCTAAGTTCTGTGAGTACTCCCAGTGAATCACTGAACCTGTGGGTGGTACTGGGTCCCCAGGGAAGCCTGACATGCTGCAGTCCACGGGGTTGCAAAGAGTCGGACATGACTGAGCAATTGAGTTGAACTGAAACACACAGTATTATCTATGTGAATTATTATGTACATCAGAAAGTATTTCAATAAATTCTCATGACATTAAAAAAAATTATCAAAATCTCCTCAACACTGCCCAAAGAAAGTGCCACGAGCAGCCTGAGCACAAAACATAGAATCCAGAGTAAGGTAAAATCAAAGTACATATCTTATACTAATTCATAAAGGGATGCTTAAAATACCTGCAAATCTTCCATGTTCATTACTAGAATATATCCTAATAGATATCTACTTGAACAAAACTTATCGTCTTATGTTATGATAAACAATCAATTTGAAATACTGTTTATGCTATTACAAAATCTGTTTCTTCACAATAGTAAAACTAAAACTCCACCCAGCATTAGCAGGATTTCTAATTAACAAAGTTCTACTAAAACTTTCACTAGATTTCTTCTCATTCTGGTATTTTATCTCCAAAGAACCCCTAGAATAACAAAACTGAAAGACTCCTGAGACCAAACAAATTTCAAAAATGTTGAAATCAATCCTTCCCCATTCAATCCATTGAGACTCTTTGGAAAGATGTGTTCCTAATCTGCAGTATAGTTAAGTGGTATCACGACAGGTTCCTTGAAAGATGGTACATATAAAGCTAGCCCTTCAGAAACTTGCTAACTTTTCAGAAACCAGTAACTAGCACAGGTCCTTCAAAACAGATACTTATGAAATTTCTTATTAAATGATAAACTGTTTATGGGTCTATTCTACATATTTATAAAATACTGAGTATCAAAAGTTCTCTGAACACAAGATAAGCAGCATAACTATCCAAACAACATCATATCAAAAATTGTAAGTATCCTATAATTATGTTATGATTGACATTAAGAGAGAGTTTTAGCACTTGATGCCATCTTGCAAACTGAACTACAATTCTGACCTCAAAACAATTTGATCAAAGTATGACAAAATTTGCATAAATACAGATAGACAGATAAACCCAGTCAAATGCATACCTATATCCCTAACCACCCCATATCACAAATCTCAGCTTATTACCTCTTTAATTTTTTCCCTTTTCTCTCTTAGGTCATTATCTTCTGGGTCTCCACCATGTGTTCCTATAAGGTTTGGTATAGGAACTGCTGGCAGTGGCTTTTTCTCTCTTATCTTCATTTCTTGGACTACCTTATTTTTCTCTGTCTGTATTTCTGCTCGGATTTCCTCTCTTGACTTTTTTAATTTTTCTTTTGCTTCTTCTAGAGCCTTCTCGTGATCAGCTCGAATTTTATTTCTCAAACGTTCTTCTTCTTCCCTGTAAGAAGAGGAGAAAAATAAATACAAAACTTAAAGCTTCCTTCACCAAACCTGGATAGTTGTTTTCTACTCCTGCCATCGAAAAGGAACAACCCAAGAGAGAGATTTGGATCCACCTACACAAGTGAAAGTCGCTCAGTCGTGTCTGACTCTTTGAGTCCCCATGAACTACATAGTTGGAGAAGGAAATGGCAACCCACTCCAGTATTCTGGCCTGGAGTATCCCATGGATAGAGGAGCCTGGTGGGCTGCTGTCAATGGGGTCGCACAGAGTCAGACACAACTGAAGCAACTTAACATGCATGCATGCATTGGAGAAAGAAATGGCAACCCACTCCAGTACTCTTGACTGGAGAATCCCAGGGACAGAGGAGCCTGGTAGGCTGCTGTCTTTGGGGTCACACAGAGTCAGACACGAATGAAGTGACTTAGCAGCAGCGGAACTCTACAGTCCATCAAATTCTCCAGGGTAGAATACTGGAGTGGGTAGCCTTTCCCTTCTCCAGGGGATCTTTCCAACTCAGGGATTGAACCCAGGTCTCCTGCATTGCAGGCAGATTCTTTACCAGCTGAGCCACAAGGGAAGCCCAAGAATACTGGAGAGGGTAGCCTATCCTTTCTCCAGCGAATCTTCCTGACTCAGGAATCAAACGGGGGTCTCCTGCATTGCAGGCGGATTCTTTACTAACTGAGCTATGAGGGAGGCCCCAAGAGTAGGATAAATGTATCTTTGTATGAGAAAGAAAATAAGCCCCAGATGCTGAGCAGCAAACACTTTCCACAGTAGGAAGAGGGAACCTAGTAAGTTACAATTTAAGGGCCAAGTGAAAACAGAGAAAGTAGCGATCAATAACCTATTAGACACATTGGGAAAAAAAAAAAAAGGACCAGTGAAAAACTAGATGGGGGAAGAGAAAATAAATTATAGAATCAAGCTTCACACAGTGGTAGTATCACAGCCAATTAGGTTTATCCAAGGCGAGACTATTTGTAACTGAAAAAACAGAATTAAGTATCAGAGGGGACCATATAATAAACAACAAGGTCCTATTGTATAGTACAGGGAATTATATTCAATTGTTGCTGCTGTTCAGTCACCAGGTGGTATCTGACTCTTTGAAAACCAATGGACTGCAGCACACCAGGCCTCCCAATATTCAACACCCTATAATAAACCATAGTGGAAAAGAATATGAAAAAATACATATGTGTATAACTGAAACACTTTGCTGTACCCTGGAAATTAACAGAACACTGTAAATCAACGTTACTTCAATTTTTAAAAAATTTTAAATACATAAGCTCACTTCATAAACTGATGTGAAAAAGAGACAAGGAGATATAAACATAGGGTCAAAGAAAGATAAGGAAAAAAGATAGTAAGAGGGTTAGAAATTTTTTATTTGTTAAATATACCTTACGTTGTTGTTGTTTAGTCACTAAGTCAGGTTCAACTCTTTGTGACCCCATGGACTGCTGTAGCCCACCAGGCTCCTCTGTCCATGGAATTTTCCAGGCAAGAATACTGGACTGGGTTGCTATTTCCTCCTCAGGTGATCTTCCCAACCCAGGGATCAAACACACATCTCCTGAACTGGCAGGTGGATTCTTCACCACTGAGCCACCAGCGAAGCCCAATATGCTTCCGAAATTTTTAAATTTTGTAAATTCCATAGACCTTATAACACAATGGACAAACTACTGTGGGCATGATCACTTAATATTTGCTTTAGCCCTTTCTTTCTCATACAAAGATACATTTATCCTACTCTTGGGGCTTCCCTCATAGCTCAGTTGGTAAAGAATCCGCCTGCAATGCAGGAGACCCCCGTTTGATTCCTGAGTCAGGAAGATTCGCTGGAGAAAGGATAGGCTACCCTCTCTAGTATTCTTGGGCTTCCCTTGTGGCTCAGCTGGTAAAGAATCTGCCTGCAATGCAGGAGACCTGGGTTCAATCCCTGAGTTGGAAAGATCCCCTGGAGAAGGGAAAGGCTACCCACTCCAGTATTCTGCCCTGGAGAATTCGATGGACTGTAGAGTTCTGCTGCTGCTAAGTCACTAAGTCAATTTAGCACGTCTGTATGAGATCCATGAATTTGAATTATAAAGAGTTCCCCTGATGATTCTGGTATGCATACAAGTTTAGAAACCACTACTGCAATAGACATCTACTGGGTTTCTACCCAGTCCTGAATCTTTTCTCCACCTCCACCACAATCCACATGAATGAATACAGGAGTGTTAGTTACTATTTTCCAAATCATCCAATGATGACTACTCTAAGGGGTTACCAGAGTTACCTCTCTAGAAATTTAATTCAAACCCTAGACTTACAACTTTGCTAGTGAGAAAGTAAAATGAATGGTACAGCCACTTTGAAAAACTTTAGCCGTTTCTTTAAAAACTAAACATGTAAGTATCATAGAATCCTGCAATTCCCTGGGCATTTAACCCAGAGAAATTAAGGCTTATGTTCATATAAAAACCTATACACAGCCAGTCACAAAAAGAAAAATAGTGTTTAATTCCACTTAGGTGAGAGTCTTAGGGTAGGTTAAAATCAGAAAAACAGCAGAATGATGGTTAGGAGAGACTTGGGGAAAGGAAAAAATGGGAAGTTATTGTTTAATTGATAAGCAGTTTCAGTTCTGCAAGATGAAAAGATTTCCGGAGATAGATGGTGGTGATAGTTGCACAGTAATATGAATGTATTTAATACCACTGCACTGTACATGTGAAAATAGTTAAAGATGGTAAACTTTATGTTATGCATATGTGTGTGTACGCCAAGTCACTTCAGATGTGTCTGATTCTTTGCAACTCTATGGACTGTAGCCCATCAGATTCCTCTGTCCATGAGATTCTCTAGGCAAGAATATTAGACTGGGTTGCCATGCCCTGCTCCAGGGGATCTTCCCAACCCAGGATTGAACCTGCATCTCTTATGTCTCCTGCATTGGCAAGGGGGTTCTTTACCACTAATGCCACCTGTGAAGCCCCTACGTTATGCATATTTTACCATAATTTCAAAAATTGGGGGGAGGGTGGAATCCTATACACAAATGTTTATAGCAGCTTTAATTGTAACAGGCAAAAACTGGAAATCACCCTCATGTCTTTCAAAAAGTAAATGGTTAAACAAACCACTGTTTATACTGTGGTACATTCACACTATGGGAATACTGCTGCTGCTGCTGCTAAATCACTTCAGTTGTGTCCAATTCTGAGCAACCCCACAGACGGCAGCCCACCAGGCTCCGCCATCCCTGGGATTCTCCAGGCAAGAACACTGGAGTGGGTCGCCATTTCCTTCTCCAATGCATGAAAGTGAAAAGCCAAAGTGAAGTTGCTCAGTCGTGTCCGACACTTAGCGACTCCATGGACTGCAGCCCACCAGGCTCCTCCGGAATCCATGGGATTTCCCAGGCAAGAGTACTGGAGTGGGTTGCCACTGGAATACTACTCAGCAATAAAAAAAAAAATAAACTATTCAAACATACAACTTGAATGAATTTCAAAGGTAGTATGTGAATCAAAGAAGCCAGTATCAAAAGTTATATTCTATATGATTGCTTTTACATGACATTCTCAAAAAGACAAAAACAGAGGAATAATGAATATATACATTTATATATATCAGTGGATGACAGGAGTTATGGAAAGGAGAGAGGTTAACTATAAAGGAGTAATACAAGACAGTTTTTCTGGATTGTAGCACTGTTACATACCCTAATTTCTGTGCTTACACAAACGTGAACATGTGTTGAAAACCACAGAATTATATATCGAGAGGAAAAAAAAAACAATTCACAGCTAGTATTAAAAATAAAATGTTAAACATTTAGGGAAAAATAAAATTGGATAGCTCACTATGAAAAGGGGCTAATGAGAAAAACAGAGAAAAAAGGAGGAATCACAGCACAGCCAGACAACTGGGAACAAACAAGGTCGTTGGGGTAGCAAGAAAAAAATCCATCTGCAGAAAGACTAGATATAGGAAAAGTATGGCAGAGAAGAAGCAAGGTTGGCCCCAGTATGTATACAAGGGTAATTCTGGGCTCATCTGTTCAGGAGACTCAGGCAGATGAAGGCATCAGCAGCAGATAAGCACTGAATGAAATCTTAGATAAGATAGTGATAGTTGCTCCAGTCTGTCTGACTCTTGGGACCTCATGGACTGTAGCCCACCAGGCTCCTCTGTCCATGGGATTTCCCAGGCAGGAATCCTGGAGTGAGTTGCCATTCTATTCTCCAAAGACAAGATAACTATGGTAAATATGCAGGTACCACCAAACTGCCTTCCAATCCCTCTCCCCCTCCTTACCAACAGAAGACATTGTGCCTAGGCCTAGAGAACATATCCAAGAAGAATCATTTTGCAGTTGGAAAAAAAGTACTTGCAGTAAAAGTAATTAAGCAAAAAGTCAGGAGACAAGGATTCTGGTTCCATCTTTGCCCTCAACTACTCTGTAACCTGACACACATCACTCAAAAACCTCCAAGACCAGTACTTTCCTCAATAAAGATAGCAAGACAGGTAATGCTATCCTAATACACTTGGCAAAAAGTGAAGAACTAAAGGGCATCTTGATGAAAGTGGAGAAGGAGAGTGAAAAAGTTGGCTGAAAGTTCAACGTTCAGAAAACTAAGATCATAGCATCCGGTCCCATCACTTCATGGCAAATAGATGGGGAAACAGTGGGAACAGTGGCTGACTTTATTTTTCTGGGCTCCAAAATCACTGCAGATAGTGATTGCAGCCATGAAATTAAAAGATGCTTGCTTACTCCTTGGAAGGAAAGCTATGACCAACCTAGACAGCATATTAAAAAGCAGAGACATTACTTTGCCAACAAACATCCGTCTAGTCAAGGCTATGGTTTTTCCAGTCATCATGTATGGCTGTGAGAGTTGGACTATAAAGAAAGCTGAGTGCCGAAGAATTGATGCTTTTGAACTGTGGTGTTGAAGAAGACTCTTGAGAGTCCCCTGGACTGCAAGGAGATCCAACCAGTCCATCCTAAAGGGTGTTCATGGGAAGGACTGATGTTGAAGCTGAAACTCCAATACTTTGGCCACCTGATGTGAAGAGCTGACTCTTTTGAAAAGACTCTGATCTAGGAAAGATTGAGGGCAGGAGGAGAAGGGGACGACAGAGGATGAGATGGTTGGATGGCATCACCGACTCAATGGACATGAGTTTGGGTAGACTCTGGGAGTTGGTGATGGACAGGGAGGCCTGGTGTACTGCAGTTCATGGGGTCACAAAGAGTCGGACACAACTGAGCGACTGAACTGAACACTTGGCTAGTGATATCCAAGGTAAGTATAAGGACTTAGTAAATTTTAATTTTCTATACAAATGTAAGCCATTAATTATACCAAATCTTTTCATCTCTGTTTTTGTGTATATATAGTTTTGGGGTTTGCTGTTTATGTGAAGTTTTGATATAGCCATCTATATATGTAGCACCAGCCTGTTTTAAGTTGCTGATCTTCCTGCTAAAGAGTTCCTTTAGCATTTGCAGCAAAGGTGATTTTGTTGGTGGTGAGCTACCTCATCTCCTGTTGTCTGAAAGTTTTTGATTTCTATATCAAATCTAGATGACAGAGTATTCTTGATTGTAGGTTCTTCACTTTCATCATTTAAATACATTGAGCCACTTCTGGCCTGCAGAGTTTCAGCAGATAAATCAACTGATAAACTTATGGGAGTTCCTTTGTATGTTGTTGTTTTTCCTTCCTTGCTTTTATTATTTAAAATTTGTCTTTAATTTTTGTCAATGTGATTACTATGTGTCTCTCAGCATGTTCCTCCTTAGGTTTATCCTACCTGGGACTCTCTGCACCTTCTGAACTTGGATGGTTGTTTCCTTTGAAACACTGTGCTGTGCTTAGTCACTCAATCATGTACGACTCTTCACAACCCCATGGACTATAGCCCACCAGGCTCCTCTGTGCATGAGGATTCTATAGGCAAGAATACTGGACTGGGTTGCCATGCCCTCCTCCAGGGGGTCTTCCCAACCTAGGGATCAAATCCAAGTCTCCTGCATTGCGGGCAAATTCTTTACCATCTGAGCCACCAGAGAAGCCCAAGAATACTGGAGTGGGTAGCCTATCTCTTCTCCAGGGGATCTTCCTAACCCAGGAATTGAACCAGGGTCTCCTGCATTGGAGGCGGATTATTTACCAGCTGAGCTACCAGGGAAGACCTTGTTAGGGAAGTGAATTTTCAGCTATTTTCTCTTCAAATATTTTCACAGATCCTTTCTCTCTCTCTCCTCGCCTTCTGGGACTCCTATAATGCAAATGGTAGTACATTTAATGTTGTCCCAGAGGTTACTTATACTGTCTTCATTTCTTTTCATTCTTTCTTGTTATTCTGTTCCTCAGCCGTGATTTCCAACATTCTGTCTTCCAGGTCAATTATCTGTTCTTCTGCTTAAGTTATTCTACTGTTGATTCCTTCTAGTGCATTTTCCATTTCAATTACTGTATTGTTTATCTCTGTTCGTTCTTTAGTTCTTCTTCAGTTCAATCAGTCATGTCCAACTCTGTGACCCCAAGGACTGCAGCACGTCTGGCTTCCCTGTCCATCACCAACTCCCAAAGCTTGCTCAAACTCATGTCCATCAAGTCAATGATACCATCCAACTGTCTCATCCTCTGTCATCCCCTTCTCTTCCTGTCTTCAATATTTCCCAGCAACAGGGTCTTGTCAAATAGTCAAATCGGATCAGGTGACCAAAGTATTGGAGTTTCAGCTTCAGCATCAGTCCCTCAAATGAATATTCAGGACTGATTTCCTTGAGGACTGACTGGTTTGATCTCCTTGTGGTCCAAGGAACTCTCAAGAGTCTTCTCCAACACCACAGTGGTTCAAGAGCATCAATTCTTCGGTGTTCAGGTTTCTTTAGAGTCCAGCTCTCACATCGATACATGACTACTGGAAAAACCATAGCTTTGACTAGATGGACTTTTGTTGGCCAAGTAACGTCTCTGCCTTTTAATATGCTGTCTACGTTGGTCATAGCTTTTCTTCTAAGGAGCCAGTGTCTTTTAATTTCGTGACTACAGTCATCATCTGCAGTGATTTTGGAGCCCAAAATAATAGTCTGTCAGTGTTTCCACTGTCTCACTATCTATTTGCCATGAAGTGATGTGACCAGATGCCATGATCTTCATTTTGTGAATGCTGAGTTTTAAGCCAGCTTTTTGACCCTCCTCTTTCACTTTCATCAAGAGGCTCTTTAGTTCTTTTCTTTTTGCCAAATGGTAATGTCATCTGCATACCTGAGGTTATTGACATTTCCCCCAGCAATCTTCATTCCAGCTTGTGCTTCATCCAGCCCGGCATTTCACATGATGTACTCTGCATATAAATTGAATAAGCAGAGTGACAATATTCTTTTTCCAATTTGGAACCAGTCTGTTGTTCCATGTCCAGTTCTAACTGTTGCTTCTTGAGCTGCAAACAGATTTTTCACGAGGCAAGTCGGGTGGTCTGGGATTCCCATCTCTTGAAGAATTTTACACAGTTTGTTGTGATCCACACAGTCAAAGGCTTTGGCATAGTCAATAAAGCAGATGTTTTTACTGGAACTCTCGTGCTTTTTCGATGATCCAACAGATGTTGGCAATTTGATCTCTGGTTCCTCTGTCTTTTCTAAATCCAGCTTGAACATCTGGAAGTTCATGGTTCACATACTTTGAGGCCCAGCTTGGAGAATTTTGAGCATTATTTTGCTAGCACATGGGATGAGTGCAATTGTGCGGTAGTTTGAACATTTTTTGGCATAGCCTTTCTTTGGGGTTGGAATGAAAACTCACCTTTTCTTAGTTCTTCTAGGTCTTTGTTAAACATTTCTTGCATCTTCTCAATCCTTGACTCCATTCTTTATCCGAGACTGGATCATCTTCCCTATCATTATTCTGAATTCTTTTTCTGAAAGGTTGCCTATCTCCACTTCACTTGGTTGTTTTTCTGGGCTATTATCTTATTCTTTCAACTGGGACATAATCTTCTACCATTACATTTTGCCTTAAGTTTCTGTGACTGTGGTTTTTGTTTCACAAGCTGTAAGACTGTACTTCTCCTTGCTTCTACTGTTTGCCCTCTGGTAGATGAGGCTATCTAGTAGGCTTGTACCAGAGAAGGCAATGGCACCCCACTCCAGAACTCTTGCCTGGAAAATCCCATGGACGGAGGAGCCTGGTAAGCTGCAGTCCATGGGGTCGCTAAGAGTCAGATACGACTGAGCAACTTCACTTTGGCTTTTCACTTTCATGCATTGGAGAAGGAAATGGCAACCCACTCCAGCGTCCTTGCCTGGAGAATCCCAGGGATGGGGGAACCTGGTGGGCTGCCGTCTATGGGTTCGCACAGAGTCAGACAGGACTGAAGTGACTTAGTAATAGTAGTATCAGTAGGCTTGTACAAGCTTCCTAATGGGTGGGACTAGAGCTTGGTCCTATCCCTCTGGTGGGCATGGCTGTCCTAAGTAAAACTTTAACGTGCTTATCTGCTGATGGATGGGGCAGTGTTCCCTCCCTGTTCATTGTTTGTCCTGAGGTGTCCCAGCACTGGAGCCTACAGGCTGTTTGGTGAGGCTAAAGGTGGCCTCTAGAGGGGTCACATGAATGAGTAATTCCCAGAACTGCTGCTGCCAGTATATTTGTACCAGCAATGAGCCACCATATACCCCTCACCTCTGAGGTGAGGTAGGTCTGGCTCAGTCTTTTATGGAATCACAGCTTTTTTCCCCTGGGTCCTGGTGCACAAACAACTTTGTGTGTGCCCTCCAAGAGCAGAGTTTCTGTCTCCCTCCCCCCACCCCCTGTCCTGAGGAAGTCTTGCAATTCAACTTCAAAGCCAGATTCTCTAGGGACTCTTCCTCCTGTTGCCAGATAGCCCCATGCTGGATAGCCTGGCACAGGGCTCAGAATTTTCATTCCAGCAGGAGAACCTTCTGTGCTGCAATTGTTCCCCAGTTTGTAGGTTGCTCATCCAGTGGGTATATGATTTGATTTTATCACAATTATGCCCCTCTAACCGTCATACTGTGATTTCTCCTTTGACTTGGGGTGTAAGGTATTTTTTTTGCCAGGTTCCAGAGTTGACTTTGCTGGCGATTGTTCAGCAGTCAGTTGTGATTCCAGTGTTCTTGGAAGAAGAAGTGAGCACATGTCCTTTTACTCCACCATCTTGAGCTAATCTGTCCTCATTTCAATCTCATTTTCAAGAGGCTCCTCAAATTTTGCTTTAGTGCCCAAATTTCTAGATTCTAAATTCCATCAGTTGGATCAAATTTCTAGATGTTTATTTTCACCTGAATGACCTTTCTTTTTAAGATTTGTTTTTGTAACTTTGATATCTTCAACAGATAATCATGGTGAACTTCCATTTGTCTCTTGCCTTTCATCAGTGCCTTGTATCTTTCCGTGTAGTAGAGAATTTTACATTGTCCAAAAGCAAGTCAGGCCTTGTTGTCACTTTATGGGAGGTAATCTGTCTACTTCATAGATGTGTCCTTGTTTATTTATGGTGGGTGCTGGCCACACCAGCTTTTAGGTGGGGTTGGCCATATCCAACCATCCCAGGGTTGGGGCTAGCCATACTAAAAAGATAAATAAATAAATCCAACAAAACAACTTAGGGTGAGGTTCTGTGTCATAAAATATCAGCCAACATGGAGACTAAGTTGCTCATTCATGGAGGTAATCAGTTACTCATTCGTGAAAAACTCTAGACACCAAAACTCACATGAGTTTACCTGGGTGACAATACACACTGTCACAACTTGATGTCCTGATTTTATAAGAGGACACTAGAAGCTTCACATCTGGAACCTTCCTGGAATATATGCTATGTACTTCTTTCCCTTGGCTGATTTTAAACTCCATCCCTTCACTATAATCTGTAACCCTTTCATGAGTGGATAACTTTTAGTGAGTTTCGGGAGTCCTAGCAAATTATTAAACCTGAGGGTGGCTTTGGAGTCCCCTGAAATTTCAGGTGGTGTCAGAAGTAAGGGTAGTCTTGTGCAGGACTGTGCCCTCAAACTTTGCATAATGGCTAACTATGGGTACCTTCCAAGATTTCCAAAAAATATCTAATCTTACATCTGAAAGTTTGCATGAGATTTGAAATTACTCTTTCAAAAAAAAAAAAAAAAAGAAAATACTTTTTCAATTATATCCTATGTGTAAGAGTTAAATCACTTTTTAATATCCCATAAATAATATTAGGTTTGCATTTTTTAAAGTTGTTATCTCGTTTTGTTTCTTTCCAGACACTCTTGTCCTTGAAAATCAAAGGCAAAGAGCAACAAAACTAATAATTGTTGTCAGCTTAAATGTACCAGGCACTGACTTAGTCAAATACAAGATTACCTTATTTAGCCCTCACACCAATATGAGGCACCCTATACTTAACACTGTTCTCCATCTTATTAGGAAAACACTATGACACAAAGATAGAAAGGAAACTGTTCAGGGTCATGTATGGATGTGAGAGTTGGACTATAAAGAAAGCTGAGCACCGAAGAATTGATGCTTTTGAACTGTGGTGTTGGAGAAGACTCTTGAGAAACCCTTGGACTGCAGGAAGATCCAATCAGTCCATCCTGCTGCTGCTAAGCTGCTAAGTCACTTCAGTCATGTCTGACTCTGTGCGACCCCAGAGACAAGGCTCCCCTGTCCCTGGGATTCTCCATGCAAGAACACAGGAGTGGGTTGCCATTTCCTTCTCCAATGCATGAAAGTGAAAAGCCAAAGTGAAGTCACTCAGTCGTGTCCGACTCCTAGCGACCCCATGGACTGCAGCCTACCAGGCTCCTCCGCCCATGGGATTTACCAGGCAAGAGTACTGGAGTGGGTTGCCACTGCCTTCTCCAAACCAGTCCATCCTAAAGGAGACCAATCCTGGGTGTTCACTGGAAGGACTGATGTTGAAGCTGAAACTCCAATACTTTGGCCACCTGATGTGAAGAGCTGACTCACTGGAAAAGACCCTGATGCTTGGAAAGATTGAGGGCAGGAGGAGAAGGGGACGACAGAGGATGAGATGGTTGGACGGCATCACGGCGGACTCATGTACATGGGTCTGGGTGGACTCCGGGAGTTGGTGATGGACAGGAAGGCCTGGCATGCTGCAGTTCATGGGGTCGCAAAGAGCTGGACACGACTGAGCAACCGAACTGAACACATTTCAAACTACTGTACAAATATGCTCATTTACATGCCAACAAGGTTATGCTCAAGATCCTTCAAACAAGGCTTCAGCAGTACATGAACTAAGAACTTCCAGATGCACAAGCTGGGTTTAGAAGAGGCAGACAAACCAGAGATCAAATTGCCAATGTTTGTTGGATCATCGAGAAAGCAAGGGAATTCCAGAAACATCTATGTCTGCTTCACTGAGTACCCTAAGGCCTTTGACTGTGTGGATCATAACAAACTGGAAAATTCTTCAAAAGATGGGACTACCAAACCACCTTATCTATCACCTGAGAAACCTGTATGTGGGTCAAGAAGCAACAGCTAAAACCAGACATGGAACAACCAACTGGTTCAAATTTGAGAAAGGAGTAAGACAAGGCTGTATATTGGCACCCTGCTTATTTAAATTATATGCAGAGTACATTAGCAAAATACCAGGCTGGATGAATCACAAGTAGGAATCAAGATTGCCAGGAGAAATATCCACAACCTAAGGTGTGAAGAAAGTGAAGAAGAACTAAAGAGCCTCTTGAGGAGGGTGAAAAGGAGAGTGAAAAAGCTGGCTTAAAACTCAACATTCAAGACACGAAGATCATGTCATCTGGTTCCATCACTTCATGGCAAATAGAAGGGTTAAAAAGTGAAAGCAGCAACAAATTTTAACATCTTGAACTCCAAAATCACTGTGGACAGAGGCTGCAGCCATCAAATTAAAAGATGCTTGCTCTTTGGAAGAAAAGCTATGACAAACATAGTGTATTAAAAACAGAGACATCACTTTGCCAATAAAGGTCCATACAGTTAAAACTATAGTCCAGTAGTCATGCACAGATGTTGAGAGTTGGATCATAAAGAAGGCTGAGTGCCAAAGAATTGATGGTTTCAAATCATGGTGCTGGAGAAGACTCTTGAGAGTCCCCTGGATTGCAAGGAGATCAAATCAGTTACTCCTGAAGGAAATCAATCCTGAATATTCATTGGAAGGGCTATTGCTAAAGCCCCAATACTTTGGCCACCTGATGCAAAGAGCCAACTCACTGGAAAAGACTCTGATGCCAGGAAAGACTTAAGTAAAAGGAGAAGGGAGCAGCAGAGGATGAGATGGTTAGACAGCATCACCAACTCAATGGACATGAATTTGAACAAACTCCAGGAGATAGTGGAGGACAGAGGAGCCTCAGGTGCTGCAGTCCATGGGGTCACAAAGAGTCAGACATGACTGAGCGACTGAACAATACCACGACCATGACTTGAAAATAGATTTACATAGGAAAATAGCGTTAGAAAGGCATATTCTTCAAATAGAAATTAAAAGGTAAAAAAAAAAGCAAATTTGCCAGGCAGATCAAGAAAATAAGGGCATACTAGACAGAAGTGACAGTGTACAAAGAAGCAGCAACACAATGTACCAGCTAGGAAATAAGCTGGCATGACCACTAGAGTACAGTGTGCCACGTGGAGAGGGTGCAGTAGTGCAAAGCAGACCGGGCACGGTAAGAAAGCCAGAGAAGAGAAATTCACCGTGAATACAGTCTGTTTTGCAGATGAAGGACAAAACAAGCCATTAAAGAATTCCTAATTGAAAAGAGAACACCTGATGGAAACACAGAAGACTCCTAATACCCAGAGCATTCTTGAGATGAAAAACAGAGCTGGAGGAATCAATCTTTCTGACTTCAGGGTACACTACAAAGCTACAGTCATCAAGACAATATTGTATTTTGACACAGAAACAGAAATATAGACCAAAGGAACAAGAGATAAAGCCCAGAGATAAACCCACATACCTATGGGCACCTCATCATTGACAAAAGAGGCAAGAATACACAATGGAGCAAAGGCAGCCTCTTAAATGCAGTCCCCAACCTTTTTGGCATCAGGGACCAGTTACATGGAAGACAATTTTTCCATGGACTGGAGGGCTGCAGGGGTGAGGGAGAAGGATGGTTCAGGTGATAATGCAAAAAGCAACAGGGAGTCCCAGATGAAGCTTCATTTGCTCACCAGCTCCTTACCTCCTGCTATGCAGTCAAGTTGGTTTCTATTATTTTAAACAGTATGCTATGCTAGTTAAACAAATATACAGAAGGACATAGATGAAACCAGAAACAAAGATAATAATATGAAAAATTATTATCAATGAGATGGTTGGATGGCATCATTGACTCAATGGACATGAGTTTTAGCAAGCTCTGGGAGATTATGAAGGACAGGGAAGCCTGGTGTGCTGCAGTCCATGGGGTCACAAAGAGTTGGACACAACTGAGCAACACCAACTACATAAAAATCCAAAAAGCAAAATATCATAAAGGAAAATATTATCAATTGCATTAAAATTTAAAACTTCTATAAAACTGGAGTATAAAAATAAACAAAGCATGAAAATCAGACATCCATT
>SJYQ01003133.1:644857-691282 GCA_006410935.1 Redunca redunca
CTATTTTTTAAAAGCAAACTTCATATATATATATTTTATAATTTTTTTTCTCTCTTTTTTTTCTTCTTTTCTTTAATATTGTATTTTTGAAATTCCAAACTCTACTCTAGATTTTTAATCTTTGCTTTTTGGTATTTGTTATCAATTTTGTACCTTTAAGAACCCAATCTTCAGTACCCATTTTTACTTGGGAGCGAGATTACTGGCTTGACTGCTCTCTCCCCCTTTGGACTCTCCTTTTTCTCCACCAGGTCACCTGTGTCTCCTCCCTACCCCCTCTCTTCTCTACATAACTCTGTGAATCTCTGTGTGTTCCAGACTGTGGAGAACACTTAGGGAACTGATTACTGGCTGGATCTGTCTCTCTCCTTTTGATTCCCCACTTTATCCTCCTGGCCACCACTGTCTCCTTCCTCCCTCTTCTCTTCCCTGTATAACTCCGTGAACATCTCTGAGCGGTCCAGTTGTGGAGTGCACATAAGGAAGTGATTACTGGCTAGCTTGCTCTCTCCTCTATTGATTCCACCTTATCTCATTCGGGTCACCTCAAACTCCCTCCTCCCTCTTCTCTTCTCCAAGTAACTCTGTGAACCTCTCTGGGTGTCCCTCACTGTGGAGAAACTTTTCATCGTTAACCTAGATGTTTTTATCAACGGCGTTGTATAGAAGAAGTGCTGAGACTACTGTAAAAATAAGACTGAAAACCAGAAGCAGGAGGCTTAAGTCCAAACCCTGACAACACCAGAGAACTCCTGACTCCAGGGAACATTAATTGACAGGAGCTCATCAAACCCTCCATACCTACACTGAAACCGAGCACCACCTAAGGGCCAACAAGTTCCAGAGCAAAACATAGCACGCAAATTCTCCAGCAACACAGGAACACAACCCTGAGCTCCAATATACAGGCTGCCCAAAATTACTCCAAAACAATTGACATCTCATAACTAATTACTGGACACTTCACTGCACTCCAGAGAGCAGAAATCCAGCTCCACCCACCAGAACAACGACACAGGCTTCCCTAACCAAGAAACCTTGACAAGCCACCCATAGAACCCCACCCACAGCAAGGAAACTCCACAATAAAGAGAATTCCACAAACTGTCAGAATACGTAAAGGCCACCCCAAACACAGCAATATAAACAAGATGAAAAGACAGAGGCATACCCAGCAGGTAAAGGAACAGGAGAAATACCCACCAAACCAAACCAAAGAGGAAGAGATAGAGAATCTACCTGAGAAAGAATTCCGAATAATGATAGTGAAAATGATCCAAAATCTTGAAATCAAAATGGAATCACAGATAAATAGCCTGGAGACAAGGACTGAGAAGATATAAAAAAAGGTTTAACAAGGACCTAGAAGAAATAAAAGAGAGTCAATATACAATGAATAATGCAATAAATGAGATAAAAAACATTCTGGAGGCAACAAATAGTGGAAGGCAGAATTTAGGATTACTGAAGTAGAAGATAGAATGGTAGAAATAAATGAATCAGAGAGGAAAAAAGAAATGAGGACAATCTCAGAAACCTCCAGGACAGTGTTAAACGCCCCAACATTCGAATCATAGGAGTCCCAGAAGAAGAAGACAAAAAGAAAGACCATGAGAAAATACTTGAGGAGATAATAGTTGAAAACTTCCCTAAAATGGGGAAGGAAATAATCACCCAAGTCCAAGAAACACAGAGAGTCCTAAACAGGATAAACCCAAGGTGAAACACCCCAAGACATATATTAATCAAATCAACAAAGATCCAACACAAAGAACAAACATTAAAAGCAGCAAGGGAAAAACAACAAATAACACACAAGGAGATTTCCATAACATAACAGCTGATCTTTCAACAGAAACTCTTCAGGCCAGGAGGGAATGGCAAGACATACTTAAAGTGATGAAAGAAAATAACCTACAGCCCAGATTACTGTACCCAGCAAGGATCTCATTCAAATATGAAGGAGAAATCAAAAGCTTTACAGACAAGCAAAAGTTGAGAGCATTCAGCACCACCAAATCAGCTCTCCAACAAATTCTAAAGGATATTCTCTAGACAGGAAACACAAAAAGGGTATATAAACTCAAACCCAAAACAATAAAGTAAATGGCAATGGGATCATACTTATCAATAATTACCTTAAATGTAAATGGGTTGAATGCCCCAACCAAAAGACAAAGACTGGCTGAATGGATACAAAAACAAGACCCCATATATTTTGTCTGCAACAGACTCACCTCAAAACAAGGGACACATACAGACTGAAAGTGAAGGGCTGGAAAAAGATTTTCCATGCAAACAGAGACCAAAAGAAAACAGGAGTAGCAATACTGATATCAGATAAAATAGACTTTAAAACAAAGGCTGTGAAAAGAGACAAAGAAGGACACTACATAATGATCAAAGGATCAATCCAAGAAGAAGATATAACAATTATAAATATATATGCACCCAACATAGGAGCACCGCAATATGTAAGACAAATGCTAACAAGTATGAAAGGAGAAATTAACAATAACACAATAATAGTGGGAGACTTTAATACCCCACTCACACCTATGGACAGATCAACTAAACAGAAAATTAACAAAGAAACACAAACTTTAAATGATACAATAGACCAGTTAGACCTAATTGATATCTATAGGACATTTCACCCCAAAACAATGAATTTCACCTTTTTCTCAAGCACACACAGAACCTTCTCCAGGATAGATCACATCCTGGGCCATAAATCTAGCCTTGGTAAATTTAAAAAAATTGAAATCATTCCAAGCATCTTTTCTGACCACAATGCAATAAGATCAGATCTCAATTACAGGAGAAAAACTATTAAAACTTCCAATATATGGAGGCTGAACACGCTGCTGAATAACCAACAAATCACAGAAGAAATAAAAAAAAGAAACCAAAATATGCATAGAAACGAATGAAAATGAAAACACAACAACCCAAAACCTGTGGGACACTATAAAAGCAGTGCTAAGAGGAAAGTTCATAGCAATACAGGCATACCTCAAGAAACAAGAAAAAAGTCAAATAAATAACCTAACTCTACACCTAAAGCAACTAGAAAAGGAAGAAATGGAGAACACCAGGGTTAGTAGAAGGAAAGAAATCTTAAAAATTAGGGCAGAAATAAATGCACAAGAAACAAAAGAGACCATAGCAAGAATCAACAAAGCCAAAAGCTGGTTCTTGGAAAGGATAAATAAATTTGACAAACCATTAGCCAGACTCATCAAGAAACAAAGAGAGAAAAATCAAATCAATAAAATTAGAAATGAAAATGGAGATATCACAACAGATAACACAGAAATACAAAGGATCATAAGAGACTACTATCAGCAATCATATGCCAATAAAATGGACAACGTGGAAGAAATGGACAAATTCTTAGACAAGTACAACTTTCCAAAACTGAACCAGGAAGAAATAGAAAATCTTAACAGACCCATCACAAGCACAGAAATTCAAACTGTAATCAGAAATCTTCCAGCAAACAAAAGCCCAGGTCCAGATGGCTTCACAGCTGAATTCTACAAAAAATTTAGAGAAGAGCTAACACCTATCCTACTCAAACTCTTCCAGAAAATTGCAGAGGAAGGTAAACTTCCAAACTCATTCTATGAGGCCACCATCACCCTAATACTAAAACCTGACAAAGATGCCACAAAAAAAGAAAACTACAGGCCAATATCACTGATGAACATAGATGCAAAAATCCTTAACAAAATTCTAGCCACCAGAATCCAACAACACATTAAAAAGATCATACACCATGACCAAGTGGGCTTTATCCCAGGGATGCAAGATTTCTTCAATATCTGCAAATCAATCAATGTAATACACCACAATAACAAATTGAAAAATAAAAGCCATATGATTATCTCAATAGATGCAGAGAAAGCCTTTGACAAAATTCAACATCCATTTATGATAAAAACCCTCAAGAAAGTAGTAAGAGAAGGAACAATACCTGAACATAATAAAAGCTATATATGACAAACCCACAGCAAACATTATCCTCAATGGTGAAAAATTGAAAGCATTTCCCCTAAAGTCAGGAACAAGACAAGGGTGCCCACTCTCACCGCTACTATTCAACATAGTTCTGGAAGTTCTGGCCACAGCAATCAGAGCAGAAAAAGAAATAAAAGGAATCCACATAGGAAAAGAAGAAGTAAAACTCTCACTGTTTGCAGATAACATGATCCTCTACATAGAAAACCCTAAAGACTCCACCAGAAAATTACTAGAGCTAATCAATGAATATAGTAAAGTTGCAGGATCTAAAATCAACACACAGAAATCCCTTGCATTCCTATACAATAATAATGAGAAAACAGAAAGAGAAATTAAGGAAACAATTCCATTCACCACTGCAATGAAAAGAATAAAATACTTAGGAATATATCTACCTAAAGAAACAAAAGCTCTATATATAGAAAACTATAAAACACTATATACCCACAGCAGTATATAGATTCAATACAATCCCTATCAAGCTACCAACGGTATTTTTCACAGAGCTACAACAAATAATTTCACAATTTGTATGGAAATACAAAAAAACCTCGAATAGCCAAAGCAATCTTCAGAAAGAAGAATGGAACTGGAGGAATCAATCTGCCTGACTTCAGGCTCTACTACAAAGCCACAGTCATCAAGACAGTATGGTACTGGCACAAAGACAGAAATATAGATCAATGGAACAAAATAGAAAGCCCAGAGATAAATCCATGCACATATGGACACCTTATCTTTGACAAAGGAGGCAAGAATATACAATGGATTAAAGACAATCTCTTTAACAAGTGGTGCTGGGAAAACTGGTCAACCACTTGTAGAAGAATTAAACTAGAACACTTTCTAACACCATACACAAAAATAAACTCAAAATGGATTAAAGATCTAAACATTAAGACCAGAAACTATAAGACTCCTAGAGGAGAACATAGGGAAAACACTCTCCGACATACATCACAGCAGGATCCTCTATGACCCACCTCCCAGAATGTTGGAAATAAAAGCAAAAATAAACAAATGGGACCTAATTTAACTTAAAAACTTCTGCACAACAAAGGAAACTATAAGCAAAGTGAAAAGATATGGGAGAAAATAATAGCAAATGAAGCAACTGACAAAGAATTAATCTGAAAAATATACAAGCACCTCCTGCAGCTCAATTCCAGTAAAATAAACGACCCAATCAAAAAAATGGGCCAAAGAACTAAATAGACATTTCTCCAAAGAAGACATACAGATGGCTAACAAACACATGAAAAGATGCTCAACATCACTCATTATCAGAGAAATGCAAATCAAAACCACAATGAGGTCCCATTTCACGCCAGTCACAATGGCTGCGATCCAAAAGTCTATAAGCAATAAAGGCTGGAGAGGGTGTGGAGAAAAGGGAACCCTCTTACACTGTTGGTGGGGATGCAAACTAGTACAGCCACTTGGAGAACAGTGTGGAGATTCCTTAAAAAACTGGAAAAAGAACTGCCTTATGACCCAGCAATCCCACTGCTGGGCATACACACCAAGGGAACCAGAATTGAAAGAGACACGTGTACCCCAATGTTCACTGCAGCACTGTTTATAATAGCCAGGACATGGAAGCAACCTAGATGTCTATCCGCAGATGAATGGATAGAAAGCTGTGGTACATATACACAATGGAGTATTACTCAGCCATTAAAAAGAATACATTTGAATCAGTTCTAATGAGGTGGATGAAACTGGAGCCGATTATACAGAGTGAAGTAAGCCAGAAAGAAAAACACCAATACAGTATACTAACACATACATATGGAATTTAGAAAGATGGTAACAATAACCCTGTATGCAAGACAGCAAAAGAGACACAGGTGTACAGAACAGTCTTTTGGCCTTTGTAGGAGAGGGAGAGGGTGAGATGATTTGGGAGAATGGCATGGAAACATGTATAATGTCATATATGAGATGAATAGCCAGTCCAGGTTCGATGCATGATACTGGATGCTTGGGGCTGGTGCACTGAGACGACCCAGAGGGATGGTATGGGGAGGGAGGAGGGAGGTAGGTTCAGGATGGGGAACACGTGTATATCTGTGGTGGATGCATGTTGATGTATGGCAAAACCATACAATATTGTAAAGTAATTAACCTCCAATTAAAATAAATAAATTTCTTTTTAAAAAAAGAGAGAATGTTTCTCAACATATAGCATTTATTATGTTGAGATACATTCTCAATATATTTATGACAAATCTAGACTTCCCTGGTAGCTCAGATGGTAAAGAATCTGCTTGCAGTGCAGGAGACCTGGGTTTGATCCCTGGGTCAGGAAGATCCCCTGGAGAAGGAAATGGCAACTCACTCCAGTACTCTTGCCTGGAAAATCCCATGGATAAACCATTGGGCCACAAAGAGTCAGACATGACTGAGCGATTCTTTCTTCTATAACAAATCTACAGTTAACATAATATTCAATAGTGAAAAGCTGAAAGCTTTCCTGCTAAAATCCAGGATAAAACAAAGATGCCCACTTCTAGTAGCAGAAGTCCTAGTCATAGCAATCAGACAATAAAAACAAATGTATCCCTTGGAAGAGAACAGGTAAAACTGTCATCATATGCAGATGAGATGATACTATATACAGAAAATCTTAAAGACTCAACAATAAAACTACTAGCACTAATAAATTCAGCAAGGGTACAGGATGCAACATTAATATATAGAAATCAGTTTCTTTAAACTAACAATGAAATATCAGAAAGGAAAAGTAAAAAGCAATATCTTTTAAATTGCATATATATATATATATATATATATGTACACTTAGGAATAAGCCTGACCAAATTGGAGAAAGATTTATATGCTGAGAACTATAAAACACTGATAAAGGAAACTGAAGATGATTTTAAAAAATGGAAAACTATCCCATGCTTTTGGATTGGAAGAATTAGTACTGTTAAAATGGCCATCAACCCAAAGCAATCTACAGATTTAATATGGTCCCTATCAAATTATCCATGACTTTTTCATGGAACTAGAACAAATAATCCTAAAATCTATAAGGAACCATAGAAAACTCAGAATTACCAAGTTAATCCTGAAGAAAAAGAATAATGCTGGAGGCATAAGTCTCCTAGACTTCGGACAATACTACAAAACTGTAGCAATCAAAACCGTGTGGTATTGGAAATTTCCTGGCAGTCCAGTGGTTAGGACTCAGTGCTTTTACTGCTGTGACAGGGTTCAATTCCTGGTTGGGGAACCAAGATCCCACATGCCAGGTGGCGTGGCCAAAAAGGTGGGAAAAAGCACGGTACTGGCACAAAAAACAGACATATGGATCAATGGAACAGAACAGAAAGCCCAGAAATAAAGCCACACACCTCTGGCCAATTAATTTTCAACAAAGGAGACAAGAAAATACAACAGAGATGATAGTCTCTTCAGGAAGAGATACTGGAAAGGGTGCAACTGCATGTAAATCATTGAAGTTTGAACACATCTTCACACCATACAAACTCAAAATGGCTTAAAGACTTAAATATAACACATAACACCATAAAAGTCCTATGAAAGGACACAGGCAAAGCATTTTCTGACATAAATTGTACCAAAGTTTTCTTAAGTCAGTCTCCCAAGGTGATCGAAATAAAAGCAAAACTAAGTGGGACTCAAACTAACAAACTTTTGCAGAGCAAAGGAAACCTTCAACAAAACAAAAACACTACCTAATGACTAGAGAAAATTATTTGCATATGATGCAATGGACAAGGGCTTCAATCTCAAAATATACATATAACTCAGAATCTAACAACCCAATCAAAAAATGGGTTGATGACCTAAACAGACATGTCTCCAAAAGACATACAGATGCCAACTGCTAATGCTACTGATGCTAAGTTGTTTCAGTCGTGTCCGACTCTGTGCGACCCCATAGACGGCAGCCCACCAGGCTCCCTCATCCCTGGGATTCTCTAGGCTAGAATACTGGAGTGGGTTGCCATTTCTTTCTCCAATGCATGAAAGTGAAAAGTCAAAGTGAAGTCACTCAGTCGTGTCTGACTCTTCACAACCCCATCGACTGCAGCCTACCAGGCTCCTCTGTCCATGGGATTTTCCAGGCAAGAGTACTGGAGTGGGGTGCCATTGCCTTCTCCAACAGACATGAAAAAACGCTCAACATCACTAATTATTAGAGAAACGCAAATCAAAACTACAATGATGTACCACTTCAAACTGCTCAGAATGGCCATCATTTAAAAATCTACAAATAACAAATGTTGGAAAGAGAGAAAAGGGAAACTTCCTACCTTGTCAGTGGGTATGTAAACTGATGCAGCCAATATGAAGAACAGTTTGAAGGTTCCTTAAAAAACTAAAATTAGAGGGGCCACATGATTCATCAATCCCGTTGCTAGGCATATATGAAACTCTAACTTGAAAAGATACATGCACCCCTATGTTCACAATAACACTGTTTACAACAGCCAAACATGGAACCAAGCTAAACTGTCCATCAAAAGATGAATGGGTAAAAAAGATGTGGTATATTTACATAGTGGAGTATTCAGTTCAGTTCAGTCGCTCAGTCGTGTCCGACTCTTTGCAACCCCATGAACCACAGCACGCCAGGCCTCCCTGTCCATCACCAACACCTGGAGTTCACTCAGACTCACGTCCATCAAGTCGGTGATGCCATCCAGCCATCTCATCCTCTGTCACCCCTTCTCCTCCTGCCCCCAACTGATGCTTTTGAACTGTGATGTTGGAGAAGACTCTTGAGAGTCCCTTGGACTGCAAGGAGATCCAACCATTCCATTCTGAAGGACATCACCCTGGGATTTCTTTGGAAGGAATGATGCTAAAGCTGAAACTCCAGTACTTTGGCCACCTCATGCGAAGAGTTGACTCACTGGAAAAGTGGAGTATTACCAAACTCTGAATGCAGAGTTCCAAAGAATATAGCAAGAAGAGATAAGACAGCCTTCTTCAGCAATCAATGCAAAGAAATAGAGGAAAACAACAGAATGGGAAAAACTAGACATCTCTTCAAGAAAATTAGAGATACCAAGGGAACACTTCATGCAAAGATGGACTCAATAAAGGACAGAAATGGTATGGACCTAACAGAAGCAGAGATTATTAAGAAGAGGTGGCAAGAATACACAGAAGAACTGCACAAAAAAGATCTTCATGACCAAGATAATCATCATGGTATGATCAGTCACCTACAGCCAGACATCCTGGAATGTGAAGTCAAGTGGGCCTTAGAAAGCATCACTACGAACAAAGCTAGTGGAGATGATGGAATTCCAGTTGAGTTGTTTCAAATCCTGAAAGATGATGCTGTGAAAGTGCTGCATTCAATATGCCAGCAAATTTGGAAAACTCAGCAGTGGCCACAGGACTGGAAAAGGTCAGTTTTCATTTCAATCCCAAAGAAAGGCAATGCCAAAGAATGCTCAAACTACCGCACAATTGCACTCATCTCACATGCTAGTAAAGTAATGCTCAAAATTCTCCAAGCCAGGCTTCAGCAATACGTGAACCGTGAACTTTCTGATGTTCATGCTGGTTTTAGAAAAGGCAGAGGAACCAGAGATCAAATTGCCAACATCCAGTGAATCATCGAAAAAGCAAGAAAGTTCCAGAAGAACATCTATTTCTGCTTTATTGACTATGCCAAAGCCTTTGACTGTGTGGATCACAATAAACTGTGGAAAATTCTGAAAGAGATGGGAATACCAGACCACCTAACCTGCCTCTTGAGAAATCTGTATGCAGGTCAGGAAGCAACAGTTAGAACTGGATATGGAACAACAGACTGGTTCCAAATAGGAAAAGGAGTACATCAGACTGTATATTGTCACCCTGCTTATTTAACTTATATGCAGAGTACATCATGAGAAATGCTGGACTGGAAGAAACACAAGCTGGAATCAAGATTGCCGGGAGAAATATCAATNCCAGTACTTTGGCCACCTCATGCGAAGAGCTGACTCACTGGAAAAGACTCTGATGCTGGGAGGGGTTGGGGGCAGGAGGAGAAGGGGACGACAGAGGATGAGATGGCTGGATGGCATTACTGACTCGATGGATGCGAGTCTGATTGAACTCCGGGAGTTGGTGATGGACAGGGAGGCCTGGTGTGCTGTGATTCATGGGGTCGCAAAGAGTCGGACACGACTGAGAGACTGAACTGAACTGAACCAAACCATAAAATACAGAGTGAAATAATGCCATTTGCAGCATTATGGATGGACCTAGAGATTATCATACCAAGTAAAGTAAATCAGAAAGAGAAAGATATGATATCACTTATATGTGGAATCTAAAATATGATACAATTGAACTTATATATGAAACAGAAACAGACTCACAGACATGGAAAACAAACTTACCGTTACCAAAGGGGAAAGTGGGTGAGGAAGGGATAAATTAGAAGTTTGGGATTAGCAGATACAAACTACTACATACATAAAATAGATAAACAAAATGGTCCTACTGTCTAGCACAGGGTCCTATGTTCAGTACACTGTAATAAACCATAATAGAAAAGAATATATATATAAAAAACTGAATCACTTTGCTGTATACCAGAAATTAACACAATACTGTAAATCAACTACAATTCAATGTTTTAAATATATATATACTTTCATTAAGGGTCAAATGAACATTAAGCATTGGAGAGACAAAAATAATTAAAAGACAATCATCTGTTCACAAGGAATCCATGTTCTGTTGGGAGCAACAAGTAAGCAAATGACTGTAAATATGCAATCACAGACAATATATGAGAAAGATAAAAGTACATGGGAAAAAGACTACCCAAAGGCAGGAAAAGTAAAGGAACAAATTTGTCTGTGAAAGTGAAAGTCACTCATTCTTGGGTATTGGCAATCTCAGATGTTAATGGGTAAATTAGTATTAACCAGAAAGCTATAGATCAGAGAGCACTATTACAAAATAAGATTAAATGCAAATCAAAGTAATTCAAGCACCGATTTATAATACTAAATAACGATGACAAAATCTAATCTTAGACTACATATTAATATTATAGATGCTACATAAGCTACATAAGTCTATGTAAATATTCATAATATGGAAGGAATATTCTGAGATTGTATGTTTGATCTATTAGTAAGAAAAATAAAAAGAAATATCAATAAATAAAAGTAAATAAACATTTCATAACCCTAAAACACTTGTTATAAAACCCAAAAGAAATTTTGGAATGGTCATTACAGCTTAAAGCAAATAAACTATATTTGAACACATTTTATTTCCTTAAAACATTTAACTTCATCTAATAAATAATGCTTACTTATTAACATTCAACTTCTGGGGCACTGAACGGCAAGCAATTTCTAGTACATGCTGACCAACATGAAACTCAGGACTTACACCTTGGCATTCTGCATTTTAATCATACCATACTAGTTCTTTTTTCATTTCTCAGGAAAATGGAAAACATACTGATTTTATAGCAGGATTTTATAATGTAAAAGCAAAGTCACTGTCACTTTGCTTAGGATCAAAATTAGACTCTAAATAAGAGTACACAAAAGTCACCTGGTAAGCAGCCCCAAAATAGAGTCTCTTCCAAATTACTATTAATACTTATGAAAGATGCAGAAAAGAAGAAAACTCAGGCTATGAAAGAAATAAGAGCCATTATGTCAGACGCTGAAGAATTCTTCAGTAACTTATAACCATATCTTACTCATTAAACAAAAAATGTCCAAACTACACTACCCCAACTATAACTTATCTCAGAGACCTAATCATAAAATGGGATAGAAACCTTCATGTCGTCAGAGCACTGTTCAACTTGCCTTCCCCACAGTATCTTCCCAATTCTTTCTTTATTATCTAACTAGCTCGGCTATATCAGAGAACACTTGGAGAATAGGGGAAGCAGAATGAAACACTGTATTCTAGCTGGTAAGAGAACAAGAAGAATCTCAGTAGCTGTCTATGATGTCAACTGTACCCAAAAATGTGAAATCTACTCTAGTGCTACAAGTTGAGAGGACTAAAGATACTAGAACAGAAGAAAAGAGACTGAAAGCCATATAAATCACTCTGTCCTCCAACTACGGAGCTCAAACAGGTATTCACTCAATATATAAGGAGATCCAAAAAAAAAAGCATCAAAGACATCTACACCACAGATTATTGATAAATGTCAGGTATAAACTGATCTTACCTTATTCACATCTGAGTAAAGGGAAGTGGGCCTTAGGAAGCATCACTGCAAAGCTAGTGGAGGTGATGGAATTCCAGCTGAGCTACTTTAAATCCTAAGAGATGATGCTGGATGCTGTTGAAGTGCTACATTCAATATGCCAGCAAATTTAGAAAATTTAGCCACTGGCCACAGGACTGGGAAAGGTCAGAATTCATTCAATCCCAAAGAAAGGCACTGCCAAAGAATGTTCAAATTACCGAACAATTGCATTCATCTCACACGCTAGTAAAGTAATGCTCAAAATTACCCAAGCCAGGGTTCAACATTCAACAGTACGTGAACTGTGAACTTCCACATGTTCAAGCTGGATTTAGGAAAGAGAAGAACCAGAGATCAAATTGCCAGTATCTGTTGGATCACAGAAAAACCAAGAGAATTCCAGAAGAACGTCTACTTCTGCTTCATTGACTATGCTAAAGCCTTTGACTGTGTGGATCACAACAAACTGTGGAAAATTCTGTGAGATGGGAATACCAGACCACCTGACCTGCCTCCTGAGAGACCCGTATGCAGCTCAAGAAGCAACAGTTAGAACAGGACACAGAACAACGGACTGGTTCCAAAGTGGGAAAAGAATATGTCAAGGCTATATATTGTCACCTTGCTCATTTAACTTATATGCAGAATACATCATGTGAAATGCCAGGCTGGATAAAGCAGAAGCTGGAATTAAGATTGCTGAGAGAAATATCAATAACCCTAGATATGCAGATACGCCACCCCTTATGACAGAATGCAAAGAGGAACTAAAGAGGCTCTTGATGAAAGTGAAAAGGCTGGCTTATAACTCAACAATTAAAAAATGAAGATCATGGCACCCAGTCCCATCATTTCATGGTAAATACATGGGGAAACAATGCAAACAGTGACAGACTATTTTCTTGGGCTCCAAAATCACTGCAGATGGTGACTGCAGCCTTGAATTAAAAGACCTTTGCTCCTTGAAAGCAAAGCTATGTCAAACCTAGACAGCATATTAAAAAGCAGAGACATTACTTTGCCAACAAAGGTCCAAATAGTCAAAGCTAGAGTTTTTCCAGTAGTCATGTATGGATGTGAGAGTTGGACCATAAAGAAGGTGAACGCTGAAGAATTGCTGCTTTTGAACTGCAGTGTTGGAGAAGATTCTTGAGAGTCCCTTGGACTGCAAGGAGATCCAACCACTCAATCCTATAGAAAAATCAGTCCTGAATACTCACTGGAAGGACTGATGCTGAAGCTCCAATACTTTGGCCACCTGATGTGAAGAGCCGATTCATTAGAGAAGACCCTAATGCTGGGAAAGATTGAAGGCAGAAGAAGGAGACACGACGGTTAGATGGCATCACTGACTCAATGGACATAAGTCTGAGCAAGATCAGGGGTTTGGTGATGGACAGGGAAGCCTGACGTGCTGCAGTCCACAGGGTCACAAAGGGTCAGACACGACTGAGTGACCGAACAACAGCCAAAAAAAAGGGAAGTAGGAAAAATAACCACAAGACAATTAGGGAAATATATTACAAGGAAAAACCAAGCGGACTTATAGGATAAAATAAATGTGCAACCTCTCTAAAACAGAAGCAGTAAACCCTAAATAAAGAACAGGATGCAGGGAGAGGAGGCATGGGAGATGAGATGAGGAAAGGTAGTAAGAAAGCTAAACTCATAATGGTGAGATATAAAATCTCTACTCCTGCAACCGAAAAGTGAATCAAGCCAAAAATATAAACATAACATGAAAAGCTTGAGGAACTCTCACTACAGCATGCTACAATCTGGACTAGCCATATGTCACGTTCAAAAGCCACATGACACTAGTGACTACGATATTGTCCAACACAGGTTTAAAGTGATTCTAGTACAATGTCACACAGATAGTTAGTAAAACCAAGATGCAACTTTAAGTCCTTCTGACTCCAGATCTTTCCTTTTGAGCAAACTATCAGAAGTTAACATACACTCAACCCCAAGAATTCAATTTATACTTGCAAAATTTTGACTAGAGGATGAAATTTATTGGTAGTTCAAATAAATATTTCAAACAACATAACATGAAGCCCATTTATATAATGCCAACATATAAAACAAGTCAGTGTCAAAAGTGAAAATAAGTAAAATTCTTATTAGATAGGCCTATTATGTACACAAGTTATGAACATGATACTTTATGTATATCCATGTATATTTATAATATTTCATGTATACTATAACCACTAGCTAAATGTTTTGGTTACTTTAAAATCACAGATGCTAAACATGACTAAAATCACAGATGCTACACATGTATCATGAACATCAAATGATACATTCTATGTCATTATCATCAAGTATATACTGTTTGAAAACTCTGTATATTTATGAACCATTTAATGGGAGGGAACACATAGGTTTTCTCAGGAAAAAACTTTATCTTAAATTCATGTAATATCAATGACATAAAGTATTAGTTAAATATAGTGTATATTTCTTAGCAATCCATAACCATGTCACTTAGAAACAGTTATCCGAGACTACCTCCTCCACCTCCTCCTTTAGATTCCATATTCAACCAACCACCAATTTCCACATAACTTAACAGTTTGAATGTCTCTTGAATCGAGTACTTTTCTCCACTAATTTCTCTCCTCCACTTTCACCACTGTGGTCTAAGCCAATATTCTCTGTGATCTATGCTCTCCTAACTGATTTCTTCCTGTTCCCCTCAAACCCAGTGTTTACACTGCAACCAAAGTAATTGTTTATGTTGTTTAAATACTAAATGATTATGACAGTTCCTTGCTTCAAAGAAAACTCTTCAATGACTTCCCACAGATCAAAACACTTGACTAAAAACTCTACAGAATTCTGCCTAGGGATTCCAAACTCAACAACAACCAGGTTAAATATTGATTCATTAAATTTACTTATCTGGCAACTTAACTATGGCACAAAATGAGGAGCCAATGCCCCTCTAGAGGGAGCAGCAGCTGCCTGGATCCAGCTAAGCACTGCCATCTGAAAATACAGACTTGGATGTTGTGATATCCTCTACTTTTTCAAGAGAAATTCGAAACCCAGACTTTGTGAAATTTCCCTCATATGTCAATGCTGGCAACTCATTCAAACTTTTCAAACAATAAGGAAGCCGAATATGACTCCTCACCTAGTCCCACACCACTAATCTCTATATGAGCCATGCTAGCCACACTGAGTAACTTCTCAGATCCTCAACAATGCTGAAACCAACGGCAATCCTGCACAGCCCTCCAGGGCACAAAACCCTTTTCTGTGTCCATTCCTTGTTTGTAGGAAAAAGGCTTTCCACCTCCATGACCTTTCCTAAGGCCACAGGGCAGATTCAGTTACTAACCAGGGAAGTGAGGGAACAGCAGAAAGAAACAACACAGCAGTGATCAGGGAGGTGCATAACAATGTAACACAAACCTCCCAGTTCTGACAGGAACTACGGCCTCCATCCAGGTGGAAGACAGTATCTTCAGGCTGAACACAAGCATGTTCTGGCTCCAACCCTAATTGGTTGAAATCAGAAGGCTGATGACAGATTCCTAGAACACCACCCTGTTACCTCACCACCAGCAGATTAAGAGGAAGTCACACACCCTGCAGCCCTCTCTCCAGAACTTTTGCCCATAAGAACTCTTCCCTGAAAATTACGGGGCAGTTTGAGTCTTTGGAGCACGAGTTGTCCCATCCTCTTTGCTTGGCCCTTGCAGTAAACTTTTCTCCACTCCAAACTCTTAACGTTTGTTCGGCCTCATTGTGCATCAGGCACATGAACTTGGGTTCAACAGTAATACTACTTAGGGCTCTCACACATGGCATATTCTCTGCTTCGATCTTTTTTCCCCCACAACTCTACCTGACTTAGCAATCTCCTACTTGTAAGCTTCTGAACAGCTGTTTCCACAAAAAGCCTTCCCTGTTCCCACTGCCTGTCCCCAACTCCACAGGCTAACTCACGTCATTATGTGCTCTGACAACACTGAATGTATCTTGTAACACTCATCACACCCAAAAAATAAACTTGTTCATTTAACGTCTGTCATCCCTTCCCACCCCTCCCCCTAGGTGGGAAGTGCCATAAAAGCAGGGCCCAATGCACAGCAGACATGCGATACACATTTATTGCTAAATAATTTGATGATAAAATATTCCTGTAGATAATAAGGTTCTGGTGCACCTTTAAAAATTAATCTGCACCCAACTTTTCAGAAACATGTACAATATTTAAAGGTACATGTAAGTAGACTCAGAATTAAAATACTCAAAATATAATTATTAATAAAATCGTTAATATTTACTGAGCATTTACTAAATGCTAGGAACTACACTGAGCACTTTGCATGTACTGTATCTCGTTCAATATAACAATCTGTAATCCAGAGGAAGCAACTAAGACACAGAGTTTGAAAATCTGTTCCAAATCACATATCTAATCAATGACAAAGTAGGGTATGAATCCATGCAGTCTGACTCCAGAGCTTAAGCACCAAACTACTACACTAAACTAAGTAATTAAGAAAAGCCAATTCAACAAGTATCCGTTAAATACTGTGAATAAGAAATAATGGCCAAGATTTATTTTTCATTACTTCTCCATTAAAGTAAGGCTCCTCATCCCTCTATCCTACACTCTTCTCCACACACACAAAATTAAGATAAATCATTTGTATTTTCTCAACTAAGAAAGATGATCCTTTGACCACATCCAAAATAGGCATGAACTTAGTACCATATGTATCTGTTAAAATGATATCTTCCTGAATTACTTTTAAATATGTTAATGTTAATTCAGAAAGACAGCATTTTAACAGATAAGAGGATGAAATGGTTGGATGGCATCATCAGCTCAATGGATACGAGTTTGAGCAAACTGTGGGAGACAGTGAAGGACAGAAAAGCCTGGTGCTATAGTCCATGGGGTGGCAAAGAGTTGGACACAACCAAGTCACTGAACAACAACGCTAATGTTTATTCATTAATGTTTCATATTTTACATTGAAATCTGATTATTTGAATGATATAGTATTTGGAATGTATTTTGTTGCTCAAATTAGAAAAATTACTTATAACTATACACTGTTTTCAGATATGGTGACAATCAATATAAAAATAAACTGATTTACCACATAAAATATGCTCAGAGGTAATAAAGGGATCCTTCAAGACCTGAACTCTATTCCAATTCCTGCTTTCCAAAACTCAAGAACCAAACAGATTTGAATAAGTGTCTCACATAAATGATTTGTCGTCCAGACTCTTACTACCCAAAACCTAAGATATGGCTCACTCGCCGTACCTTGTTAAGAGAATTCAATAACCAATCTCTCACTGCAAACTCAGAAATCCAATAGTTTTGTACAACAAAACAAAAAGCATATGTATTCAAGGGCTATATAAATTTAAGAGTTCTTGTCTTAAGAGATTTAAATAGGTTTTTAAAATGTGGAAAAAATGCACATATTGCACATATATGTATTTTCATTCAAATTTGAAATTTAAACTCCACTTAACAGAATTTTTCTATGTGAACATTTTTAAACTAGAATGTGCCACATTTCTTAACTTTTAAACCAATTTAAAATATAAAGGAAACTATTAAGTATATGACAAATAAGTATAAGAGAGTTAAATAATGTTAATTTGTGGCTTCAAAGAACTCTTAAGTCAGTCTTAGCATCTTTTTTTAAAAAAATACTTATCATTATAAATACCATGGGAAATAAGGTTTTCAAGGAAAGCAGTACTTTCAGTGCTAATTTTTCAGCAACGTATTTCACAGATCACATCAGATTTTTCTCAAAGTCACAAACAGCAAAGGAGAAAATAAAAGAAACAAATGAAAAAGTACAAAAGTTGAAGATGATGGCAAAAATTTCAAATTAATTTGGTTACAGACAAATGGTATGAAATAATTTTAGAAGTAACTACTCCATAAGGCTCAGTCAAAAGTCAAAGAAACAGCAAGCAAAGAACTAGACTGAGAAAAAGGAAAAATCAGCTCTCATTACAACAGTCCATATTCCTAAAGTATTTAACTTTGGATAACATTTGAACACAAGGTTTTTCAAAAACTTTGTGCTTGAGGAAAAGTTAAAACTAACATCAGTTGAGAACAGAATATACGACTTTTTTTTTAAACATACTCAAAAATTAATTTAAGAAATACAGCAAAAGGGGGAAAGATGGAGCAGGGGAAAAAAGAACAAACCAAAACTGTAGGTTTGAAGAAAGCAAACTACTTTCTCAGATTCTTCTTTTGATATAATAAAAGATTTAAAGAGAGCTAGAGCTCCCATTTTATCCTAATTTGGATACAGTCTTCCAAGAGCTCACTTCAGATTTAGTGACTGGAAAGAATGTGAACCCTTTAATTAAGCAAATTCAAGAGTTACTTGACACACACTACCTTCCACATGGGAAAAAAAAAGGTCAAAACAAAATTATATTTAAGAACATAACTAAATCTTGTCTACAACACTCACAAAGTGAGTGACTTAAGATTCAGTGAGATCTTTAACTTAACTGATTGCACACACAGCACCAAAATACATCTACTGTGCCTGTCCTACTAAAATGCTTAAGCTTCACTACTGACGTTAACTACCAGCCAGAGAAAGAGGGCCCTTTGAGAGACAACAAATCCGTAGAATGTCCGGATTCCATGGATCTCTTTCACAGGGTGGCACAATGACACAAAGCAACACCTTCCTAATAAATGAAGGCACGGCCTATTTCACTATTTCTTCAAGTTAAGTTTTTATACCTCCAATCCCAACTGTTCACATCAGACCCAACGCCTCTGAACACAAATGTTCCTCCTACATAAAACGAAGGAGCTGGACGTTGGATGGGGCTCTGGAGTCCTTCCAGTTTGTGGTTCTCTAACTAGTTGTGAAATCACAATTCAGCTCTCACAACTCAGGGAAAGTTACATTTTACTGCCAAAAAATAACAGATCTGATGCAATAAACCATACCTCACTCTGCCAAACGTTAATACCAGAACTTCTGAAATAAACAAACCTGTGTCTATGCTCATCCGGTCCATGGATCAGGAAGATTCCAGGGTGTTTCGCCCCTTTGCCGGCATCTACATGAGGAATTAACACATCTTCCAAACCCAGATCAAAGCGTTTGTGTTTTGAAGAGTCTGGAAGAAAGAAGAATGCCCCAAAACACAGGGTGATGAAGGCACTTAGAATAAGGAGGAGGATAAACTTCTCAGAAAGTCTCAAGGTAGCCCTGTGATGCGGGAAGGAAGGCGGCCCCAGGTTCAGCGGTGGTATCCTTCTTCCAGAGAGCGGTAGCAGCGCTGGGGTAGTCATCGTTTAAGCTCTTGGGCAAAATATTTTATAAAGTTCTCATCTTATATCAAACGTACGATACATTGAACAGTCTTCGGAATCTTGGCAAAAATGGGGAAATTCAATTTTTCTCCTCTTAAAGGACTGTTGTGCTTTTCAATAGGGTACCTCTTTCACGCTCATTCAATTACATGCAGAAACGCGTGTGGCCCCCAAACGATCACTAGTTTAAGTCCTGTGATATTTTCTTTTGCCATCTGGCTTTCGGTACCTCACCGGGTGATTACAAGTCTCCTCTTCATTCCCAAGGGTAGATCAGGCAAGCAACACCGCAGAAAGGATGCAAGGTGGGCTCTTCCATTCCTGCACCTCAGGGAGATGCTCCAGCGTGGTCTCCCGCCCCAAAAGGGTGACTGACGTGATCCCAGAGTTGTAGAAGGTTCACTTGGGCTCCTCTGATGCTTCGATTGGAGAATTTCTTAATCTCAGTGGTTGAAAAACAAGGGGCTCTTCGGAAGTCGGCCAACCGAGAGGAGGGGTCTCCCGCCTCAGCGCGAAGCCAAAAGAGCGACGCTGGGTGAAAAGCAGGAAAGAGGGCTCCTACGCCCGCGCCTCCCGACCCTGTCCCCCGGCTCCGAGGGCAGGCGACAGCTCCGACGCTGCCCCCTCGACAGTCGGCGCGAAGGGCATTCGCGTCCAAAATACCTGCGCCCTCCCAGCCGCGGCCGCTGTTGCTACCGCTCGGGTCTGTCAGAGCGGAACTTCCTCCTCCGCGGCCTCTGAGAAGCCCCGGCGTGTGCTGGGGGAGGGGAGGTGCGCCGACCTCCCCCGCCCGGCTCCTCCTCCTCTCGGCGGCCGGTTAAGTTAACCCCGGCGCCGACTCCCCGAGAGAGGCCGCCGCTGACCCCTCCGCACCCGGGCCCGGCGACCGAGCCTCCGCAGCCCGGAGACGTAAGAAGCAGCCGAGCCGCGGCCCTCAGGTCCGAGAGCCAGGGGCAGGCGCCTGCTCATTCCTCCCTCAGCCCGGGGGCGGCGGCGGCCCCGGGCGCGCGGCACTAGCCGCACCTCAGGCGGGCAGAGGTCAGTTCCGTCTCCTTCCTCCCCGACCGCCAGCCGCCTTGGGGGCCTCCGCCGCGCAGCCTCGGGTCGTTCGCAGCTGCTCTCTCTGGCGGTGGCGGCGGCTGCGGGAGAGGCAGCGCGTCCACGCGGTGCGGGGCTGCGGCCCGGTCCTCGCCCTGTGGCACTCTAGGCCCCGAGGGCGCGGAGCAACCGGGGGCCTTCACCGTTGGGCACACGCCTGAGAGGAACCGGCGTGCGGGGGTGGGACGGATGGCGCGGGCCGGCCTTGGGCCCGGACTCGCGAGTGGGCGTCCCCGGGCGGCGGAGTGTGAGGTGCGCGCGCACGCTCCCGGCCCCGCCGCCGCCCCTCCCCCGCCCCGCCCGGCCCGCGCTCGGGCCTCGCGCCGCTGCAGGCTCCAGCGCCGCCCTCCCGCCAGCCGCCGGCGAGCCCCCCGGAAGCGTCCTGCCGCCGCCGTCTGGGCGCATAGTGAGAGAAGGTTTCCCGTCCGCGTTTCAGTGATAACTTCACCCGTGCCGGGNCCTGTGTTCCTATCCTTATTCTTCCTGAGTTCTAAGAATCACTCAGAACAGTGTTCAATATCTTTTCCTTGTTTCTTCTTTTGAATCTAGCAGCCCCACTCTTTATTTGGTTCTCTTCCTCATTCACTGGTGCTTCCTGACCAGCCTCCTTTGCTTCCCTATCAGACTGTACATATGGGCTGCTTCTTGGGTCTAAGCTCTTGCCTTCCTCTGCCCTCCCTCCTTTAACCTACTCCAGCTTCGTGCTGATGATTCCCACATGCAGCTATCCAGCCCAGGCTTCCCTCTGATCGCCACCCTCATGTTTTCGGCAGCCTTCATGACATCACTCTTTGGACCTCAATGACTTGTAGATGTCTCAAAATAACATGTTCAAAATGTAAATATTTTTATTCTGCTGCAGAACTGTCCCCTTCCATCGTCTACATTACAGTGAATGACACTATCTTCTACACGTTCTTCCAGCCAGACTCTTAGGCATCGTCCTATATTCTTCCCTTTTCCTCAAACTCATGTCTTCAATATTAAAAAATGTTGCATATTCAATTAACACCTAGGTTAAGAATGTCAAGTTCTATACTCTGTATTCTGTAGTGTAAATTATTGTCACATATTCTCTGTTTATTTACAAGACGGAAAAGGCAGAGGAACCAGAGATCAAATTGCCAACATCTGATGGATCATGGAAAAAGCAAGAGAGTTCCAGAAAAACATCTATTTCTGCTTTATTGACTATGCCAAAGCCTTTGACTGTGTGGATCACAATAAACTGTGGAAAATTCTGAAAGAGATGGGAATACCAGACCACCTAACCTGCCTCTTGAGAAATCTATATGCAGGCCAGGAAGCAACAGTTAGAACTGGACATGGACAACAGACTGGTTCCAAACAGGAAAAGGAGTACGTCAAAGCTGTACATTGTCACCCTGCTTATTTAACTTATGTGCAGAGTACATCATAGGAAAGGCTGGGATGGAAGAAGCACAAGCTGGAATCAAGATTGCTGGGAGAAATATCAATCACCTCAGATATGCAGATGACACCACCCTTATGGCAGAAAGTGAAGAGAAACTAAAAAGCCTCTTGATGAAAGTAAAAGAGGAGAGTGAAAAAGTTGGCTTAAAGCTCAACATTCAGAAAACGAAGATCATGGCATCTGGTCCCATCACTCTGTGGGAAGTAGATGGGGAAACAGTGGAAACAGTGTCAGACTTTATTTTTGGGGGCTCCAAAATCACTGCAGATAGTGACTGTAGCCATGAAATTAAAAGACGCTTACTCCTGGGAAGAAAAGTTATGACCAACCTAGATAGCATATTGAAAAGCAGAGACATTACTTTGCCGACTAAGGTCCGTCTAGTCAAGNGAGAAGAAGGGGACGACAGAGGATGAGATGGCTGGATGGCATCACTGACTCGATGGACGCAAGTCTGAGTGAACTCCGGGAGTTGGTGATGGACAGGGAGGCCTGGCGTGCTGCGATTCATGGGGTCACAAAGAGTCGGACATGATTGAGCGACTGAACTGAACTGAACTGAACTGGGACTTTATATGTAATTAAAAATACGTAGCCCGCTTGCCCCTTGGCACTTTTAGATTATAACTTATAGAGTCAGTGATGTAGGTGCAAGTCTTATTTTATGAAGAAGTTCCAGAGTTCTGCTCCCTAAAATGATCTGATTGTGCCTGTATACATTTTTTTTCATAAGTAAGAAACAAAATGGAAATCGTGATACTTTTTAATTATTCCTAATGTTTTTATTTCTTACATACATATGTTAGACTATAACAAAGTAATCTTCATAGCCACTGCCTCAACACTCCTACTTATCTGAAACCAAGTTGATAACAAATTGCTTCACTCTCTATTAAGCATAGTGAAAGCAGAGAGATATCACAGTAATCTTCCAGAACTAATAAATGACACCATTTGTGCCTCTTTTCTCTCTAGCACCACACTGCCCTTGATTTTTAAACAATTGCCACTCTTTATTCTTTTCACAGTATCTAATGCTTCTCCTCAAGTTTTGTTTCAACATTGATATTTCCACATTCTGTCTGAGAGGCACAAAGCTGCAGATGATATAAATAACCTCACATAGATTTTTTGGATCAATCTCAAAAAATAACTTCTGAAACTCTTAAACTGCTGACTACTTTTATTTAGTCTTCAAGTGCTGATAGATGAATGATAAATCTATTTAAAGGTAATTATTTGGCTTCCACATATTCCCATTGATGTTAATAGATGTTTAATTATGCACTGTGAGCATAGAAAACAAGGGCGGGCAAAATAAATGTTGGCATGTCCTCTGTTTCTTTGTGTGTTAATCATTGATGGTACATGCTTTCTTCTCACAGTGTCTTGCTCTGTGAGTTTGAACTGCTTGTTCAGTCTTTCACCACAAAGCTGAGGAGTTTTATTATTTCTGCTTCTAAAGAACAAACATTTTGAATTTTGGTACAGTCATAAGAATACTGATTCAAAATGTTTTCCTCTCTGTGAATCAGAAGCTGATTTTTAAAAATCCAGTTATCGGTAAAATATCATGGATGGACTTGGAGAATATTACGCTTAGTGAAAGACAAATATCTCTGATATCACTTATATGTGGAATCTAACAAAAACACTAGTAAGTAAAAGAAAAAAGAAGCAGACTCACAAATATAAAAAACAAACTAGCAGTTACCAGTGGGGCAAGGGATGGATGGGAGAGGCAAGATAGAGGACTGAGAAATACAAGCTTCTGTGAATAAAATCAGCTACAAGGATATAATGTAAAGCACAAGGAACACAGTCAGTATTTTGTAATACTTATAAATGGAATATAACCTTTAAAAATTGTGAAAAACTATGTTATACAGCTGAAATTTACTTAATATTGTAAATAAAGTATTCCTGAATTAAAAAAATAAAAAACCTTAAAAATCTAACTATCGTTAGAGAATCTATTAGAATATGGGTGCTATCCTATAGAGATGTTAAATGGATATGTGGTATTTCCTGACTTCAATATCAAATACAACATCTTTGTTTTTCAGAAGATGATTTTCAAATGCCTACAAAGTAGCTTGACAAAAAAAATGATAATAATAATACTAATTTAGGGACAAAATATACTCCAAAATTGCTTGGTTGAACTTCATGAAATTCTTAAATGACAATCGTTAACTAAAATATTTTCCCTAGTATTTGTAGTATGCCCAATGAGTCAAAATTTTTAGCTAATATAAATCAGTTTGAAAGCAGTTGTCAGTTAAAATCAAGTAGTCGAATCAACTCAGAGGTTTGCTTTCATCATTATAGGAGTAGGTCACAATAGAAAAGTTGCTAATTCTCCACATGCATAAATTTTTAATTCCATGATATATCTGTATCTATAAGCAGAAAATAAACTGGAAGAATATTTTAAGAAGCATGTCAAATGGCTCAGTAGTGAGGTAATAGCACATGAAGTTCCTCTGTCCATGGGATCTCCTGGGCAAGGATACTGAAGTGGACCATTTCCTTCTCTAGGGGATCTTCCCAATCCTGGAATCGAACCTGTGACCCCTGAGTTGTCAGGTGGATTCTTTACCACTGAGTCACCAGGGAAGCCCAAGTCTTAAATACCCATATGCAAAATTAAGGACCATTTACCAAAAGGAGTTTTTAATGACATTTCAGTGTCTTTATATATGGAGGACAAATTGGGCAGATGGTCAGCTGATTATTCAGAGAAAATGACTAATGTGTCTGGACACCAGAGGAAAAGTGGACAGAAATGATAGTGACCTAGATACAATCCACCAGCTAGGTCTCATAGACTCATTTCAATATATATTGTCAGCTCTGAAGGCAAAGCTTCTTCACACAACATATATATTATTTATTTTGAAATATGGAGATCTCCAGCTGCTCTTTAAGGGGAAACTCCTCACTTGGTGATGGAAAGACACCTGGGCTAAGCATGCCCAGCGTGCCAAGGCAGAGATGCCTCAGAATGCAATAAAAAATAGAATCCCTTCTTGGTTCTTTTCTCTCTCCTTTGTGTTAAGTCTATTTGATTTGGCTACCAGTGTGGCTTATCATGTTCCGAGTGCAATGAAAAATAATTCTATGAATCTGTGCTCAATATATAAAGGAGGTTTCAAACCAACACGGGCAAAGGCTTTTTCACCCTCTCTCCTGTTTTAATTGTCTGAAAGATATGCATAAACTGTCTAGAATGACTGTAAGAAGTGTGCAAAGAAAAGTCCTTGTCAAGTGTTCTTCTCTTTGCTATTTGCCCAGGGATGGCCAGTCCAGAGATAAAGGGGAAGAGGGGAGCCTAAAACACATCAATCCCAGAAATCTCTGGTAAGCAGTAACCGAGGGCAAAATAACGTGAGCAGACTGACATAAAGTGAAGCTACCTTGCAAATTTAGGGTTCAGTTCTCTTTGCCCATCTCTAGTTAAAAACCAAACAATTTTTTTCACGTAGCTTCCAATTGCAGAGCCTGTTGAAAACTCATTATCTTCAAATAGGATTACACTCCGTTAATATGAGAACATGCATATTACAATATCTGGTAAAAATCAAAAGTTCCAATTTGCTCACTACATGTAAATCCAATTCAAAATATTTCCATAACATATATCTGCTGGATGTTACACTATTTGTGTGTCACTCCGGAATGGATTAACTCCATGACAGGCTAGGCTCAGTTTTTCTGCATTTGGTGTTTTTAAACAGTTTATATTTGTTATCATATCAAAGACAGGCTTGCAGTTTTCAAAAGGAAGAAGAGAACACAGCGCCCAAGGCTCCTCCAGCATTACATTTCTTATTCCATTTTATCTTTCTTGGTTTTGACTAATGTCAGTAACAGCTACTGGTAATAAACTGCTTGTTACAGCCTGCTGTTGCCTTGAAGCCTGCCTTTGATACATTGTCAGCCAATCGGAAGCATTTCCTGATTACATTTCCAAATTGCTTGTTTATTGATTGAGAGTTAATAAAGCAAAAGACAACTTTACAGCTTAAATTAAATGAAAGTTTCCTTTGATGTTCAAATTATCCAATCAACCAATATGCAGTGAAATGTAAGCATTTGAAAATTTTATCTGAAAAGAAGTAAAAAAAAATGTATGAGATAAATGGATCTCAGTATAGACATGGTGGCTAAGTGCTAATGAAAAATATGTGCAACTTGGCATACTGTGATTTCATTTATTTCCCAGGCAAAGGAAATGATGTTGTTATTTAAGCCACCCCACTTCCCAAACCTGAACAAGGAAAAGTACTTCAGGATGTCTGTTATTTGGTTGGCAATAATTTCTTAAAACTGGAACCACTCTAGTAAATATAATGAATTATATTAGCTTTATGAATTTACTAAAGTTCTGAGATTTAAAAATGGTAACACAATTTGGGCTTCCCAGGTGGCTCTAGTGATAAAGAACCTGCCTGCTAATGCAGGAGACATAAGAGATGAGTGTTTAATCCCTGGGTTGGGAGGATCCCCTGGAGGAGGGCATGGTGACCCACTCCAGTATTCTTGTCTGGAGAATCCCATGGAAAGAGAAGCCTGGTGGGCTACAGTCCATGGGGTCACAAAGAGTCGGACACAACTAAAGCGACTTAGCAAGCATGCACAACACAATTTAGATTCTATCTTTGGAATATCATAGTTGTAGCTGTTTTGATGACACAGATAGCCAGCTTGTCATGGAAGAGAAGTTGCCCTCTTCAAAATTTTTAGTAGCTTTTGACATTCCTTTGTCAATGAGCCAGCAAGCCCTTATGAATGTAAGGAGGAATCAGACGTCTCTGTCAATGATGAAAATAAATAAATATTACAAAGGTTTAACAGCACCATGACTCACAGGAGACCAGCACTTCATCATGTGTGACCTATAAGCTGCATGTTTGATTAGAGAGAAAATAGGATTCCCTGAGATCATGGGTAAAGTTACAAAGAGAGAGTTTTTATTTCTCTTGATTGTGTTCAATTACGTGAAAAAAGTAAACAAAATCGTATAAGCAGTGTTTTCACAAATCTGTTAAGAAAAAAGAGAGAGGAAAATTTTGCCAAAAGTATGCAAAGAAATGCAGTAAAATATTAACTGGCTGTTTAAGGGAAATAATAAAGGTTTTTTTGGTATTTATTTTATTTCATTATTTTTTTAATAATGAACATGGATTATACTTAAAATGGGGGAAAAACATTAAAAATTAAAAATTTTAAAATCGAAGTTAATTTTAAAAATGTCATTTTCTTAGTTGTTTCTTCAATCGTGAAATGCTTTGGTAGTTAAATATCTTGGGAAGCTTTGGATGTGTTACCTAGATGTTTGAAATTACATGCCAAATATTTGAGCTTCTTGCCTATGTTGCTGCTGCTGCTGCTTCCTCCCCCACCCCTTCCTTCTCTCTTCTTTTCCTTCTTCTTCTTAATCCAAACCTCTCCAAAAACAATTATTCAGTCTATGTTATGTTTCTGGATGGCCTAAGAAATGTTAATCAGCTGCAAAAGAAAATTGACCGGTGTCAGCCCTTGACTGACCTCCATCAATCTAGTCATTTGCCACAGGCAGTCTTCAAGATGCAATGTGACCATGTCTCACCTGCTTTAAAACTCCAGCTGTCTCTCTCTATAAGGCCCTGCAGAGCCTGCTTCCAGACCTCTCAGCCTCTTCGTGGGCCACCCTGGCCCCTCGGCTCCAGCGACAAGGGCTTCTTTTGGGTCCTCTTATTGCAGGAATTTACCTCTGTACAGTTCATGCCTTTAGACTTTCACTCAAGAATTTCTTCTTCAAGGAAGCCCGCCCAGACTTTTAGTTAACTTTAGGGTCCTATGTTACTTGCTGTCAAAAATTTTTCTGCCCTAGCAGTGGCACCGTGTAACTGACATAGCTGCAGAGCACAATGTCTGGCATAAAGTAAGCCCTAAATAAATGTGTTCAAGGAGTTAAGGAGCCAGAAGTGAGAGAACAAGTGAACTAATTGCTTAACAGAGCTAACCTCCATTCCTCTAGACGTTTTCCTGAAATGTATAGAATGATTCACATAGAAAACTTCCATTCAGCCATTCATTAGTACTTTTTTGGGTATTTAGATGCAATGGAACACTTAATTACTGTAGGAGATGAAAAGATGGATTTGAAACGGGTTTTGTTCTAGGAGGTCATAACATGAATCAGCATTTTCCTTTGTCCAGGTCAGTTGATCTTTGATCAAAGCATGAATGTATGCTTGAAAGTGAAACTGTGCTTCCATTTCAGTAATGGTGTTCATGATACTATACATCCAATTTTGTACCAAATTCAAGAATTTTCGTCTTCATTTCTCTCTGCCATTTACTCCCCACCTTCTCAACCTCAGGAAACCTTTAGCAACCCTGACAGCTTCCCCCCAAACATGTTTTAGATCCGTCTAGTTCCTTCTGTTTCCCTTGCAGCCGCCTGTCTAAGCAGTGTCATCTCTTTGTCCCTGCTGGGCTCCTACTTGCGTTTGCTTCTTTGTGTTTTGTTTGCCACCCAGTCAGCCAGAGTGGTCTCTCTAAACAGGATTCACATTAAGTCATCTGCCTGCTTATTGTCCCATGCCTTCACTTTCTGCTTGTGAGCCACAGTGCCCTGCCATACCTGCCTGGTCTAATCTCATGACTGTCACCCTCCCTCTCCATCATGGCTGCCAGCCAGCCACAGACCAAGCTTGTCCCCACATCAGGGCCCACATGTTTCCTCACATCATTTCACAGGTGCTGGCTTCTCTTCATTCAGATCAGAATTCACAGTCCAGCTCTTTCGAGAGCCTTGTCTAGAGCAGCCAGCCTCCCCCAACCCCCATTAACCTGTCACCCTTTTGAATTTTCTTTAGAGCATTTATCACTATCTAAAAATAACCGGTTTATTTATTTGTTAATTTTTTAGAGAATTCTGCTTCTCCCTTGCTCACTTCTCCTCGACTACAATGTGCCCGCTGTGGCGTGTGTGCTCTATACATATCGGTTGAAAGAGTGAGTAAGTGAATGAATGAAGAGCCTGCACATTCTCAACAGGTCTCTCTTGGTTGGTATTTGAGATTGAGCTATAGCCTGACTTTCCTTACTGCCTCTCTCCATCCCCGCCCCCTCCCCCCCCACCCTGGTCATCAAGTCACCTTATAAGTCCTACTGGTTCTGTGAAGCCTTTCCCAACAGTCTAGTCTAAAAACATCAGCCCCTTTTCCGTCGTATATAATTGATTATCCAACCCAGGTTACTTTTGAGAGTGAAAGGAGGCATTATGAGCACTTGTGCAGGGGCAACAGGCAAACACTGGGATGGTCTGGGGAAAACTAGGCTATATGATCACTCTTTATTTGCCACTTGCTTTATTCTTTACTGTTACTTACTACATTCAGATCAGTAGTGCCAAGTCCTTCTTTTTCTCTGTTGCATTATGTAATTTACTTATTTGGGGGAAATTTTCTTAAAAGAGATTCTCTTGTGCCTCATACTGGATCTGATGATTGTTATCAGCTAATTTCAGAAAACAAAAGACTGTTCTTTTATATAGAATCCTATGGCAAGCCTTGGACCAAGTCATTAAATCCTACAACTGTTCCTATAGTCTGGTGACCCTGTGCAGAGGGGTCAAGCCATTTTTAGCTAGTTGAATACTAAGAATTCATTGAGATTGCCGGGGGGCTCAGACGGTAAAGAATCTGTCTGCAATGCCAGACATCCTGGAATGCAAAGTCAAATGGGCCTTAGGAAGCATCGCTACAAACAAAGCTAGAGGAGGTGATGGAATTCTGGTTGAGTTATTTCAAGTCCTAAAAGATGATGCTGTGAAAGTGCTGCACTCAATATGCCAGCAAATTTAGAAAACAGTAGTGGCTACAGCACTGGAAAAATTGAACCCCAAAGAAAGGCAATGCCAAAGAATGCTTAAACTTCCACACAATTGCGCTCATCTCACATGCTGGCAAAGTAATGCTCAAAATTCTCCAAGCCAGCCTTCAACAGTACGTGAACTGTGAACTTCCAGAAGTTCAAGCTGGATTTAGGAAAGGCAGAGGAATCGGAGATCAAATTGTCAACATCCACTGAATCATCGAAAAAGCAAGAGAGTTCCAGGAAAACATCTACTTCTGCTTTATTGGCTATGCCAAAGCCTTTGACTGTGTGGATCACAATAAACTGTGGAAAATTCTGAAAGAGATGGGAGTACCAGACCACCTAACCTGCCTCCTGAGAAATCTGTTTGCAGGTCAGGAAGCAACCGTTAGAATTGGACATGGAACAACAGACTGGTTCCGTTAGGAAAAGGATTATGTCAAGGCTGTATATTGTCACCCTGCTTATTTAACTTATATGCACAGTACATCATGTGAAATGCCAGGCTGAATGAAGCACAAGCTGGAATCAAGATTGCTGGGAGAAATATCAGTAGCCTCAGATATGCAGATGACACCACACTTCTGGTAGAAAGCAAAGAACTAAAGAGCCTCTTCATAAGACTGAAAGAGGAGACTGAAAAAGTTGGCTTAAAACTCAACATTCAGAAAACTGAATTTCAACGTTTCAAATTCAGAAAACTAAGATCATAGCATCTGGTCCCATCACTTTATTGCAAATAGAATGGGAAACAATGAAAACAGTGAGAGACTGTATATTTTGGGGCTCCCAAATCATTGCAGATGGTGACTGCAGCCATGAAAGATGCTTACTCCTTTGAAGGAAATCTATAACCAACCTAGACAGATTATTAAAAAGCAGAGACATTACTTTAGCAACAAAGGTCCATCTAGTCAAAACTGGTTTTTCCAGTAGTCATTCATGGATGTGAGAGGTGGACTATAAAGAAAGCTGAGCGCTTTTGAAGGTGTTGGAGAAGACTCTTGAGAATCCCTTGGACTGCAAGGTGATCCAATAAGTCCATATTAAAGGAAATCAGTCTTGAATATTCATTGGAAAGAATGATACTGAAGCTGAAACTCCAATACTTTGGCCACCTGATGCAAAGAACTGAATCATTTGAAAGATCCTGATGCTGGGAAATATTGAAGGCGGGAGAAGGGAATGACAGAGGATGAGATGGTTGGATGGGATCACCAATGTGATGGACATGAGTTTGAGTAGGCTCCGGGAGTTGGTGATGGACAGGGAAGCCTGGCATGCTGCACTCCATGGGGTCACAAAGAGTCAGACCCGAATGAGCAACTGAACTGAAGAACTCATTATTTTCTTAATTTTTATTTTTGTGATATAAAGGGACTCTCTTTTGGCCATTTAACTATCAAAGTTATAAGTGTTGACTTTCTGGTGGCAAGAGTTGAAATTAAAGTAGACACATTGGAATTTGTTTATGAAACTTTTTTTTTTGTATTATAGTAGGTAGTTGTAATAATTCTTATACTGAATAATTTATAAACTATTATTATAAGATGAATCTGAAAATAAGTCCAGTCACCCTTGCTTCTTAATCATGCATTAAGAAGTGCAGTGATAACAATTAGAAGTATTTTGAAAACCAACTTTTCAAAAAATGAAAATACCTCTGAAGCTCCTGCCAGTACTTTCAAAAGCAAAATCTCAAAGGAAATATGAGTTAATGTGTTAGTACTTGTATTTTTATATATACTTTTTCTGATGACTTTGAAACTCTTTAAAAGTATTATCTGATAAAAGAATTGTCCTAGTTATTAGAGAGTATATATTGAATGATTTTAACTCTCATATCCTCTGTTTTTATGGTGGCTCAGATTTGCTGATATATAATGGCATTTGACATAGTGTATGTCTGTCTTGAAGTTGTCTGAATGGAAGAGAAAGAAGTGGTGATGAAGAGCAGAAGGAAGAGGATAACAAACACCTTAAAATATTTTTAATGCACAAGACAGTGATCTAAGCATCTTACATGTCTTAAATGATTTCATAACACAATTCTCTGAGGGAGAGTCTATTATTATCTCCATTTTTGGATGAGGAAACCGAAGCCTGGAAAAACTAAGGTACTTGTCCAAGATCATACAGTTACTAAGTGATAGAATTCAGATTCAAGTCCAAGTTTGTCAGGTGCCAAGTTCTATATGCTTTTTATTATATCACATTCATTCCCAAAGAGTTTAGACTTAAATCCTTATTCGAAGGCAGTGCCATCTAGAAAAGCATATTACCACATGAATCCAGAGAAGGAGAGTGTAGTTAGATACTATGAGACTGGCTAAACTCCAAGAGATGGGGAGGGATGGGGAAGCCTGGCCTGCTGCCGTCCATGGGGTCTTAAAGAGTCATACATGACTTGGCGACTTAACAACAACAATTAGATTGCACTCAGCCATTCAATTTGTAAATGTTTCATGCCATGGTATATCATTTGAGATGACTTTGGCTGTAATTAACAGAATGCCTAGCAGTAAATTAGACAATAGGGGCAGTTATTTTCTTTTTCCTCGTCTTCTTTTTTTTTTCTCTTGGTCACACAGCAAGAATGCTAGAAGAAGGTGGTAACAGTAATCGTTTGGCAACTCCAGGATTCCAAAGTGCTGGTTGTAGAATCTTATTTCTCCTCATGTTCACATGATGGCTACAGTGGCACCAACAAAATATCCTCATATGACAGCAATTAGAGGAGGAAAAATAGGGATTTCTTCTCAGTTCCTTCCCAGAATCTCTCACTTTCTGTGAGAGAGGAAAACATTCCCCAGAAGCACCCTAGAATATTTCTCCTTTGTAACTCACTGCCTAGAACAGTGTCACAAGAGCATAATGAGTACTTGGCTAAAGGATTAGCTTAATTGACCAAATCAAGATTCAGACCCTAATGCTGGACACGGTGATATCTGAAAANCGTTGACCCCTTAGGGCTAAAGACTGGGTCTGCAACTTCTTTGCAGCCCCTGTGCACGTCGTTGGGCACCCGAGGCTCGAGTCATCTCTGTTGAGCATCAACCAAGTGCCTGGCTCTGTGTTTAAAATGACGACCTTTCGTTTAGGTGTCCTGGTTGAGGAGTCTCCAGCAGCAGTCCATATGACCCCACAGGACGGCAGCCTCATCGTTGTTCAGTTTCTGGAAGACATTCTCCCATCATCTTCACACTCCTCACCACCACCACTCCTGCAAAAGAGAAGAAGTGAACGAGGAGGTGCTAGAACCCCAAAAGACAACAATATTGCTTAAATTGAGCCTGAAAAGCAACCTGAGTTGATTTCTGTTATCCATAGCGTTAAGAACCATGTTGTGATTGGTGATGGTGGTTTAGTCGCTAAGTCGTCTCCGACTTGCGACCCGGTGGGCTGTAGCCTGCCAGGCTTCTCTGTACATGAGATTCTCCAGGCAAGAATACTAGAGTGGGTTGCCATTTCTTTCTCCGGGGGGTTCTTCCCGACCCAGGAATTGAACCCGGGTCACCTGCATTGCAGGCGGATTCTTTACCAACTGAGCTATGAGGGAAGCCCCCATGTTGTGATTAAGAACAAAAAATTTCTGATACACAAATACTCTTACTTCCAACTTTGAGATTGTGTTTGATATTAAAATGTCATTCCCTCTACACATCCTTAGTGATAACTGGGAATTGGAAAGGAGTCCATTAAGTGGCAGGGACAAAAAGTCAGCCTTAGCTAAAAATCAAACAAAAAAATCCTCATTCATTGACACAATTCAAAGTACATTCCAGTCTGCACTATTTCCAGAAGTTCTGCATATCTAACTACCTACCATATGACAAAAGAAGTCATTGTCATTGATTCACCAAATGAAACAAAGGCATAAAAATGTTATGTGCCACCTCTCACCCATTCAGGCTGGCAGCACAATCCAAAGTGAGATTTGTGTTGGACACTTGTGAAAAGTAGATGTAAGAAATACCCTGCCTTCCCAATGTGTCTTTATAAAGTGTGTCAATTTTAAGAATAAGTTTCTAATGCTGAGCCTCTCTGTAAGCCAAAGGAAAATAAACACTTGGTTTTTCAACTGTTGAGGTTATTACTTTCCATGGAAAGATTGGGGGAAACATTTGATTTCTAAATGAAATAGCAAGTTATATGAACCTTGAAGGATAACTATTATCTAGATCGGAGAAGGCAATGGCACCCCAATCCAGTACTCTTGCCTGGAAAATCCCATGGATGGAGGAGCCTGGTAGGCTGCAGTCCATGGGGTCACTAAGAGTTGGACACGACTTCACTTTCACTTTCATGCATTGGAGAAGGAAATGGCAACCTACTCCAGTGTTCTTGCCTGGAGAATCCCAGGGACGGAGGAGCCTGGTGGGCTGCCATCTATGGGGTCGAACAGAGTCGGGCACGACTGAAGTGACTTAGCAGCAGCAGCAGCAGATCAACACCAAAATGTTAACCACAGACATATCAATCATGAAACCTGCTTTAACCTAGTAGACAAGTATGACTCATAGCTGGTGGAGAAGACTTATCTGTGTCCCTCTCTCTTGCCCTTGGCTGTTTTGCAAAATTCACTTTTCCTTCAAGACAGTAAAAACATCATTACTTAAGTTCGAGGTTATTGCAAATACAGTCTGCAATTCTAAGGCCATTGATGATGCTGTTTATTATCTTACTGTAATCCTGCACACCCATCCAAAAGTGTGTGTGTTCATTCTAGAGACTAGTCCCTGAAATGATTTTTAAAAGAATCAGTCTTGTTTTGTTGATCTTTAAAAGCAAATCAAAAGTATATTCATAAATTATGACTACGAGTATATAAAATTATGTGTATAAAAAATTTAAAGGAAATATTTGAAAAAGACTATAGCTGTTAAGATGGTATTGTGTATGGTTTTTCCACATGTGCTCTGTTTGTGTTACTTTTATAATTAAATAAAATTTTTTAAATAGACTGATATTTGAGAAAGTTAAGGTCAAATTTCAAATAAATGGACACAGTTGTATCAAGATGAACACACATCTGAGGGCAATCAACAGGAAGGAGAGCCTACGTGAGATATATATATATATGTTTCCCAGGTGGCATTTCCCTATAGCTCAGATGGTTAAAGAATCTGCCTACAATGCAGGAGACCTGGGTTCAATCCCTGGGTCAGGAAGATACCCTGGAGAAAGAAAGAAAGAAAGTGAAGTTGTTCAGCCATGTCCAACTCTTTGTGACCCCATGGACTGTAGCCTACCAGGTTCCTCCATCATGGGATTTTCCAGGCAAGAATACTGGAGTGGGTTGCCATTTCCTTCTGCAGGAGATCTACCCAACCCAGTGATTGAACCCCAGTCTCCCAGGGTAGGCAGACACTTTACTGTCTGAGCCACCATGGAATCTCTGGAGATGGCATCCTACTCTAGTATTCTTGCCTGGGAAATCCCATGGACAGAGGAGCCTGGCGGACTATACAGTTCATGGGGTCGAAAAGAGTCAGACATGACTGAGCACACACCCAGACATGGACAAGATTCCAAAATGGCAGACGAATTTCCCTTTTATAAATTATATAAATTAATATCTTAGGAAATAGGAATTATTAAGTTCATAATAAAATTTATCCTGACGGTTCAGATTTATAAGACCATTACTGAGATCCACTTATGTATTACAGTGTAACAGCTATTTGTTCAATCATATCTTTTCCATTATTGAAACAATTCAACATCTATTAACACATACATCTATTAGCACACACATATATATACACCATCTAGCTCTGTTTTCAGTGAAACAAGTCACATACTAGAGAGAAAAAATATAACTGGAATGCAAAAAGAGGCTTTTGATTTACTTACATAACCTGTTTCTTCTTAGCTTCAACTGGTTCTCAAGGAAAATACTATAGGAGAAATTACAACATTACCATTAAATGTGTAGAAAAATTACCCAAGTTTTGGTCAGCTCTTCCCACTCACAATTCTTCTGTAAAGTTTTTTCCCTAGAGGTCAGGGGTAAGCTGAAGTTCAAGGTTATGAAACTCTCAAGTTAGCTCTCTGTAAATAAAGGATAAAGGATCCTTTACCACTGAGCCAGCAAGAAAGCCCCTACCCCATGGGCCCTTGAGGCTTTAGTTTGTCAGGTACTTGTCAGTGCTCACCTGTCTCCCCACACCAGACTGTGTGCTCATTGAGACAGGGATTCCAACTCATTTCTGCAAACCTCTAGCACCTAGTAGAGACTATAGTACGTGGTAGTCCTTCAACAAACATGTCTTTCATAAGCAAATGTGCCTCAAGTATTTTCGCTCAGACAGACAGGTGAAGTTCTTTGGACTCTCCTGACTTGCTGATATCCTTTACCTTAATGAAGGTGAACGAGCAGGTTAGGGGCTTCCTTGCTGGCTCAGTGGTAAAGGATCCGCCTGCCAATACAGGAGACGAGGATTGGCTTCCACCCCTGGGTTGGGAAGATCTCCTGGAGAAGGAAATGTCAACCCACTCCCATTCTTGCTTGGGAAATCCCACAGACGAAAGAACCTGGTGGGTTATAGTCCATGGGGTCACAGGTGAGTTGGGCGCACCTTGGTGACTAAACAAGGCAGGAAAGTCCAAAAAACTTCACCTGTCTGTCTGAGCCAAAATACTTGAGGCCCATTTGCTTATGAAAGACACGTTTGTTGAAGGACTACCGTGTACGATAGCCTCTACTAGGTGCTAGAGGTTTGGAGAAGTGAGTTAGAATCCCTGTCTCAACAAGCACACAGTCTGGTGTGGGGAGATAGGTGAACATTGACAATTACCTGACAAACTAAAGCCTCAAGGCCCCATGGGTTCACTGAAAGGGCACCAAAGTGAGGGGAAGGAGCCTGGAAGTATGTCAAGGATGGTTTCTAGATCAAATGTTTGAACTGAGCCTTTAACCAGCAAGGAAGAAGGCTAGTGTTCCAAAATAGGGAGCAGAACATGCAACAGGCAACCAGAGTTACTTGTTAACTACTGCTTAACCAGAAACTTCCCTGCTTTATTACAGTAAATATGTTGCTTGACCTAAACTCTCAATACTCTTGAACCATGCATACTTGCTCCATCACTTCAGTCATGTCCGACTCTTTGCAACCCATGAGCCTGCTGGGCTCCTCTGTCCATGGGATTTCCCAGGCAAGAATACTGGAGTGGGTTGCTTCTCCAGTGGATCTTCCTGACCCAGGGATTGAACCTGTGTCTCCTGCATTGTCAGGTAGATTCTTTACCACTGAGCCTCCTGGGAAGCCCAATACTCTTGAAGAGGGAAAATGAAATTTTCAAATTTTAGAAAAACATGTGACTCTCTAAACACATGACTAGGGCCTCTACTGGTGCCTAAATCAGGGCCAAGCAATGAGGAAGCCAGACGCTTCAGCATGACTGGCCACATAGTAAATCTGCTTCTTCTGTGAACCCAGCTATACCTAAGGCTAGTTCATCCTTTAAACTTCTGAGTTACACAAGCCTGTAAATTTCTTTTACAGTCATAATTAGTTTCTGTGATGCACAATGTAAAGAATACCCAGGATATCTTTGCATGGAGGTGCTGTGGCTCTCTCTAGTATATGACGCATCAATAGTTGCACAGGTATAAAAGGATAAGGGACCAGAAGGAACTCTTTCAGGCAACCATCAGACTTGGGTTAGGGATGAAAGTGGGGAGAAGGCCTCAAATGGAAAGGGCTGAACACAAGTGACAGCGAAGGTGTCTCAAACCTAGCAGCCCCTATTGTTGTTTAGTCACTAAGTTGTGTCTGACTCTTTCTCAGCCCCATGGACTGTAACCCGCCAGGCTCCTCTATCCATGGGATTTTCCAGCCAAGAGTACTGCAGGGTGTTGTATACCAGGGAGTTGTATTCTAATGAAACACTCCTACCCACCCTTCCTCTACTATGGGAAAAGTGGGCCAAAGGAAAGGAGTTGCCCCTAGCACATGCCATGTTCTTTCTCCTTCCTCCAACCTTCTCACAGGTTCTTCCCACTTTTTTTCACCTGCCAACTCTACTCATCCTGATGCCTATAGTAAAAACTATCCCTCATATTTATTGCATCCCAGCTATGGGGGAAGCACTACCAGATACATGATCTCATTTAATTCTCATAACAACCCTATGAGGTATGTATTTTTATTTTAATCTTATGGATGAAGAAATAAGAATAAAGAACTTTTCCAATGTTTCCAGGTTCACACAGGTCAGTGGCAAAGGTGAGATTAAGTCCAAGATTCTCCAGTTGCAGAGCCTGGAGTTTTTTCATTATATGCAGCTGCTTCCATATTTCCTTTATCTTTTGATATCTAGAACGTAGTATATCACTGACAATGGATGCACAATACTATTTAATGAATGAATATATAAATCAGTGACATATATTGTCAAGATAACTGCCTTGAGTGGATTCAAAACAGCTTTAATATGAGGCTTTACAAAGAACGCTTAACCTCCTTTGGCATCAGATTGCTCTTTATACAGGTGGATAGGAGTATCCAATTTCGAAGAGTTCCATAGGGGCTCCTGGGTTTCCTTGGTGCTTGTTAGAGAATTAAATAAATAATCTTATTTAGGCTTCAAAAACAAAGCAGAGCAGGCCTCTGACCTTGCTTCTAACCTGCCTGGATATTGCCCCAACTGTGAGTGACTGTGGGTGACTGCCTGTTGTGAGTTTAAGACTAGCAGCACCATAGAGAAGAGAGGGAACTAATTTTGAGATTGTTTAGACCCTGGACAGGGTCTGGTCAAGCAAACCCCAGGCTTAGCAACATTCCAAGGTTTACAAGACAAATGAAAGTTGCTCAGTCTTGTCTGACTTTTGTGACCCCATGGACTGTATAGTCCATGGAATTCCCCAGGCCAGAATACTGGAGAATTTCCTTCTCCAAGGGATCTTCCAACCCAGGGATCAAAACCAGGTCTCCCCCACTGCAGGCGATTTGTTTACCATCTGAGCCACCAGAGAAGACCCTTGTTTTTACAAGACAAAACAAACATCATTAACGTGAAACCAGGCTTGCAATTTGCTCACAGACTGATGATTATATCAATTTGTGGGATTATAAGTGGAAACCCCAAACTGCAATCTTTGAAGTCTCACTGAGGGAGTGGATGTGCTGCCTGGGACCTTTTCCCGATTGGACTCTGGATGTGCTGTGACATGGGACTTCCCAGTGCTGTTTAAGTCTGGATGTTGGTCAAAACCCGATTTGGTGATGTATCCTCTGCTCTTTGTTGTTCTCTTTTAATGTTAGTATATTGAAGGTAAGCTAGATAATTCTCTAATAAGTATTTGGATTATGTAAATATATGTAACGAGTGGCTTGGGCTTCCCTCGTAGCTCAGTCACTAAACAGTCTGCCTGCAATGGAGGAGACCCAGGTTTGATCCCTGGGTTGGGAAATCCAGTGGAGAAGGAAATGGCAACCCACTCCAGTATTCTCACCTGGGAAATCCCATGGACAGAGGAGTCTGACAGGCTACAGTCCCTGGGGTCACAAGAGTTGGACACGACTTAGTGACAAAACCACTGCCACCACTTGGGTACTTATATCACACCCCTTCACACTCAGGAGTGAGCTACCCGATTGGGGAGTACTCTTACATTCATTGGCTCATAGGCCTTGGTTGAATGGAACTAATCTATTAAAAAGTCCCAGTAACTGAGGATTCATTCTTTTGTTCCCTTTCTGCCCCAGAACTAGTACAACCATCTTTTGTGAACATGTCTGCTTGGCAGAACCATCATTACCCTTTGGTGGGCTGTCCTGAGGCCAAGTTTTGTGGGAGTGAGTGGTCAGCTGAGAGTGTCTGAAGCTTTTTGGATTACAGATCTAGAACCTTGTTCCTTATTAGCTTATCTGTAATAGAGCTGACATTAAAAAAAAAAAAAAAAAAAAAAAAACACCCTCCACTTGACTATCCTGTATTTCTTCACTCAAAATCAGTGGGGGAAAGGGGTGGGACATGCAATTTACTGATCCTTTCAAATAATTAATTATGGCTATAACACAGATAGTAGAGGGAGGGTTGCTGAGAGAGAAAGGCACAGATAAAAGTATTATATCTACTACTGTGGGCAAGAATCCCTTAGAAGAAATGGAGTAGCCCTCACAGTCAACAAGAGTCTGAAATGCACTTGGGTGCAATCTCAAAAATGACAGAATGATCTCCGTTCATTTTCAAGGCAAATAATTCAATATCACAGTAATGCAAGTCTATGCCCCAACCAGTAATGCTGAAGAAGCTGAAGTTGAACAGATCTATGAAGATCTACAAGACTTTCTAGAACTAACACCCAAAAAAGACGTCCTTTTCATCATAAGGGACTGGAATGCAAAAGTAAGAAGTCAAGAGATACCTGGAGTAACAGGAAAATTTGGCCTTGAAGTACAAAATGAAGCAGGGCAAAGACTAACAGTTTCGCCAAGAGAACGCACTGGTCATAGCAAACACCCTCTTCCAACAACACAAGAGACTATTCTACACATGGATATCACCAGATGGCCAATACCAAAATCAGATTAATTATATTCTTTCCAGCTGAAGTTGGAGAGGCTCTATACAGTGAGCAAAAACAAGACTGGGAACTGACTGTGGCTCAGACCATGATCTCCTTATTGCAAAATTCAGACATATTGAAAAATCAGGGAAAACCACCAGACCATTTAGGTATGACCTAAACAAAATCCTTTATGATTTATAGAGGAAGCGAGAAATAGATTCAAGGGATTAGATCTGATAGAGTACCTGAAGAACTATGGGCAGAAGTTCCTGACGTTGTACAGGAGGCAGTTATCAAGACCATTTCCAAGAAAAAGAAAGGCAAAATGGTTGTCTGAGGAGGCCTTACAAACAGCTAAGAAAAGAAGAGAAGCTAAAGGCAAACGAGAAAAGGAAAGATACACCCATCTGAATGCAGAGTTCCAAAGAATGGCGAAAAGAGATAAGAAAGCCTTCCTCAGTGCTCAATGCAAAGAAATAGAGAAAACAATAGTATGGGAAAGACTAGCAAGAAAATTAGAGATACCAAGGGAACATTTCATGCAAAGATGAACACAATAAAGGAAAGATATGGTATGGATCTAACAGAAGCAGAAGATACTAAGAAGAGATGGCAAGACTACACAGAAGAACTATACAAAAAAAAGATCTTAATGACCCAGATAACCACAATGGTGTGATCACTCACCTAGAGCCCGATATCCTAGAATGCAAAGTCATGTGGGCCTTAGGAAGCATCACTACGAACAAAGTTAGTGGAGGTAAAATTCCAGTTGAGCTATTTCAGATCCTAAAAGATGATGCTGTTAAAGTGCTGCACTCAATAAGCCAGGAAATTTAGAAAAGTCAGCAGCAGACACAGGACTGGAAAAGGGCAGTTTTCATTCCAATCTCAAAGAATAGCAATGCCAAACAATGTTCAAACTATTGCACAATTGCACTCATCTCACACGCTAGCAAAGTAATGCTCAAAATCCTCCAAGCCAGGCTTCAACAGTACGTGAACCATGAAATTCCAGATGTTCAAGTTGAATTTAGAAAAGACAGAGAGACCAGAGATCAAATTGCCAACATCCGTCAGATCACAGAAAAAGCAAGAGAGTTTCAGAAAAACATCTGCTTTATTGAATTCCCTGGTGGCTCAGATGGTAAAAGCGTCTGCCTACAGTGCAGAAGACCAGGGTTCAATTCCTGGGTTGGGAAGATCCCCTGGAGAAGGAAATGGCAACCCACTCCAGTACTCTTGCCTGGAAAATCCCATGGATAGAGGAGCCTGATAGGCTACAGTCCATGGGGTCGCAAAGAGTTGGACACGACTGAGCGACTTCACTTTCTTTCTTTCTTTCTTTTCTGCTTTACTGACTACACCAAAGCCTTTGGCTGTGTTTCAGTTTCAGTTCAATCGCTCAGTCATGTCCAACTCTTTGCGACCCCATGAACCGCAGCACACCAGGCCTCCCTGGCCATCACCAATTTCCAGAGTTCACCCAAACTCATGTCCATTGAGTCAGTGATGCCATCCAACCATCTCATCCTCTGTCGTCCCCTTCTCCTCCTGCCCTCAATCTTTCCCAGAATCAGGGCCTTTTCAAATGAGTCATCTCTTCGCATCAGGTGGCCAAAGTATTGGAGTTTCAGCTTCAGCATCAGTCCTTCCAATGAACACCTAGGACTGATTTCCTTTAGGATGGACTGATTGGATCTCCCTGCAATCCAAGGGACTCTCAAGAGTCTTCTCCAACACCAGAGTTCAAAAGCATCAATTCTTTGGCACTCAGCTTTCTTTATAGTCCAACTCTTACATCCATACATGACCACTGAAAAAACCATAGCCTTGACTAGACAGACCTTTGTTGACAGAATAATGTCTCTGCTTTTCAATATGCTGTCTAGGTTGGTCATAACTTTCCTTCCAAGGAGTGTCTGTTAATTTCATTGCTGCAATCACCATCTGCAGTGATTTTGGAGCCCAGAGAAATAAAGTAAGCCACTGTTTCCACTGTTCCCCCATTTATTTGCCATGAAGTGATGGGACTGGATGCCATGATCTTAGTTTTCTGAATGTTGAGCTTTAAGCCAACTTTTTCAGTCTCCTCTTTCACATTCATCAAGAGGCTTTTTAGTTCTTCTTCACTTTCTGCCATAAGGGTGGTGTCATCTGCATATCTGAAGTTATTGATATTTCTCCTGGCAATCTTGACTGTGTGGATTACAGCAAACTGGAAAATTCTTCAAGAGATGGGAATACCACACCACCTTACGTACCTCCTGAGAAATCTGTATGCAGGTCAAGAAGCAACAGTTAGAACTGGACGTGAGACAGCAGACTGGTTCCAAATTAGGAAGGGAGTACGTCAAGGCTGTATATTGTCACCCTGCTTATTTAACTTATATGCAGAGTGCATCATGAGAATGTTGGGCTGGATGAAGCACAAGCTGGAATCGAGATTGCCAGAAGAAATATCAATAACCCCAGATACGCAGATAATACCACCCTTATGGCAGAAAGTGAAAAAGAGCTAAATAGCCTCTTGATGAAAGTGAAAGAGGAGAGTGAAAAAGTTAGCTTAAAACTCAGCAGTAAAAACATTAAGATGATGGCATCCAGTCCCATCACTTCATGGTAAATAGATGGGGAAACAATGGAAACAGTGACAAATTTTATTTTCTTGGGCTCCAAAATCACTGCAGATGGTGATTGCAGCCATGAAATTAAGACACTTGCTCCTTGGAAGAAAAACTATGACCAACACAGACAGTATATTGAAAAACAGAAACATTACTTTGCCGACCAACATTCATCTAGTCAAAGCTATTTTTTTCCAGTAGTCATGTATGGATGGGAGAGTTGGATTATAAAGAAATCTGAGCACCAAAGAATTGATGCTTTTGAACTGTGGTGTTGGAGAAGACTTTTGAGAGTCCCTTGGTCTGCAAGGAGACCCAACCAATCAATCCTCAAGGAAATCAGTCCTGAACATTCATTGGAAGGAATGATGCTGAAGCTGAAACTCCAATATGTTGGCCACCTGATGTGAAGAATTGACTCATTAGAAAAGACCCTGATGCTGGAAAGATGGAAGGCAGGAGGAGAAGGGGACAATAGAATATTAAATGGTTGGATGGCATCACTGACTGGATGGATATGAGTTTGAGCAAGCTCTGGGAGTTGGTGATGGACAGGGAAGCCTGGCGTGCTGCAGTCCATGGGGTCACAAAGAGTCAGACATGACTGAATTAAACTGGACTGAACTGAAAGCCAGAAGGTTAAACGTTAGAATGATTTCTGCTCAAGTTGGTACAGTAAACTCATGCTTTGATCTACAAACTTCATTTCACACAAATAGTAACGATAGTGAAAATATAGAAAGAGAAAGGCAAAATGGTGTAACCAAGCTCCATAACAAAATAACTCTTTTCTTAGATCAGAAATGGAATTGAAACAGAAAGCACTAGCAAGTCTGAAGCTACAGACTCACTGAGGTAGAAAGTTTGAAACCCAAAATTTGTGTCTCCTGTAAAGTGACAGCAACTAAATAGGCTCCAAACAAAGTGGAAGACGGTCTGAGTTGTTGAAGTCAGGAACTTGTGAGAGGATACTGAAAATAAACTGCTGCCAGCCCACTGCCTGGGGAAGCAGAAGGACAAAAAGTCACAGCATTGGAATCAGGAGCTAAGCCAAGTAGGTGGCCAAGTGACTAGTTCTGCAATATCCCCAACACCACTGTGGAGCAGGAGTACAAAATGCCAACAGTAATCCTGATTCCAGAACAAAAGTTCAAGGAGGCATCTGGAAGCAAAAATCACTGACTGAGCCTGAAGGGGTGAGCACAACGAGGGCAGGGGAGGAGGGAGCATAATAAATTAAAATAAGACAGAAAAAAGCAGATAAAAACTTCGCTCAAAATGAGCCTGACCACCAAATTCCAAAGATATACAGAAGTCTCATACTAAGAAAGATGGCCAACAAAATGAACACTCAGAATATGAACTTACTCCAAATAAAATTACACTATGACATTATGTAGCAAAGATTTTTTAAATTAATGTTTCACATTATCAAAGTGATAAGGCCCAGCACTCATTTTAAAAGGGAAACAAATTAGGAAACAGATACAAACTGCATGAAGAACAGGTAAATGAGGTAAATATAGGGGAAAAAGACAACAGAAATCTCGAAAATAAGTATATGGTCATTGAGATTTTTTTTTAAATCAATGGACAGGTTAACCCTGGAGCTGGCCAAAGTTGAAGAGAAAAAGTAATTCACCCAGAACATAGTAGAGAAGAATTCACCCAGAACATAATATAGAAAAATAAAGTTATTTAAAACTGTGAAAAAAATTGGTATTCATGGGATTATATTGAATGGTTTCCACATATGTCTCTTAAGAATTCCAGAAGGAAATACTAAAAACTGAAGGGAGGAGTGGACAAGTTATACTTTAAAAATGAAGATATGACTGAAGGTTTTCTAATCAAAGCATCAGAACACCATGTGTACTGAGCAAGATAAATAAAAGTAAATGACACTGAACAAGATAAATAAAAGTAAATGACCACTTCCGTCACATTATAGTGAAACTACAGAGAAATAAGGATAAAGATAAGATCTTAAGTTACCAAGAGGAAAATACTGATTACCTTAAAAGAGTCTATCAGTTCAGTTCAGTCGCTCAGTCGTGTCCAACTCTTTGCGACCCCATGAATCGCACAGCACACCAGGCCTCCCTGTCCATCACCAACTCCCAGAGTTTCACTCAAACTCATGTCCACTGAGTCGGTGATGCCATCTAGCCATCTCATCCTCTGTTGTCCCCTTCTCCTCCTGCCCCCAATCCCTCCCAGCATCAGAGTCTTTTCCAATGAGTCATCTCTTCGCATGAGGTGGCCAAAGTATTGGAGTTTCAGCTTTAGCATCAGTCCTTCCAAAGAACACCCAGGAATGATCTCCTTTAGAATGGACTGGTTGCATTTCCTTGCAGTTCAAGGGACTCTTGAGTCTTCTCTAACACCACAGTTCAAAAGCATCAATTCTTTGGCGCTCAGCTTTCTTCACAATCCAACTTTCACATCCAAAGAGTCTATAGAGTTCTCCAAAGAAACAACAGAAAAAAGAAAACAATGGAGTATCTTAGAAGTATTGAATGGAACATTATCAACCAAGAATTTGATTTCCAGATAAACTACCATTTCAGGAGAGGGCAGAACAAAGACTAGGGAGTCTTCCACCCACAGCCCTAAACTAAAAGAACTACTAAAGAATGTACTTCCCCCAGTGAGAAAATTAAGCCCAGAGGGAAAGCATAGGATACAGAAGATTCTAGTGAGGGAAGAAATTAATAAAAGGTGATGGTAGAATTGAAAATAACTACTTTAGGAGTATGGTATTAACAGATACAGACTACTACATGTAAAATTTACATGCAACAAGAATTTACTATATAACACAGGGAACTATATTCAATATCTTATAAAAACCAATAATGGAAAATAACCTGAAAAAATACATATGTATAACTGAATCACTTTGCTGAAACTAACACAATATTGTGAATCAGCTATACTTTAATTAAAAAAATAATACTTTAGTATTGAAAAAGAAGGAAAGAAATGTTTTCAATCGGTAGTTAAAACACGCTAAGACCTTTGTCATGTTTGGAAGAGGAATATAAATGATTGTGTTTGAAGACTTTGTCTATATTCTATTAATAAAAAACTGATCTAGAGCTTCTAAACCTGCAAAGAAAAAAAAGTAGCAAGGGATGGGGAGATTTGTTATGGGAAACTGATCATTCTATAGAAGGCAGAAAAAAAGCATGTCAAACAAAACTCCAAATTAAATAGAATAGTAGAATTAAATCCCATTATCAGCAAGCACAATAACTAAACAGATTTAAGTTACTTATT
>SJYQ01003133.1:691398-724817 GCA_006410935.1 Redunca redunca
AAAGGTTGATGAAGCATTATTAACATGAGACAAAAAAGTATTTTGAATCAAATGTACTAATTAAGAGTATCAGCACCAAGAAGTTGAAAACTAATAACATAGTTTTCAGTTAAGAAAGCAAAACCACCAGAATTACAAAGAGAAATTGACAAGCCCACTGTCTGAGTGGGAAATTTTAATCTATCAGACACAACTATTATGTTAGTGCAAACATAATTGCAATTTTGGACCATGAATTTCAAATCATTATAACTAGACTTAAATACATCTTTATTAATTAAAATAGGAACCATTATAATCAACACATTTTTTCCAACAAGAAATTAAGTTTGCTTATTCTTGTAGCATAAAAATCCATGCTACAGGATTCTATGAACTCTTGGAAAGTATTTTTTGCCTTCTGCTTGTTGTGAAAGCATTTTCCCTGCACAAAGTTGGCAAGATGCTTGAAGAAGTGGTAATCGGTTGGTGAGAGGTCAGGTGAATATGGAAGATGAGGCCAAACTTCATAGCCCAATTTGTAAAACTTTTGAAGCATTGGTGTGTGACGTGTGGTCTGGCATTGTCATGGAGAAGAACTGGTCCTTTCTGTTGACCAATGCCAGCTGCAGGTGTTGAAGTTTTTGGTGCACCTCATCAATTTGCTGAGCATACTTCTCAGATGTAATGGTTTCATTGTCATTCAGAAAGCTGTAGTAGAACAGACCAGCAGCAGAGCACCAAACAGTGACCATGATCTTTTTCGGTGCAACATTGGCTTTGGGAAGTGCTTTGGAGCTTCTCGGTCCAACCACTGACAGCTGGACATACCGGCTGTCATATAAAATCCACTTTTCATTGTGCAAACTGATTGAGAAATGGTTCATTGTTGTACACAATAAGAAAAAATGACACTTCAACAATTTTCTTGATTTGGGTCAGCACATGAGGCACCCACTTACTGAGCTTTTTCACCTTTCCAATTTGCTTCAAATGCCAAACAACCATAGAATGGTCAACGTTGAGTTCTTCAGCAACTTCTCATGTTCTTGTAAGAGGATCAGCTTCAATGAGCCTCTCAGTTTGTTGTTGTCAGCTTCTGATGACCAGCCATGGCACTCCTTATCTTCAAGAGTCTTGTCTCCTTTGCAAAACTTATTGAACCACCAGTGCACTGAATGTTTGTTAGCAGTTCCTGGGCCAAATGCATTGTTGATGTTGCGAGTCATCTCTGTTGCTTAATGATCTATTTTGAATTTGAATAAGAAAATTACTCAAATTTGCTTTTGCCCAACATCATTTCCCTAGTGTAAAATAAATATAAAATAAATAGTAAGTGATGCTTTTGAACTGTGGTGTTGAAGACTCTTGAGAGTCCCTTGGACTGCAAGGAGATCCAACCAGTCCATTCTAAAGGAGATCAGTCCTGGGTGTTCTTTGGAAGGACTGATGCTAAAGCTGAAACTCCAATACTTTGGCCACCTCATGCAAAGAGTTGACTCATCAGAAAAGACTCTGATGCTGGGAGGGATTGGGGGCAGGAGGAGAAGGGGACGACAGAGGATGAGATGGCTGGATGGCATCACTGACTCGATGGATGCGAGTCTGAGTGAACTCCGGGAGTTGGTGATGGACAGGGAGGCCTGGCATGCTGCGATTCATGGGGTCACAAAGAGTTGGACACGACTGAGCAACTGAACTGAACTGAACTGAATGTCATTAGCAAAAAAAAAAAAAGTGAGAAATGTGCATTAAAATTATGTCTAACATAAGCACATTATTTAAGAATGTATTCCAATATGAAATGCCAAAGTTCAACAATGCAAAACTGAAATTACTTTTGCACCAACCTAATAGATTAAGCAGACCCCCTCACCCAACAAAAAAAAAACAGAGGTAATAGGGATTGAATCATGAAGGGCCTCTAAGAGGCTGCATTAAGGAGTTGGGTTTTATTCTGAAAGCAATAGGAAGCCATTAAAGGATTTTAAACAGAGTAATGATTACATCAGTGTCCTTTTTTAGAAGGATCACTCTGGCTATAAAATGGAGAATGGACTTCAGGATGATCAGACTCATTAAGACAAGAGGACTATTTTAGAAAACTCTTCCTACCCTCTAGCCAAGAGATATTAACCTGAACTATAATAGAGTCATTGGTGAAGGAAAAAGTCATTGGTAAAATGTCCCAGACATTTCAAGGGACATTCAGATAGCATTGTTGATCAAATGGCAGAGGAGGAGGATCAAAGACAATATCTGTATCTGTGTTCTACAAAACCTGATACATAGCAAGGAAGAGGAGGAGCAGGGTTTGGCAGGGGAAGAGAGAGGAAGTGGGGGTGGTAGGGAAAGGTGGAGATATTGTGTCCTTGTGTTTGATTATGCTGTTTAACTCTCAGTCTGTCAGTTTTGACATTCAAACAGGTTCATTAAAAAGTTAAATTTTAGGAACTTCCCTGGTGGATCAATGGTTAAGAATCCACCTGCCAATGCAGGGGACACAGGTTCGATCCCTGGTCTGGGAAGATTTCACATGCCACAGGGTAACTAAGCCCCTGCACTGCCCGAATACCCTAGAGCCTTTGCTCTGCAACAAAAGAAACCTGAGCACCACAACTAGAGAGTAGTGCCCTCATCTCTGCCATTAGAGAAAAGCCCTGTGCAGCAACAAAGACCCAGCACAGCCAAAAATAAACAAAATAAATACATTTTTTTAAAAAGTTAAATTATGGATTTCCCTGGCTGTCTCGTGGTTAAGACTCTGCACTGTCAATGCTGGGGCCACAGGTTTGATCCCTGGTTGCGGAATATTCTGCATGTTGCATGGACACACAAAAAAAAGGGGGTAAATTATATTCAATATACAAGTGGTATACAAGTCAATTTTTAAAGGTATCTACCAAAAATATACTATTTTAAATTATTGGTGCTTATGGAATATTTCAATAATCTGGGCAAAAATTATACTTTAACAATATCAGAAAACTATGTGTATATTTGAAATAATCATTTTCATATAATAATAGTCCTTTAAGATTATTTATGTTTTTATTGCAGATTTTCATGCTTTTCTGTACATAATAGACTTTAATTTGCCCAACTATTACAGTATTATACAGTTGGTAGGACTTTCCTTAGTGTGCAGCTGGTATTATGAGCAAGGAATTCCAATCTACTGACCTGTGAATTTTTACAGAGTCATAGATTTCATGGCACATAACTCCTTTTCTTCTCCTGGTTGTTCTTAATTATCTTAAGCTAATTCCAAGTTTACAGTGTGTGTTTATCTTTCAGAGAACAATGGTTCTGCACTGACTGAAGCTGGGAAAGGTGTACATATTATACAGCCAAACTGAGGTTACTTACAAATGCTGGAAATTAACCTGCCTCTTAAGAAATCTGTATGCAGGTCAGGAAGCAACAATTAGAACTGGACATGGAACAACAGACTGGTTCCAAATAGGAAAAGGAGCACGTCAAGTCTGTATATTGTCACCCTGCTTATTTAACTTATATGCAGAGTACATCATGAGAAATGCTGGGCTGGATAAAGCACAAACTGGAATCAAGATTTCCGGGAGAAGTATCAATAACCTCAGATGTGCAGATGACACCACCCTTATGGCAGAAAGTGAAGACGAGCTAAAAAGCCTCTTGATGAAAGTGAAAGAAGAGAGTGAAACAGTTGGCTTAAATCTCAACATTCAGAAAACAAAGACCATGGCATCCGGTCCCATCACTTCATGGGAAATAGATGGGGAAACAGTAGAAACCGTGTCAGACTTTATTTTTGGGGGCTCCAAAATCACTGCAGATGGTGACTGCAGCCATGAACTTAAAAGACACTTACTCCTTGGAAGAAAAGTTATGACCAACCTAGATAGCATATTCAAAAGCAGAGACATTACTTTACCGACTAAGGTCCGTCTAGTCAAGGCTATGGTTTTTCCTGTGGTCATGTATGGATGTGAGAGTTGGACTGTGAAGAAGGCTGAGTGGCAAAGAATTGATGTGTTTGAGCTGTGGTGTTGGAGAAGACTCTTGAGAGTCCCTTGGACTGCAAGGAGATCCAACCAGTCCATTCTGAAGGAGATCAGCCCTGGGATTTCTTTGGAAGGAATGATGCTAAAGCCGAAGCTCCAGTACTTTGGACACCTCATGAGAAGAGTTGACTCACTGGAAAAGACTCTGATGCTGGGAGGGGTTGGGGGCAGGAGGAGAAGGGGACGACAGAGGATGAGATGGCTGGATGGCAACACAGACTCAATGGACGTGAGTCTGAGTGAACTCCGGGAGTTGGTGATGGACAGGGAGGCCTGGCGTGCTGCGATTCATGGGGTCGCAAAGAGTCGGACACGACTGAGCGACTGAACTGAACTGAAGGAGCTATTTTTCCAAAGGCACTTTATTCAGTATCTACAAGCATGTAAAAGTTTAAAGAACTTACAGATTTCCAATTATGAATTGTAAGGTTTTGTGTTTCTTTTATAGTCATTCCAAATGCAAATGAGGTTCAGAGTTCCAAATGTGCTATGCAATTTCTGCGTAGTATTCTAATGCATGGAGTAGAGTGTGAGCCTATAATACAGAAACAGGACTATTTGAACTGTCGAGAAACCCTTTGGATCCTTACAGGAAATCTGCCTGAAAGTCTGCAGCCTGGAAGATTCCTGGTAGGAATAGAGCCTTAAGGAGATATGTGATTCCAGTATTGCTTCTTAAGTGATGGCAAAGATGTGGTTTGAAAAGACAAAACACTATTTGTGTCTGGTTTTTAAAGTTAACACTTATTTGAGCTAATTAATGCTAATATTGAATTAAATTTCACACACAGATTCTGCTGTTTATTATGAGCCATTATCATTTTAGTTTCAGTTCAGACCACATTGCTTCTTCAATTACAGCACCCTGCATTCAGGAGCAGTGCAAGCAAAATAGTGAACTGGGCTCTTCTCCTTTGGGGCCAGTTGCTGTATCACTCTGCTTAAAACATAATTTGGTTACCATCATGCTATATAGACATCTCTGTCTTGATGGAGAAATGCTATAATCAGAGATTCAACTATCAAGATATTGTAAGATTCTTCCTTATCATGGAAGTTGAAAGAACGGATGTATTATGCTTTCCTAATATTATTTAAAATTATAGTAACTTGTTAGTTTTAAACAGTATAAAAAAATTAGGCCGTATCAATAAAATTATAATTCTTTATATTTCTAGATGAGCCAGATATGTATTAAAATTAAAGGGAGTTTTCATTTCTGTTATTGTGTTAGGTAATTTTTTTAACCTTTATACTTCCTGGAAATACATATGTAAGGAAGGAGAGAGGGAAAGAACTGATGCACCAGAAGATGTGAATAACGCTGGAAATTTAAACATGGTACACAGAAATTACTGAGGTGACCCAAGGACTAAAGAGTAGATAAAACCAAGGAGGGTCTTGGAATGCAGGAACGGAAAAACCAGACCCTTATCATCTTTCCCTCCCCCGTGTTGTAACTATTAACTGACTTCATGTCCTCCTGAGCAGTATAACCTGTCTCCCCTCGTACCCCATCAGTCAGTTCAGTTCAGTCACTCAGTCATGTCCAACTCTTTACGACCCCATGGACTGCAGGACACCAGGCCTCCCTGTTCATCACCAACTCCCAGAGTTTACTCAAACTCATGTCCATCGAGCTGGTGATGCCATCCAACCATCCTACCCTCTGTCGTTAGCTTCTTCTCCCACCATCAATCTTTCCCAGCATGAGAGTCTTTCCAAATGAGTCAGTTCTTCAAATCAGGTGGCCAAAGTATTAGAGATTCAGCTTCAACATCATTTCTTCCAATGAACATCCAGGGCTGATTTCCTTTAGGATGGACTGGTTGGATCTCCTTGCAGACCAAGGGACTTTCAAGAGTCTTCTCCAACACCACAGTTCAAAAGCATCAATTCTTCAGCGCTCAGCTTTCTTTATAGTCCAACTCTCACATCTACACATGAATACTGGAAAAACCATAGCCTTGACTACCCCATAGGGAAAAGGTATTTGCCTTACTCTTCCTCCACCTAGTATACGTGCCTCATCCAATCAGCAGATGACCCACAAGACCCCTACTCCTTGTACTCTGGGTATAAAAGTGGACTAAGGACCCTGTTCAAGGTCGGTTCTTCCTTGAGCCGGCCCGCTATTCTAACAGCATTTCCCACTCTCATTCTGTCTCATGTCTGGAAATCCTCTTCCAACCCTTGCCTGGACCGTGACATTTTTGGTGGCCTGTACAGGGACCTTGGGGTCTCTTCCCCCACCTCTTCACTTCTCCTTTTTCACAGGGACCCTCTGCTAACAGGCAAGTGCTATGGAAGCAACTGAGGAACTCTGGCCAGGGTTACCCTCTGCTGTGTTCCAAAGGCCCCACTGCTCACCAGTAGCTGCCGTCTGAATGGGTGAGGGTCTTGCCTTTCAACTTTTTTCCCACTGAGGACTAGGCCAACCAATATTGTGTTGGCACAGGTCAGGCACTGAAAATCCATTAGGGATGAGGGGGACATGGAACAGATCAGGCCACAAGGGTGTCTGCCCCTAGCAAGACAACTTCTGAACACCGTGTCAGTTGTTGAAGCAAAACAGACCATTTTCCCCTGGCCACCGCCTCCCCAATAGGATTGTAAGGCAGATTCCTCAGCCTTCTTCCACATCCCTTTCACTTCTTTCCATTTCCATCCAGATTGATTTAAAGGAGCCTAGTTTTTGCCTCTGAGCCATCCCAAGAGTGCCTTCCATGTTTCAGGGAATCCCAGAATGGTAAGTCACCTGGTTGCTCCCAGGAATCTCTGTCTTTCTCTGCCCGGTCACATGATGCCTTAGTCACAGTTCTCAGAGGTCACCTCTCACTGTTGGGCATGACTGTTGGGAAAGTTGCTCATTTTGTGCCATTAGTTGCACAGAGATGTCACTGAGACAAAAAGGGATGACTTTTTGCCAGTCAGTGACTCTCAGTACCCCCATTCTATGGCATGTAGGCTAAGGATGGGTTCTGATATGTCTCAGGAGACTCTCTCAGACTCACTCCTTGGCTACATTCTCAGAAACTGGAAAATTTTGACCCTGCAAAAGGCTTGGCCCCAGTGCAAACTGGGGGACCCAAAAAACATGACCTCTCAATGGCACACTAGCTTTTGCCAAAAGCAGGGAAAGGACTCAGAATTTCCTTATGTTTGGTCCTTCATGGCCTTCAGTCAGAATCCGGATTTCAGGAACTCATGCCACATGTGTCTTCCTGTTGTCTCCCTATCTCCTGTCCCCCTCTGTCTCTCTCCATCAGATTTTCAGATGACCCCTACTTGACCTTTCATATCCACATGACCTCTAGGAAAGAATTCTGCGGTTCCCTTTGGTCCAGGTCCTTCTCCTATTTTCAAAAGCCTGAGGGATCAAAAAACTCTCCTAACATTCTAAAGAATTCCCTTCTAACTACTCCTGTTTCTCAGTGCAGAAGGACCAAGCTTCCCCCACTCCTGCAAATTCCCTTAACCCTTCCATCTTCTGATGAGACAAAGACATCACTTCTCAACCTGAGGGACAATCCAAAATTTTATCAGCTGATCTGCCTCTGATCTGAGAGTCAATTTGAGCACTATTTGGTCTATATTTTAGCTATGAAACTATGACTACAGAAAGGAAAGATGACTTTTTGACACAGGATGGCCATGATATTCTTTAGACTCCGGAGAAAACTGGTTAAAATGAAATTTTTTTCTTGGAAACTGCAAAACCAGTTCTTTTTGCATATGCAATTAAAAACAACTAGCTTGTTAAAAGGCCTGCCTAGGGAAATGTTTGAAGTTAACCCTTTCCATGTCCTTGTAATACACAGCCCACTTTGCCTGAGACCTTAGCCTTGGACAAATTAGAACGTCAGAAAAAAAAGGAGGGGGGGATCAAAAAGACATTTTAAATCTCAAGTATGAAATCTCTGCCTGTCTGTCTGGATTTATATATGGCTCAGTGTATATCTTTTTTATGTAATATGGCTGAAGTTGTAGATGAGTTCTAATTTAATTGGCCTAAAGAAAAGTAAGCACTTACAAATCAGACAATTCTAAATACAAGAGAAATTAACCTAAATGAATTTCAAATTATGTAAACTGGGAAATATTCAATATTAAATATCTAGTATTAATGTTTGTTTGCTAATCTAATATAGACATGTCTAAGAGTCATTAACATTAAGCATAATATTTTCATTGTGCCTAGGTTTATCATAAGTTAAATATTGTTATATTGTTATATCTGTTACCAGTTNCTGTTACAAGTTTGTCAGTAAGGAAAGTAACTCTAGTGAAGAAACTTTTAAAAAATATATAAATGAGACAAGAGCTTTTAGATAAACTATTAAGAATAATTATACTTTAGAAATACCTGTCTAAAACAGTCTCTCTAGATATTGGTAACCTGAATTTCAAGGGTTGTGCTAAACTAAGCGACAGAAGTTTATTGAATAGCTAGGTCATTTCCAAATAAAATAAGATTCTGAAACATTCATTACTGAACACTAACTTCCTCTTAGAGAGAAACTAGAGATTTGGGACTATTAATGAATAATGTTTGATGCCATCCTGAGACGTTGTCTAGAATTTTTTTTAGAAATTATTACTGGTAATTATGTTTACCAATCTATAGAATGCTAATATAAAGGTCAGTTCTTGGTTGCTTAAGGAAAGTAGGATGTGTGTTTTCAGTAAAGAAGCTATGAGGAATGACATTACATTTTATGAAGGGAAAAGGGAGTAGGTCTGACATACAGGTGACTGTTTCAGGATGGGAGAATGAAGTAATGGGTACTGAAAGTGATAAGAAGGTTTTATGGAAAGTCAACCCCAAGAGAAGAGTTTTGTGCATAAATACAAGTTTTCTTAAGATGTTGAACTGAGGGTTTATTTTTTGTAGAAGCAGAGTCACTCAGTCGTGTCTGACTCTGAGACCCCATGAATTGCAGCACGCCAGGCCTCCCTGTCCATCACCAACTCCTGGAGTTCACTCAGACTCACGTCCATCGAGTCAGTGATGCCATCCAGCCATCTCATCCTCAGTCGTCCCCTTCTCCTCCTGCCCCCAACCCCTCCCAGCATCAGAGTCTTTTCCAGTGAGTCAACTCTTCCCATGAGGTGGCCAAAGTACTGGAGTTTCAGCTTTAACATCATTACTTCCAAAAAAATCCCAGGACTGATCTCCTTCAGAATGGATTGGTTGGATCTCCTTGCAGTCCAAGGGACTCTCAAGAGTCTTCTCCAATACCACAGTTCAAACGCATCAATTCTTTGGTGCTCAGCTTTCTTCACAGTCCAACTCTCACATCTATACATGGCCACAGGAAAAACCATAGTCTTGACTAGACAGACCTTAGTCGGCAAAATAATGTCTCTGCTTTTGAATATGCTATCTAGGTTGGTCATAACTTTTGCTCCAAGGAGTAAGCGTCTTTTAATTTCATGGCTGCAATTACCATCTGCAGTGATTTTGGAGCCCCCCAAAAATAAAGTCTGACACTGTTTCTACTGTTTCCCCATCTATTTCCCATGAAGTGATGGGACCAGATGCCATGATCTTCGTTTACTGAATGTTGACCCTGCTGACTGGAAGTTGGCACTTGCCAGCTGTCTCTACAAAGATTACATCATGACCACTGCAAGCTGCTGAGCTTCAACACCCCCTGAAAGGAGTTCAGGGTGGAGATCAGAAATAAGGCACTCTGCTCTGGGAAAAACCCAGAAGAATTGGCCTTCAGATAGTCAGATGTTTTCAGGTAAAGATTTTATGAGCCCAAATTCTTGCATCTTCTTACATCTAGAGAAACACTAACATCACAAACCACTGTCTGGTCCTGGCTCTCCTGGCTAGCCCTTGAGCAGCTTTTTTGCTTCTATTAATCTTTGGGCCATGTACACATTCTGTTGTTTTTGAGACTGCATCAACTGCATTTCAGACTCTTTTGTTGACTATGATGGCTACTCCTTTTCTTCTCAGGGATTCTTACCCACAGGAGTACATATAATGGTCATCTGAGTAAGATTCACCCATTCCAGTCCATTTTAGTTTGCTGATTCCCTGCCGCAGGGATGAGGGCTCTCTGGGTGCAGCAAACTTGGGTGTGGCATAAGCCCTCTTGGAGGAGATTGCCATTAACCCCACCAAAGAGCTGCCAGAACTTACACAGGACTGGGAGATAGACTCTGGGAGGGCACAAACAGAACTCTGTGCAGCAGGACCCAGGAGAAAGGAGCAATGACACCAAAGGAGACTGATCCAGACTTGCCTGTGAGTGTCCAGAAGTCTCCAGAGGAGGCAAGGGTTGGTGGCAGCCTGCTGCAGGGTTGGGGGCACTGAGTGTAACCGTACATGCATGGGATCTTTTGAAGAAGGTCAACATTATCTTCATTACCTTCACCATAGTTTGGCCCCAGGTAAATAGCAGGGTGGCAAGTAAAACACAGGTAAGAAGAGGTGGCAAGAATACACAGAAGAATACAAAAAAGATCTTCATGACTCAGAAAATCAGGATGGGTGTGATCACTACACTAGAGCCAGACATCCTGGAATGTGAAGTCAAGTGGTCCTTAGGAAGCATCACTATGAACAAAGCTAGTGGAGGTGATGGAATTCCAGTTGAGCTATTTCAAATCCTGAAAGATGATGCTGTGAAAGTGCTGTACTCAATATGCCAGCAAATCTGGAAAACTCAGCAGTGGCCACAGGACCGGAAAAGGTCAGTTTTCATTCCAATCCCAAAGAAAGGCAATGCTAAGAATACTCAAACTACCATATAATTACACTCATCTCACACACTAGAAAAGTAATGCCCCAAATTCTCCAAGAGAGGCTTTAGCAATATGTGAACTGTGAACTTCCAGATGTTCAAGCTGGTTTTAGAAAAGGCAGAGGAACCAGAAATCAAATTGCCAACATCTCCTGGGTCATCAAAAAAGCAAGTGATTTCCAGAAAAAAAAATCTATTTCTGCTTTATTGACTATGCCAAAGCCTTTGACTGTGTGGATCACAATAAACTGTGGAAAATTCTGAAAGAGATGGGAATATCAGACCACCTGACCTGCCTCCTAAGAAATCTGTATGCAGGTCAGGAAGCAACAGTTAGAACAGGACACAGAACAATGGACTGGTTCCAAAGTGGGAAAAGAATACATCAAGGCTACATATTGTCACTTTACTTATTTAACTTATATGCAGAGTACATCATGAGAAATGCTGGGCTGGATAAAGCACAAGCTGGAATCAAGATTGCTGGGAAAAGTATCAAAAACCTCAGATATGTAGATGACACCACCCTTATGGCAGAAAGTGAAGAGGAACTAAAGAGCCTCTTGATGAAAATGAAAGAGGTGAGTGAAAAAGTTGGCTTAAATCTCAACATTCAGAAAACTAAGATCATGGCATCTGGTCCCATCACTTCATGGGAAACAGATGGGGAAACAGTGGAAACAGTGTCAGACTTTATTTTTTGGGGCTCCAAAATCACTGCAGATGGTGACTGCAGCCATGAAATTAAAAGACGCTTACTCCTTGGAAGGAAAGTTATAACCAACCTAGACAGCATACTAAAAAGCAGAGAGACATTGCTTTGCCAACAAAGGTCTGTTGACTCAAAGCTATAGTTTTTCCAGTATTCTTGTATGGATGTGAGAGTTGGACTTTAAAGAAAGCTGAGTGCCGAAGAATTGATGCTTTTGAACTGTGGTGTTGGAGAAGACTCTTGAGAGTCCCTTGAACTACAAGGATATCCAGCCAGTCCATCCTAAAGGAGATCAGTCCTGAGTGTTCATTGGAAGGAATGATGCTGGAGCTGAAACTCCAATACTTTGGCCACCCGACGCGAAGAGCTGACTCATTTGGAAAGACCCTGATGCTGGGTAAGGTTGAGGGCGGGGGGTGGGGGGAATGACAAAGGATAAGATGACTGGATGGCATCACTGACTCAATGGACATGAGTTTGAGTAAACTCCGGGAGTTGGTGATGGACAGGAAGGCCTGGTGTGCTGCGGTTCATGGGGTTGCAAAGAATTGGACATGACTGAGTGACTCAACTGAACTGAACTGAAGTAGCAGGGAGGGAACACAGCTCCACCCATCAACAGAAAAATCAGATTAAAAATTTACTAAGCACGGCCCCACCCATCAGAACAAGACCCAGTTTCCCCCTCAGTCAGTCCTTCCCATCAGGAAGGTTCCATAAGCTATCTTTTTCCATCAGAGGGAAAACAGACTGAAAACCACAAGCACAGAAAACTAACCAATCTAATCACATGGACCACAGCCTTGTCTAACTCAATGAAACTATGAGCCATGTTGTGTAGGGCCACAGATGAGTCATGGTGAGAGATCTGACAGAATGTGGTCCACTGGAGAAGGGAATGGCAAACCACTTGAGTATTCTTGTCTTGACAACCCCATGAACAGTATGAAAAGGCAAAAAGATAGGACACTGAGAGATGAACTCCCCAGGTTGGTAGGTGCTCAATATGCTACTAGAGATCAGTGGAGAAATAACTCCAGAAAGAATGAAGGAATGGAGCCAAAGCAAAAACAACACCCAGTTGTGGATGTGACTGGTGATGGAAGCAAGGTCTGATGCTTTAAAGAGCAATATTGCATAGGAACCTGGAATGGTAAGTATGAATCAAGGCAAATTGGAAGTGGTCAAACAGAAGATGGCAAGAGTGAACATCAACATTTTAGAAAGCAGCAAACTATAATGGACTGGAATGGGTGAATTTAACTCAGATGACCATTATATCTACTACTGTGGGCAAGAATCCCTTAGAAAAAATGGAGTAGCCATCATAGTCAGCAAGAGTCTAAAAGGCAGTACTTGGATGCAATCTCAAAAATGACAGAATGATCTCTGTTCATTTCCAAGGCAAACCATTCAGTATTACAGTAATCCAAGTCTATGCCCCAACCAGTACAGCTGAAGAAGCTGATGGTGAATGGGTCTATGAAGATCTACAAGACCTTTTAGAACTAACACCCCAAAAAATGTCCTTTTCATTATAGGGGACTGGAATGCAAAAGTAGGAAGTCAAGAAACACCTGGAGTAACAGGCAAATTTGGCCTTGGAATATGGAATGAAGCAGGGCAAAGGCTAATAAAGTTGTGCCAAGAGAACGTACTGGTCATAGCAAACACCCTCTTCCAACAACACAAGAGAAGACTCTACACATGGACATCACCAGATGGTCCACACCGAAATCAGATTGATTATATTCTTTGTGGCCAAAGATGGAGAAGCTGTATATAGTCAGCAAAAAGAAGACCAGGAGCTGACTGTGGCTCAGATCATGAACTCCTTATTGCCAAATTCAGACTTAAATTGAAGAAAGTAGGGAAAACCACTAGACCATTCAGGTATGACCTAAATCAAATCCCTTATGATTATACAGTGGAAGTGAGAAATAGATTTAAGGGACTAGATCTGATAGACAGAGTGCCTGATGAACTATGGACAGAGGTTCATGACATTGTACAGGAGACAGGGATCAAGACCATCCCCAGAAAAAGAAATGTGAAAAAGCAAAATGGCTGTCTGAGGAGAACTTACAGATATCTGTGAAAAGAAGAGAAGTGAAAAGCAAAGGAGAAAAGGAAAGATATACACATTTGAATGCAGAGTTCCAAAGAATAGCAAGGAGAGATAAGAATGCCTTCCTCAGTGATCAGTGCAAAGAAATAGAGGAAAACAATAGAATGGGAAAGACTAGAGATCTCTTCAAGAAAATTAGAGATATCAAGGGAACATTTCATGCAGAGATGGGCTCAATAAAGGATAGAAATGGTATGGACCTAACAGAAGCAGAAAACATTAAGAAGAGGTGGCAAGAATACACAGAAGAACCGTACAAAAAAAAAGATCTTCATGACCCAGATAATCATGATGGTGTAATCACTCACCTAGAGCAAGACATCCTAGAATGTGAAGTCAAATGGACCTTAGGAAGCATCACCACGAACATAGCAAGTGGAGGTGATGGAATTCCAGTTGAGCTACTTCAAATCTTAAAAGATGATGCTGTAAAAGTGCTGCACTCAATATATCAGCAAATTTGGAAAACTCAGCAGTGGCCATGGGACTGGAAAAGTCAGTTTTCATTCCAATCCCAAAGAAAGACAATGTCAAAGGATGCTCAAACTACTACACAATTGCACTCATCTCAATGCTGGCAAAGTAATGTTCAAAATTCTCCAAGCCAGGCATCAGAAGTATAGAACTGTGAACTTCCAGATGTCCAAGCTGGTTTTAGTAAAGGCAGAGGAACCAGAGATCAAATTGCCTACATCTGCTGGATCATCGAGAAAGCAAGAGAGTTCCAGGAAAACATCTACTTCTGCTTTATTGACTATGCCAAAGCCTTTGACTGTGTGGATCACAACAAACTGTGGAAAATTCTGAAAGAGATGGGAATATCAGACTACCTGACCTGCCTCCTGAGACATCTATATGCAAGTCAAGAAGCAACAGCTAGAACTGGACATGGAACAACAGACTGGTTCCAAATAGGAAAAGGAGTATATCAAGGCTGTATATTGTTACGGTGCTTATTTAACATGTATGCAGAGTATATCATGAGAAATGCTGGGCTGGATGAAGCACAAGCTGGAATCAAGATTGCCAGGAGAAGTATCAATAACCTCAGATATGCAGATGACACCGTCCTTATGGCAGAAAGTGAAGAAGAACTAAAGAGCCTCTTGACGAAATTGCAAGAGGAGAGTGAAAAAGTTGGCTTAAATCTCAACATTCAGAAAACTAAGATCATGGCATCTGGTCCCATCACTTCATGGCAAATAGATGGGGAAACAGTAGAGACAGTGGCAGACTTTATTTCTGGGGCTCCAAAATCACTGCAAGATGGTGATTGCAGCCATGAAATTAAAAGATGCTTATTCCTTGGGAGGAAAGTTATAACCCTAGACAGCATATTAGAAAGCAGAGCCATTACTTTGCCAACAAAGTACTTTGTTGGCATTACTTTGCCTCTAGTCAAGGCTATGGTTTTTCCAGTATTCTTGTATGGATGTTAAAATTGGACTATAAAAAAAGCTGAGTGCTGAAGAATTGATGCTTTTGAACTGTGGTGTTGGAGAAGACTCTTGATAGTTCCTTGGTCTGCAAGGAAATCCAGCCAGTCCATCCTAAAGGAGATCCGTCCTGGGTTTTCATTGGAAGGACTGATGCTAAAGCTGAAACTCCAATAATTTGGCCACCTGATGCGAAGGGCTGACTCATTTGAAAAGACCCTGATGCTGGGAAAGATTGAAGTGGGGAGGAGAATGGGACAACAGAGGATGAGATGGTTGGATGGCATCACTGACTCAATGGGCATGAGCTTGAGTAAACTCTGGGAGTTGGTGATGGACAGGGAAGCCTGGCATGCTGCAGTCCATGGGGTCGCAAAGAGTCAGACATGACTGAGCAACTGAAGTGAACTGAACATTTAACTTTCTTGTTAAATTTGTTTCCTCTAGAATACAACAAATCTCCAAGTGATAGTACAACAAGGATATTCCCTGTCCAACACTTAGAGGATGCTGAAACAAGTCACCTTATCATTCCATGGACTCTCATCTCCCTCCTTAAATGCACCCTGTGAGAGCAGGCAAAGGGAATCCAGAGCCCCACGATGCCCCTGTACAGCCTGATGAAGCCAGAGTGGTCATCGCCCCCTTTCCTCTGAGACTGGATTCTCAAATGCCTGAGAAGGGAAATAATTAGTTTGTTAAACATGACCAGGGTATCAAGAGTGGCAAAAGAATTGGTCCTTAAAATAAAGAGAGGGAGGAATGTGGTGACCCAAGGACTAAAAAGCAGTATAACCTGTCTCCCCTCTTACCACATAGGGAGAAGGTGTTTGCCTTACTCTTTCCCCACCCAGTAGACGTGCTTCATCCATTCAGCAAATGACCTGCAAGACCCCTATCCCACTCCTTGTACCCTGGGTATAAAAGTGGACTAAGGACCTTGTTCAAGCTCAGTTCTCTCTTGAGCTAGCCTGCTGTTCTAACAGCAACTCCCATTCTAATAAACTTAATTTTCCTCTCCATCTGTCTCATGTCTGGAAATTCTTTTCCACCCGTGCCCAGACCACAACAATTACTATTACCTTTACAACTACCTCATGGAGAAGGCAATGGCACCCCACTCCAGTACTCTTGCCTAGAAAATCCCATGGACGGAGGAGCCTGATAGGCTGCAGTCCATGGGGTCGCTAAGAGTTGAACACGACTGAGCAACTTCACTTTCACTTTTCACTTTCATGCATTGGAGAAGGAAATGGCAATCCACTCCAGTGTTTTTGCCTGGAGAATCCCAGGGACGGTAGAGCCTGATGGGCTGCCATCTATGGGGTCGCACAGAGTCCATCAAGATTTGAAGATAGGATCAGAACCTGACAAGACAAAAACTAATTGTGTCATTCTCACAATAGAAATATTAATCATTATATTAATGTAATGGCAAAGAACCTGAAAGAAGTCTTTAGTACTTTCTTTTATTTTTCAGGAAAATATGTACAGTGTCCCCATAAACATTGACTATCTGATTTTTATGAATTGGAGGAAAATGAAGACCCCTCAAATGGCTGTCTTGCTTTTTTTATACAAAATTGTTCTATGCATCTAACTTGAAATTCTTTCCTGTCTTAACTTCTCTACCAGGGATTCCTATAGGCCAAGGGGAAAATGATAAGCACAGCATCTCCTGGGTATCAAGTTCATTTAGGTTGATGTAACAAGAGAAGTGGAATTTCCTCATAGAGATAAAAGCAGAGCTGGGGAGTAACCATTAACCTCAAGCAATCAAACTGAGTACTGCACAAATATAGAAAAAAGAACACCAGAGAGCAATCTAAATAAAACCTGTAGGGAAGATGGACCAAAGGGCATAGAGCTGCAAGTCAATTATGGGTAAGAGACACAGAAGTCCCAAGTTGTAACTCTCTGAAAATTAGATGGGAGATGCCATGTCTTTTCTTGGCACAGCAAAGGTAGGGAACTATGTTTATTTCTAATGAAATAACCAAATAGTCTGGGAGCATTTAAATCCCAAGATTTCACTGAAGCATTCAATCATTCAACTAATTGTATTACTATTATTATTAATCTCACCATTACTGGTGTCAAGCATTCTTCACCTTTTTCTTTTAACCAGAGAGATTAATGACTCTCATCTTATTAACCAATTCCATGGGTTCTCAATTCTAGCTGTAGGTCATAATTACTGATAGAGGTGATTTTAATCTGCAAGGCCCTGCTTCCCTGAGCCACTAAATGAGAATTGCTTGAGGGCAGGACATAGTCATGTAATGAACCCTAAAACACTTCTCTGGAACAAAAGTCTTTTGTAGCATCCGTGCTGTTACTGAGTCCCAGCTTGGTCTGCTATGATAGGCCAATAAAATCAGAGATGAGATATTAAGGCAAGGAATACAACTTTATTTGGAAAGCAGGCTGACTGAAAAGATGGCAAACTAATGTCTCAAAATAGCCCTCTTGTTGGGGTCTGTATGCTGGGTTCTTTTATAGAACAGAAAGGGGGAAGAGTTGAGGAAGTAAAGTAAAAAGGCCATTATCTTGCAAATATCTCCTGGAGTGGCCAGCCTCAGGGAGGGGATGTGTTAATCTCTTCTTTCTTACAGCCATTCACAGGTGGGCAGGGTCAGATTATCTACCTGTAAGCTGAACAAAAGAACTTTTAGTTTAACAGTCAGCCAGAAGGACAGAGTTCCTTGAGACAAGGCATTATGTATGATTATAATAAGAAAAGGAATGAAAAGCAAAGGTTAAAGTCAAAGAAACACATCCAGCAAGAAGTCACAATTGGCTCTTTCCTGCAACACTGCCATCCACCTTAGACTGAGGATTCCTGGAGCTCCAGAGGAGGAGCCAGGATCCCAGCTTGGGTGAAAAAGACACCCTCTTGCAGACACCGTTCACTTCTGAGGAGCCAAGTTTTGGGTGGTTACTGCTGCTCTGAAAGTACAAGCTTTACAAATGCCCTATTGTTTGATGAAGGTGTAGGGTGTATGAGTCAAAAGCATTCAGGGTGGGGTGGGTGGTGGAAATTTATTTACAAGATTGCCTGTGAATGGTTTCATTCTATATATTGCCAGAGAATGAACCGATGGTTTATCTTCCAGAATTTATACAGCAAACACTCCAAAACATTTGAGGAGGGAACATTTGAGGAGGGATCTAGCTATTGATGGTTTGGGTTTCCCTGGTGGCTCAGACAGTAAAGAATCCACCTGCAATGTGGGAGACCTGGGTTTGATCCCTGGGTTGGGAAGATCCCCAGGAGGAGGGCATGGCAACCCACTCCAGTATTGATGGTTTAGAACTCTGCCACTTGCTAATGTGAAACTTGGAGCAGGCTGCTTGACTTCTCTGATCCTCAGGAAAGTCAAGCTAAGATTACTTCCTTGTAGGTTCTTGCAATGACTAAAGGATAGAGCATAAGAAAAGCAGCTGGCACAATGCTCAGACCAAAGTTAATATTAATAGTTAATACGCATTTAGAAAAGCAGCACAGCCAAGTGCACCCAAGCTTTTTATTTTCCTAATTTTGTCTCTTTCCTTATTTAATAAAAATGGGTGTTACATAATTGTCACCATCAAAACCCCAGAAAACAGGGGAGACAGGATGAAAGGTCAGAGGTTACTGCTCTGCAATTCTCTCAGGTAGACACTTAATGAATTCTGATTAATTAATATTCATTAAACAACTTGTAGAGACCAGGTAGAGGATAAAGGGAAAATGGCCAACTGAGAGCTCAGCCTACTTTCATACCAGCTCCTCTGCACGGAAATTAATCCAACACAAAATCAACACTTGCAGAACTCAAGTATGAGACATAATTTAAAGCTCAGCTGAATTTGTCTCTCTTCCCTATTCGAGAACCTGAGGTCAGGGACAAAAGAATCATCAATCACACATCAGATGTCATTTGAAAAATCTGTCTGTTTTGCTTTTTTTTTTAATAATGCATCATTATTTATTTATTCAGTTTTTTCCCATTTTTATTGAGTTATAATTGACACTCATCACTGTGTAAGTTTAAGGTATATGGTGTAACGGTTTGACTAACGAATATTGCAAATCCATCTTGCCTTTGATAATGATATCTAGCATTTAATGAGTGCTTACTACAGACCATTTTGATATGTTCTCTCTTATAACTGTCAGAACACAGTTATTTCCATGTTAGAGATAAGGAAACTCAGGGCCGCTGTTGAAAGTGTAGAGGTTTAGAAATGTGCCCAAGATTGTTTGGTTGATGGGAACCAGCCTGTCCCCACCCCACTATCCCCACCCCGCCTTCACACACGCACCCAGCCTAGACTTGTACCCTACTGCACTGAACTGCCCTATCAGAAAAAGCCTTCTCCCCAGCTGGCTGGGCAGGTCTGGTCCCCATTTTGATTTCCCACCCCATTCTGGTGTCTGTCTTCCTGAGGCTGAGCTCTTCTGGTCCCTGAGCTTAGTAATCTCTCTCTTAGTCTGACGAATCTGTCTGATATTTACTGCAGCTTCATGACACATCTGAATTGTAGGGAGGCTGGCCCTTGCCCTTCCCATGGTGAAGAGAATGCTGTGATTTCATGGCAGGATTCCACGGGGATAACTCCTCTCTCTGCTTATTTATTTAGGCAAGCAGTCTCCAGTGTGCTCCCCTACTGAGGGGACACAGCCACTCAGGCAGATGAAGGAGTCTGTTAACCAACAGCATGAGCTCTGGGGGAGAAAGAGAGCCAGGAATAAGGCAGGTTGTTAGGGACATGCGTTCACTGAGTCAGCGCTACAAGAGTGTGGACTGCAGTTGGTAGCAAGCTGCCACTTCCATTACATTCCCACTGGGTGTCTTTCTCACTTAGAGGCCCAGTGCCTCCTGAGCTCCCTCCAGCAGAAGAAAGTTGCTCCGAGCTTCACACTGAACATGAAGAACATTCTATTTTGCAAAAAGTTCTAATAGACTTAATTAAGAGATCTCAAAATATGATAACAACCGTATTTCCTCATGTCTCACCCAAATCATGCTTATAGGATACTTTTGTCTATAATAACTACATTATAATTTATAAAGCTTATATGCATTTGACTTGCTATTTTCAAAAACAAAATTAATGTGGCTTATTCTCTAAGTGTCAACCACTTCTGACCCACCCTCCACCCTCACCTCACCCCACCCCCATCCTCACTGATAGGAAGACGAAGAATGGTCATTTAATATTTTTGAGAAAATTCTCTAAGCCACATTTTTGTACTGATTCTGCGTGTGGATTGTTTCTTTTGCTAAGAAAAACCTCTTTTCATTCCTATCCTACATTGCCTTGGTTCTGTTTCCTAGAATGAGCAGGAGGAAACTGAATAAAATATCACTGTTTCCCATTTTCATTTTTCTACATGAGGTTAGTGGTGATGAGACCTGCTTCTCAAAGCAATTGCATCTGTGGCAGTTGGCCAGAGTCTGAGACTGTCCCTGGCTGGCCTCAGGGTAGTCACCAATGCAGTGAGCTGTGGCCAAGACCTTTCTTGATTTAGCTGCTATTCCAGAGAGAACACCCACACAAGAAAGGATCACAGCAAAGGCACTGGAAGTAGCTTTTCTTTTTTTTCTTTCTTTCTTTTTTTTTTTGAGAAAAGAGGATAGCAGGTGCGGGAATAGGAATGCAGAGATCGAGGATTCGAAACACAGATTTTTAATTTTTTTTCCCAGAATTTCACAGCGTTAAAGTGAGCAGATAGGTTGACATCGCTGAATCCAAAAGGTAATATAAAAGAGTGCCCTCACCCTCTCTTAAACACATACCCACCTCCCTCCAACTATTTCTGTTCAAGTTTTTGCTTTCACTTTGGAGTATTTTCTTACATGTGTGTGTGTGCCAGCTTAGTCACCAGTCGTGCCTGACTCTTTGAGACCCTATGGATCGTGGCCCACCAGGCTCCTCTGTCCATGGGATTTTCCAGGCAAGAATACTGGAGTGGGTTAGCATGCCCTCCTCTAGGGGACCTTCCCAACCCAGGGATCACACCTGCATCTTTTATATCTCCTGCATTGCCGGCAGATTCTTTACCACCTAGTGCCACCTGGGAAGCCCCAGGTGTGTAAATTTTCTTATGGCAGGTCAGGTCAGTTCAGTTCAGTCTCTTGGTTGTGTTCAACCCTTTGTGACCCCATGGACTGGAGCACACAGGGCTTCCCTGTCCAGCACCAACTCCCAGAGCTTACTCAAACTCATGCCCATCTAATCGGTGATGCCATCCAACCATCTCATCTTCTGTTGTCCCCTTCTCCTCCTGCCTTCAATCCTTCCCAGCATAAGGGTCTTTTCCAGTGACTCAGTTCTTCACATCAGGTGGCCAAAGTATTGGAGTTTCAGCTTCAGCATCCGTCCTTCCAATGAATATTCAGGACTGATCTTCTTTAGGATTGACTGGTTGGACCTCCTTGAAGTCCAAGGGACTCTCAAGAGTCTTCTCCAACACCACAGTTCAAAAGCATCAATTCTTCGGTGCTCAGCTTTCTTTAAAGTCCAACTCTCACATCCATACATGACTACTGGAAAAACCATAGCTTAGACTAGACAGACTTTTGTTGGCTAAGCAGTGTCTCTGTTTTTTAATATGCTGCCTAGGTTGGTCATAGCTTTTCTTCCAAGGAGCAAGCGTCATTTCATGGCTGCAGTCACCATCTGCAGTGATTTTGGAGCCCAAGAAAATAAAGTCTGTCACTGTTTCCACTGTTTCCCCATCTATTTGCCATGAAGTAGTTTTCTGAATGTTGAGCTTTAAGCCAACTTGTTCACTCTCCTCTTGCACTTTCATCAAGAGGCTCTTTAGTTCTTCTTCGCTTTCTGCCATAAGTATGGTGTCATCTGCATATCTGAGGTTATTGATATTTCTCCCGGCAATCTTGATTCCAGCTTGTGCTTCATCCAGCCTGCCATTTCACATGATGTACTCTACATATAAATTAAATAAGCAGGGTGATGATACACAGCCTTGATGTACTCCTTTTCCTATTTGGAACCACTCTGTTGTTCCATGCCTAGTTCTAACTGTTATGGCAGGTGTATAAATCCAATTATGGAACACTGCCCATTTCTCTAACCCACAGTGAGGCTATCTCCATACTAAAACAACAACAACAACAAATGTGGCTGTTGTTTTTGTTTCCCCTGTAGGTATATTAAAATTAGTTGCTGAATTTCCTATTCTCTAAATTGTTTAATGGCAAGTGTTTTGAGAAGTCTTTATAAAAGCAAACCTCACTTAGCAAAGCTGTAAGCCTCTAATTGAAGTAAATCTAACTTGCCTAAAGTGATTAAATATAAGTGAGTCCAGAAGTTTGACTTACCTATTTGAAATTCTTCTCTATCCACAAAGTATATATAAATCTTTATGGAATGACCTATTAGCTGCCTGCTGCTGGGACCAAGCTATGGACTTTGTTTCCATTAGAAAATAAGGTCACTCTGCTTTTGGCAAAAAATGGATGTAGCTGCTTTGATAATTAAAATCTACAGAGTCTTGAAGTGATGATATATTTAAACTTCTAGAAAACAATGTGGAAGCTGTAAAATTACAAAAGGAGAAAGGATCAGAGTTCCCTACTACTGCTCATCAAATTTTATGTTAGTAATAGGGCACTGATGTCATTCTTTAAAAAGGAATGTCAAGAAGTTTTTTTAAAAACTTTAAGTCCTAATCCTGAACCACTTCTTGTCTGTTTCACTACCAACGGGCAGTCCTAAAGAGCACTACATAAGAGGGTATCGTCCACTTCTTGTCTGTTTCACCACCAACGGGCAGTCCTAGAGAGCGCTACATAGGAGGGTATCGTTTAAACGTCTTCAGCTTTCCATGAAGAGTGCTTGTGCTCAGTTGTCCAGTCGTGTGTAACTCTTTGCGACCCTCTGGACCATAGCCTACCAGGCTCCTCTGTCTGTGGAATTTCCCAGGCAAGAATACTGGAGTGGATTGCCGTTTACTCCTCCAGGGGATCTTCCTGACCCAGGGATTGTGCCCACATTTCCATCATCTCCTGCATCACCAGACAGATTCCTTATCACTGAGCTACCCGTGAAAGCCCTTCGTATGAAGAGTTCTACTAAAAAAATTCAAGGATGCTGCAAGTCAAAGAGTCGAGAGTCAAAGGGAATCAACCTGGCCCTTAACGTGGGGGTTTTACCCATAGAGAGACCTACTCCTTGCAAGCTTGTAGGCTCTAACCTGCTCTAGGAAAAGCTGTTTCCTAACTTTTTTCTGCTGCAGTTCAGAGCAGGTGCTTCTGGCTTCAGTATGCCAACACCCTCTGGAGAGGCAGTACCTAGAATTGAGATCAAACAAATGTCTTATTCCTCCTGAGGTTCCAGTGGTCCCATGAACAGAATTTTTTTTTTTTTTTTTTTTTTAGTTTTTGGAGGTACAATGAGGCATGCGGAACTTCCTTGACCAAGGATTGAACCTGTGCCCTCTGCAGTGGAAGTGTGGAGTATTAACCACTGGATCACCAGGGAAGTCCTAGAATTTTTTTAAGTTACGCTTAAAAGTCAAAAAATCTTTCAGGCTAAATCTTTGAGATTTTCCTAACAAAGATACCCTAATCCTACCTTCTTCAAGATCCTTAGCCTCACTAAGCCTCATTTTAATCATTTATAGAACAAGGAAATTATAATTTATTTAACAGTGAATGCCTGTAGAGAGAGGGCGGAGTATAGTGCTGGCCCCATTGAGGGCTTCTGAAATGCTACATACAATAAGTACAACAGGGCAAATAGCTCGCACTTGGGTTACTGTGAGATGCCACTGGAAATGTTGATATTTACATCCATTAGAGGCTGTATCCTGGCCTTCTTCTCTTTCCCTTCTGTCTCTTCTTTATCCACTTTCCTTTCTTTCTTGATCACCTTTCTCTCTCTCTCTCCCTCCTCCCTTTCCCCCTTGTCCCCATTTTCCTTCCCTTCACCTCCTTTCTCATTCTTCCCTTACCTCCCCTCCTTCTTCTTCTGCCTCCTATACCATCACCACCATCCTTATCATCACTACCACATTCCCTTCCAGAAGGTCTGAGAGTCTTGAAGGCAAATAGACCTGGGTTTGAACCTGTCTCTCATAATAGTTGTGTGACTATGGGCAAGTTAATTAACACGTAGCTAAACTTTCCCCTTTCTAGAATGGAACAGTTGATGATAATAAATACTGGTAATGATGGAATTAGAAATAATGCTAGGCACACTGTGCCAGGACATGTGGGTATATGTTTCTCCTTGCCCCTTTCTCAACATCCTCCCCTCCCTTCATGGCCATCATCGAACCTCATGGCTGCAGTTTGCCAGCCCACGTGATGCTGCTACAGGGAGAGGATATGGTAGTTTGCCAGCAACTGCATTCTATTTGGTTCACTTGGTAGCAACATTCCTCACAATAATAATCAACCCTTTGGTGTAGACTTTGCTCCCTCATGGGTTTGGTCCAGGCACTTCAGTTGACTTTGAGAGCACAATTCTGGCACATTGACCAGGTAGGGACAGATCGTACAACTTGCTGACTCAGTGGAGTCAGCACAACTGTGCGGTCTCTGAGGAGACAGACAGACTCTCCTCCCCAGAGAATGCACCAGCTTCAGTCCATGCTCATGTTGAACGGCAGTTTTATTTACTGGCTCTGTGGGCTTGAGTAACTCACTAAACCTTGTTGGACCAGTTACCTTCTCCATACAGTCTACCTGTCTCGCAGGGTCACAGTGAGGATCAGTGGTGAAAACCTTCCATAGAGTGCCGTGTGCTATATAAGTGTAATTGATTACTTTTTTTAAATTTACATTAAAATCTAGGAAGTCTTATCATTCTGCTTCATTCTGTCAGTATGAGGTCAATCCAANTAATATATTAAGTATAATATAATATATGTATATTATTATATATTAAGTATATTGAGTATATTATTACATATTTATGGTTATTATGTTGAGTCACTGTTATAACCCAGATGGTGGGATTTTTAAGGCAACAAAACACAGTTTTATGTTAGCATATGTGCAGCTTCTGATGTGATATAAACATATCTTTTACCTTGAGCTTTATTGGTCTTTTATTTATTTACCCTGCCCCAATTATTAGAAATTATTTTCTGAGGCATAAATGACAACTATAGGAGCCCCAGCTGACCCATCTTTGCTTTGCTGTAAACTCGATTATATAGCAGAATAGCTTAAGGTACTGAATATCAATGTTTTGGGTTTGGAATTTTATCACTCTCTCTGGCCATTGAGCCTACCAGTTATAAATTACATTTTATTACCTTCTAAAAAACAAATTAACTGATGGGCAATTCACATTCCATATGCAAAATGGCTAAACTGAGAAGTAAGACTCAGCTGGACAAATTCCCATTTTTCCCACCGATGGGAGCGGGGAGAAGGGGGAGATGGATGAAGCATGTGTTTGTTTTGAAGTAGCTGAAATACCTGACTTAACAGTCAGTGCTGTTACTTGAGACTATGGAAGAGTGGGCAGGGAATTCTCTGAGGTCCAGTGGCTAGGACTCAGTGCTTTCACCCGTGAGGCCCAGGTTCAGTCCCTGGTCAGGGAACTAACATCCTACAAGCCATGTGGCACAATCAGAAGAGAAAAGTACCAGTGGACTGTCAAGAGTGGTATGTGGGCCATCTCGCCAATATCACCTCCATTCCCTTCCAAGAAACAAGAGCAAGTGAAATAAGTCAGAAAGATAAAAACAAACATCATATATTAACATATATATACAGAATCTAGAAAATGGTAGAGATGAACCTATTTGCAGGGCAGGTGGAGAGAATGGACTTGCGGACACAGGGCAGGAAGGGAGGGTAGCAAGAACTGGGATAGTAGCATTGGCATATATATAATACCATGTGTAAAACAGAGAGCTGGTGGGAACCTGCTGGATAGCATAGGGAGCTCAGCCCGGTGCTCTGCGGTGACTTAGGGTGAGAAGGGGGTGTGGCAGGGAGGTTCAAGAGGGAGGTGATGTATACATAGAGCTGATTCACTTTGTTGTACAGCAGAAACTAACACAACATTGTAAAGCTGCTACGTGAAGAGAAGTCACTCAGTCGTGTCCGACTTTGCAACCCCATGGACTGTAGCCCACCAGGCTCCTCCCTCCATGGGATTCTCCAGGCAAGAATACTGGAGTGGGTTGCCATTTCCTTCTCCAGGGGATCTTCCCAACCCAGGAATCAAACCCAGGTCTCCCGCATTCCAGGCAGACGCTTTAACCTCTGAGCCACCAGGGAAGCCCCAAAAAAGCTGCTATACCCCAACAAAAAATAAAAATAGAATAATAATAGCTAATTAATCTAGAAAGAAATAGAAAGGAGGGCAACAGATGACAGTTGATGTGGCCTACAGAGTCAGTCCCCGTGCGTATTTGGATAATTTCTTCTCTTGCTCATCTTGGTTGGATGTTGGTTAGATGTGATGTCACTTGGTAGCTGCTTTCAGTCTTTAAAGAGTTTTCCATCTTCCTTTTGTTAGTCGTCTTTGCTTGCATTCAAATGAGTTTATCCTCCCAGCTTTTTTATACTTTGCCTTATGGTTTTTCATTTTTTGCTTCTGCTTAGTTTCTGCTTCATAATTTTCCTAATCTGCTTTCTAGACATTTTTTATACCTTCTTTCTCTGATTCCCTGTCTAATTTCTACTCCATTCAAGGTGGATGTGGTTTAGGTCATCTTGGGAGGGTCAAGAACCGTGTTTCCCAAAGCGCATAGCATACAAACTATATGTGTGCTTACGTGGCCCTGGAGACGACGATCAGTCATGCCCAGACACTGACATTCAGTGACACTGAATCACACAGTGAGCAAGTTGTTCCCTTTCCAGTTCTCTCTTAGTCTTGCTGATTACTTCAAGGGAAAAGTTTCCATCTGGTCTCTGTTCATCTATCATTTCCTAATCTCCCATTTTAAGAGAGAGCAGGCCTCAGGCTGAAAGCCTCTGGCATGTGATAGTACCTAGCTAGAGTTTTTTTTTTTTTTAACGATTGTTTTGGTTTTTATTACATAAATATGTACTTTTTCTTCTTGTTGCCTCCGATTTATGGCAAGTTGTTTGTTTTTTTTTTTAACAGTCATGATATAAAGTCTCCTCTTTAAAAGAGTATGTGTGCACGTTCACTCGCTTCGGTCGACTCTTTGCGACCCCATGGACTATATAGCCCACCAGGCTCCTCTGTCCATGGGATTCTCCAGGCAAGAATACTGAGTGGGTTGCCGTGCATTTCTCCAGGGGATCTTCCCAACCCAGGGATTGAACTCACATCTGCATTGTAGGCAGATTCCTTACTGCTGAGCCACCAGGGAAGCCCTTAAAAGAGTATATGTAACTTTAAAGTGCATATGGTTGAAAGAAAAACATTAAATGAAGTAAGCACAAAGAAACGGAAAAAAAATATTAAGGGTGGTAGCATGGGAACAGTTAAAGTTTGGGAGATAATGGCTTAGAATCACTCCATCAACAATTGTTACTTTTTTCTTACTTTACAGAATTATAGTTCATTTTCAAAGCATACTTGTAATAATATCCAGGTCTAGACACAAGTCATTCTACTTCTGACTTTCTTCAGTCGAAATTATACACTGATTACATCATGGTCTCTTTTAACTCCCTTTAGTCATAGGGTTTTGACAAGCTTCTCTTCAAATAGACACTGAAAATCACTGATGTTCCATTTGGCAGACTAGGGCAAGTATTCTAGTTTAATTAATCTATTCAGAGTTCTACAATCTGTATTTATTAAAAAAAAAAAAAAACCCATCTTCCCTCTTCTGCCATGAGGCGGAAGATAAAGCCATAGGATTTTAAGACTTTGACATTTATTAAGAATTCTTCAAGGTGATCTCACTAATCCCAAGCAATGCAAACTCTGCAATGTTTCTCTAAAGAGAAAAAGGTCATATGTCTTTTGAAGACTACTCAATCTCATCTATAGAAAGGAAAATTTTGGTCTTAGAGAATAATATTCTACTCCACCTCTCTTTTCACCCAGCAGGAAAACTGTCTAAGATGTCTAAGTTTATTCTTGGAGGTCCAGTTGGATCATCCTCAAGAGCAGAGGACTTTGGCACCCCCTGAAAATATCTAGGTGGGCTTCAGTTTGCAGACATTGAGAGAGAACTTCCCAATCTCCATTCCAACCTGCTGCCCAGTGTAGAGCAAGCCCTCTGAATATACCAGACCAGGTTGGCATCTATGCAGCTGTTCCTTGTCCCGCTTTCTCTTTCAGGCACAGAGTCCCTGCCATCTACACCCACCTCTTCCTTTCCTTCCAAAAAAGTCAGGCCTTGCCCTCACAGTTTCAAAGTAGGTACAGGTCAAACCTTTGTGTTAAAACCATAACCCACCTAATTCTTGTAAAAGGAAGTGGGTCAGGCATAGGTCATGGAGTGATTCCAAGGTAATAATTACTTGTGGTCCACTGTCCCACACCACTTGACTCCAAATCCATCCTTGTTTTTTCTGCGTCTACTCTGATATCTTTAAATCTCTGCATGTCTAATGACTGCTCTGGTGAGGGGTAGGGCCAGTTCTTGTTTTAGCTGCTTTGCCATGTCTGACTCTCTGTGATGCTTTTACCTTGGGAATACTAAAAATGGGTTTTCTTCCTGATCACAGTCTTTGCAGTTCAGCCTTGCTCCCTACAGAGACAGCCCATTAAAGGGCAACTATGTTTCGTAGATTTCTGAGCACCGTTTCTTGCATTTTTACTTTGAAGACTGAGCCTTGTGACTGGCAAAGGGCCACCTCTAGGTCTTCTCAGAAGCCTTAGATCTGAGGTCAAGACTTTGCTTTCCTGGCAGTTCAGTATCTGTCCCAGTTGATTTGGGTGATCCCTGGATTCCTGTCCTTACTCTCGGCAGCTGGAGGGAATTAGGAGCTTGTTCTTAGACTGGCAGCTGGAGTTTTGACTGATGCAGTCTTTTCAAGGCAGCCCCAATAACTACTTGATCACAGAGAACCTGATCTATATCTTCTTTATTACCGTCATAGGGTCTCCAGTTTTAATAAGTAAGCTTGTTTTTTTGTCCCCCTTTCTGGCTCACCGATGATTTAGCAATTTTGTCTGCATAACTCTACAGCTGATAACACTCCCAAATACCTGCTCGAGTTCTCAAACATTAGGCAGTCTTTCCAAAGTACCACATGACTTAATTTATCTATGAATCTCAACTGGCAAGCTTTGAATGCTCTCTGTTAACGTCACTCAATTTCCTAAATGAGATAATGCTTGTAAAGTGCTTTGCACAATGCCTGACACTTAGTAAGGAATCAGTAAATGTGAGCTATTGTCACATTTGCTGTATTTGATGCTCTTGCTGTTTCACTTCTGATACCTGCCATTTTTGCAGTGTCTAAGCGGTTTTCCCTAGCCAGAGTCTAATACTCTTGAGGAACATGCCACCTTTTGTCCCCATCCCCCATGGATTCCACCACTGTCTGTCCCAGAACATGAGCTTATACACATATGGTGGCAGATGGTCCAGTTGGGTTTTAAATCCATTGGTCAGCTTTCTATCCAAGGACTCTGGTCATGTCTGACATCTACTGCATGTCTTGATCCAGGAATAAGTTCAATCTCTACAGAAATTCAGTATTTAAGGTAGAGAGGAGAGGACTTAAAGACTACTTTCCAACACTTATCTCTCCAAGGGGTGCAAAATAATTAAGCTCGAGCAAAGCTGCATTTATTTCCTCTTCCTTTCCAAGAAACTTCCCAAGCACTTAGCCCTTTCCAGGATCCTTAAAGAAGACCGTCAGGCGTTTTTGATTTCAACTTTCTCACTACTCACTGGCACTCACAAACAAACAGAGAATGCACACCTATTTAGATCTCCCACAAAGTCGTTGCCATTTCCAATTACCAATTCCCTCTAGTTTTTAGAAGGAAAATTTAGTCCTTGTTATATGTGTGTAGGTATAGTTCCCTGGTGGTCTAGTGGCTAAGATTCAGCACTTTAACTGCTGTGGGTCAAATTTGATTCCCCATCACTTGAGTCTGTCAAGCAAGACTTATGTACAGAAGACATGCCAGGCCATGAAGTACTGTATTTATAGCAGATTTGGGCTCCAAATGCTATTGCAGTTCCTTGATGAGATCTTGTTTTGCCTTCTTTTAAGGGACCCAAGTTTGCTATATAAAACTGTAAGTTTTATGTAATCAAATGTATCAATCTTTTCTTTATAACTTCTGGGATTTGTGCTATATTTTTAAAAATCTTGCCCATCCTAGAATCACAAAAATATGCATCCATGTGTACTTATAGGATGTCTGTGATTTTATGTCCTACATGTATATCTTTGATCCATCTGGAACTTATTTTGGTATAAGAACTCAGATAGGGACCCAGTTTTACTTGTCCCACCCACCCAAAATGGCAAGTCAGTCAATCCGATTACCATTTATTGAATAATCTACCTTTTAAAGAAGTCCTTTAAATAGCAAACTTCTCCATGTACATTTTAACATGATTCAACTTATATAAGCTCTATATATGCATTTATAAAAGTTCTTTTTAAAACGTAATGACTGAAACAGCTATGTGGTTGCGGACAGTTGTTTAAATGCTCCTCCTCAGTCTGTTTCCCCACCTATAAAAATCAGGACAACATTGCCTTGCAGCAGTCTTGTGAAGATTTTAAGTGCAAAATATGTAGATGCTTCTACCTCGATAAGTGACAATTTATTTCTGTTCAATTTTCTACAATGAAGCAATTTTTGTAGAAAAAATTTTGTGGGCCCTCAGAACAAGCATCAAATTGGGGTCTTAGATTTGGTTTCTCTTTAGTTCCTGAGCACACAGGCATGGCAAAAGGGTCATGGCGTTTTCAGCAATGACATGTAACTGTTTTCCTTTCTGGTCAGTGCTTAAGAAAGTGAAAGTTGTCGCTCAGTTGTGTCCGACTCTTTGCGACCCCATGGACTCTACAGTCCATGGAATTCTTCAGGCCAGGATACTGGTGTGGGTAGCCTTTCCCTTCTCCAGGGGATCTTCCCAACCCAGGGATTGAACCCAGGTCTCCCGCATTGCAGGCGGATTCTTCAGGTATCTTATTTAATTCTCTTGAGGTATCAAACTTCACCTTTTTGGTTCCCCAAATATTTCAGCAAGTTATGGTGCTTGGGACAACCGGTACCATGCAGACATGAGTTTGAATTCTAGTTCTTCCACTTACCAAGCACGTGACCTTTCTTGAGGAATAACTTAAAGGGGGAGAATGACAGCTCCTAGGGATCCTTGTGTATTGCAAGCTCCATGAGGACAAGAACTTTGTCTTGTTAATCACAGTATCTATCCCCAATGCCAGGACAGTGCTTGGTGTGCAACTGCCACTTATTAAATCAGTATAGAGGGAAGGAAGAAAGGATGGATGTATGGAAGGAAAGGAGTTAGAGCAATTAGCGAGCAGCTACAACTGTTAGCTCTAAGTGGAAGTCAAAGATAACAAAAATGTGGTCCTGCCTTCTGACGTTAGACTCTGGATCTAAGAGCTAAAGTGTACAGCACTTACATATGAAGCATAACAAAATCCACAGTATCACGTGTGAAGTGAAGTGAAAGTCATTCAGTTGTGTCTGACTCTTTGTGACCCCACAGAGTGTAGCCTGCCAGGCTTCTCTATCCATGGAGTCCCCAGGCCAGAATACTGGAGTGGGTAGCCTTTCCCTTCTCCAGGGGATCTTCCTAACCCAGGAATCGAACCCAGGTCTCCCGCATTGCAGGCGGATTCTTTATCAGCTGAGCCACAAGGGAAGCCCAAGAATACTATAGTGGGTAGCCTATCCTTTTGCCAGTGGATCTTCCCAACCCAGGAATAGTGCCAAGGTGTTCCCCATTGCAGGCAGATTTGCTACCTTGAGCTATAAGGGAAGCAACAAAGTGCTTTGGGGGCAAGTGGGAAATAATGAATTTCAACTGGAGGATTAGGGAACTATTTCATGGAAGAGGGCTCTGTTTATGTTGGAACTTAAAAGAAAATAGATGTTTTTTTAAAGAGATTTGATTTTCTAGGGTTGGGGAAAACAAAAACACAAAATGGGGTAAGTGTTTGGCATATTCCAGGACCAGAGCTTAGTGTGAGTAAAGAGAGGGCAAGTCTGGTAGAAGAAAGAGTATCTGGAAGGTCAATCACGGCTGCTTTGAGTGTTCCACTGTAGCGTTTGACAGTTCACATACTTGAAGGTTTTAAAGTTGCTGAGTCATAGGTACAGATTGTTATTGATATTAGGTTTACTTATTCATTATTTGTGTTCATTATTCAGAAATCAGTGCAAAAGATGAATTAGTAGGAGTAAGCATTTTAAAAGCTGTTGTAATAACTCAGGGGAGATGTCCTCACAGTCTACACTCAAGAGCTACCGAGTAATGGGGAAGGAGAAAGAGATGAAAAGTGAAGGGAGCACAGAGTCATAGGTAGTTGAGAGTCTGCTAGGAAGTTAAGTGATGTTTCCTGAGGTCAGAAATACAGGAAGACAAACAGGGTCAGTTTGATCAGGGAAGTGTTGAATTTAAGGATGTCTTCTGGACACTCAGTTGGAAATAGGGCATTGATATCCAAGAAGATATCAGAAGAAGTAAAGACATGTCAGCATTCATCCATCATTAATGAGATCATCAAAGTTGCTTTTCTAAGATGTTTACAGTCAACATAAAATATAGAAATGGAAGTATCTCAGATCAATGAGGAAAGGTGAATTATTCAATAAGTATTGTTGATAAAACTGGCTGGCTTTGTGGTCAGAAAAAAATGTGGCACCCCATCTCACACTATATTCAGAAATAAATTCAAGATAAAGCAAATGTGAAATTGAAAATATAAAAAAGTCAGAAAAATATTTAGATAAGGAATCGGTATATGTATAAGTATCAGTTCAGTTCAGTCGCTCAGTCCTGTCCGACTCTTTGCGACCCTATGATCGCAGCACGCCAGGCCTCCCTGTCCATCACCAACTCCCGGAGTTCACTCAGACTCACGTCCATCGTGTCAGTGATGCCATCCAGCCATCTCATCCTCTGTCATCCCCTTCTCCTCCTGCCCCCAATGCCTCCCAGCATCAAAGTCTTTTCCAATGAGTCAACTCTTCGCATGAGGTGGCCAAAGTACTGGAGTTTCAGTTTTAGCATCATTCCTTCCAAAGAACACCCAGGATTGATCTCCTTTAGAATGGACTGGTTGGATCTCCTTGCAGTCCAAGGGACTCTCAAGAGTCTTCTCCAACACCACAGTTCAAACGCATCAATTCTTTGGTGCTCAGCTTTCTTCACAGTCCAGCTCTCACATCCACACATGACCACTGGAAAAACCATAGCCTTGACTAGAGGGACCTTTGTTGGCAAAG
>SJYQ01003133.1:725317-775161 GCA_006410935.1 Redunca redunca
ATGTGAGATGAGTGCAATTGTGCGGTAGTTTGAGCACTCTTTGGCATTGCCTTTCTTTGGGATTGGAATGAAAACTGACCTTTTCCAGTCCTGTGGCCACTGCCGAGTTTTCCAAATTTGCTGGCATATTAAGTGCAGCACTTTCACAGCATCATCTTCCAGGATTTGAAATAGCTCAGCTCGAATTCCATCACCTCCACTAGCTTTGTTTGTAGTGATGTTTTCTAAGGCTCACTTGACTTCACATTCCAGGATGTCTGGCTCTAGGTGAGTGATCACACCATCGTGATTATCTAGGTCATGAAGATCTTTTACGTACAGTTCTTCTGTGTATTCTTACCACCTCTTCTTAATATCTTCTGCTGCTGTTAGGTCTGTACCATTTCTGTCCTTTATCGAACCCATCTTTGCATAAAATATTCCCTTGGTATCTCTAATTTTCTTGAAGAGATCTCTAGTCTTTCCCATTCTGTTGTTTTCCTCTATTTCTTTGCATTGATCGCTGAAGAAGGCTTTCTTATCTCTTCTTGCTATTCTTTGGAACTCTGCATTCAGATGCATATATCTTTCCTTTTCTCCTTTGCTTTTCGCCTCTCTCCTTTTCACAGCTATTTGTAAGGCCTCCCCAGACAGCCATTTTGCTTTTTTGCGTTTCTTTTCCGTGGGGATGGTCTTGATATATACATACGTGTATGTGTACGAGGGCTTCCTAGGTGTGGTAAAGAACCCACCTGTCGATGCAGGAGACATAGAGAGATGTGGATTAGATCCCCGGGTCAGAAAGATCCCCTGGGGGAGGGCATGACAACCTACTCCAGTATTCTTGCCTGGAGAATCCCTTGGACAGAGGCAGCCTGGCAGGCTACAGTCCACAGGACTGCAAAATTTGGACACGACTAAAGCACCTTAGTACACATGCACATATGTATATGAATGGGTGTATATATGCTCAGTCATGTCCAACTCTTTGCAGCTCCATGGACTGTAGCCCATGAGGCTTCTCTGTCCATAGGGTTATCCCAGTAAGAATACTGGAGTGGATTGCCATTTCCTCCTCCAGGGGGGTCAGCCCAATGCAGGAATCAAACCCATATCTCCTGTGGCTCTTACATTAGCTGGTGGATTCTTCACCACTGAGCCACTCGAAAGGCCCCCTAGGTATATGAATATACACATTTTAATTGATTTCAATATCTATATATTTATTGAAATCTGTGAGCTAATGCTGATACAGCCGATATCAATTCAACACCACAGTGTTTATTTTCTTTCTTCTTTACCTTATTTTTAAGTCTCTTTTATGACACTGAGAAACAGCTCTCATTATTTTTTTTCATTATTTTTTATATATTTATTTATTTGATCAAGTTCACAGTATGTTGGCTGTTCCTTCCTCTGAACAGAGCCCTTCTCATCCTACTTGAGTTCTGATACCATACGTCTGAATACATCTGAATATTCAGATGGCCATACATCTGAATCAATGTCTACCTTGCTTTGCCCCATGTGATGGCTGTAGGACTGAATTTGTCAGAAAAGGGAAAGGAAGAAGAGGAAAGGAAAAGGAGAAAAGACCTTTCTGTTTATTTATTTGTATTTGTTTATCGAGTGTGCATCAGAGTGTTCCACATTTGCAGTTGGATTCCCAAGGACAGAAGAGCCTGGTGGGCTACAGTCCTTAGGGTCACAGTCAAACATGACTGAGTGAGGAGATACGTACACCAATAAGACCGCTGACAGCACTACAGTGTGACCTGGCATAGCCCGGTCCGTTCAGCCAGGGCTTTGTGATGTTGTTTTTTAGAACACATATCCAAGTGACCTTTTTTGAATGGGATATTATTTGAAATGATGAATTTACTTTAGAATGTGCTGCCCATTGGTTTAAAATAGAAAATAAATATTCTAGGATGTCAAAAATCTATACGTATATATTAATATATTTGATTCTCTTTCATTCAGCTAACATTTATCAAACATTTTCTGTGCTTAATGCACTCTGGGAAAAATAAGAAAGTATTTCCCAGAGCATGACTGACATTCACGAGTTCACAGTCTAACTGCAGAAATTAAACACAGAGACTTAAAACCAATAAATACAACTTAAAAATAAGCAGTTCAACACAATTGTGGTAGAAGCTGGTGCCAGATGCCCCATTTTCATGGAGCCAAGTGGATGAAGATATCATTTCTGCAAGCCTGGTTTATCTGGGGCTGGCACTGAGAAACAGCTCTCAACCTGGTAGGGCAGGTTGAAGACTCCCTCTTACTAAAAGGGAGACAGCCCGTAAGAGCCGGTTTTCTTTCCAAGGATGTTTTATCATAACCATTTCCCGCCAACTAAATAAAAATTGCTACCATCCTGTATATGCAGAACAAAGATATGTCTGCAGATCCTAATAGATCATTGCCCCATTCCCCAATAGACCAGGTCTATGATCTTGGGGTTTCTTCTACCACCCAGACTCCAAATGGGAGCTTCTCCAGGAAAAATGAGCATGGGAATTCTGACAGTCTCTTATTTTGTTACATAAATAATAGAAATTCTTTTTTAGAAATTACACACAGGCAAAAGTGCAAACATTACCCATAGTCTTACAACTTTTGAAACACTTTCAGAAATTTCTTTCTCTGTGTTTGTATAATCTCAAGTAGGTAATGTAATTAGTTGCTGTATGTCAGTTTCCTCATCTGTAAAATGAAGATAATAGTAATATGATCTACCTCATACAAATGTATGAGGTAAAATGTAGGGCAAAATGTGAGTTAATATACACAAAGTGCTTTGAATAGTGGTATTGCATGGTAAGATCTGTAAAAAATAATATTACTTATTTTCATTTAGCATTTATCTATCTAGATTCAGCTATCTATTTTTTATTAAGTGAGAAGGGGGTGTTCCTATTTCTTTGTAGCTTGTTTTATTTCATATAATGACATTACATGAACTTTTTTCCTTGTATGAAAGTTTTAAAAGTGCAAAGAGACCAGTAGATTGTTGGAGTGATTTTTCTAAAGTGAAAAGTAGTGTAGGGAATGGACCCTGGTCCTGCAAGGGTATTAGTTCTAGGTAATGAGGTAGGTTAGGGCAAGGCCTGCATCTGTTAGTAATACTTTCTGAAACCAGAAGGCTGGGATGCTCTTACATATAATCTTGAGCTCCTCTAGCTCATAAGTTTTCAAAATTGTTAAAACGATAAAGCCATGTTTTCTCCCATGAAAATCTTACGTGGATCTCTACCCAATAAGTAAAACAATTTTAAAACATCAGAGTAAATGAGATCACTAAGGCAGCTTGACCTGGTAGCTCAGACAGTAAAGAATCTGCCTGCAATGCAAGTGACCGAGGTTCAATCCCTGGGTTGGGAAGATCCTCTGGGTAATGGCCCACTCCAGTATTCTTGCCTGGAAAATCCCATGGTCAGAGGAGCCTGGTGGGCTACAGTCCATGAGGTTTCAGAGAGTCGGACACAACTGAGCGACTTTCACTCTCTCACTCAGGCTGCTTGATTAAGAAAAATTAGAACTCCAAAGATATGGATGATCATCACATTCTTAGGAAGCATCAGCTTCCATGCAGTGTTAACTTCTGTAGCCCCTATAGCCCCACTGCCACAGAATGAAGTATTAGAACAAATGTTCCAACACCCTTATTTTTCTAATAAGGAAATGAAGCCCTAGAGGTGTTGTGTAAAACTGCTTGGGCTTTTAACATGAAATGTCCCCAAAATAAAAATAATCTGGTAATAGGATGAAAAGAAATATTGCACTGAGAAAGATGGTAATGATAACCCTGAATGCGAGACAACAAAAAAGGCACAGAAGTATAGAACAGTCTTTTGGACTCTGTGGGAGAGGCGAGGGTGGGATGATTTGGAAGAATGGCATTGAAACATGTATAGTACCATATATGAAATGAACAGCCAGTCCAGGTTTGATGCATGATGCTGGATGCTTGGGGCTGGTGCACTGAGACGACCCAGAGGGATGGTACGAAGAGGGAGGAGGGAGGGGGGTTCAGGATGGGGAACATGTGTTTACCTGTGGTGGATTCATGTTGATGTGTTGCAAAACCAATATTGTAAAGTAATTAACCTCCAATTAAAATAAATAAATTTATTTTTTAAAAAAATAATTAAAGAGAAGGAAAGTATCTGGAATGGTTAAACGTATTATCCACAAAACACACTTCTTTTCCATTTAAATGACTACCATATAGTTCTCCAATTAATAAAAATGGAAATGGTCAATTAACTTAGCAGCTGTTCTTTATTGTTTTGCAGGATCCTCATAGCTTGTAAGCACTCAATTGTGCTGACTATGTAATTCGTATTTTATTCCATTAGTGGATATAGATTTACTGATTATCTCTAATAATTAAACTATTCATTTCAACTTGTGAATCAGCATCTCATTTTCTACATGTCAGCTCTTTTTGTCTTTTAAATATTCATCCCATTGTCTGTAATTTTAGTTGTTTTCTAATCTCAAGGCTTGTTTCCGAGACTCAGGAAACTACTATTGACAAACAATTTCCTTCACTAATTAAAGAAGGTCAGTCTTCACTGATGGAAACAGAAGTTGATTCTCTGTTAACCCTGCTACTTCCTCCTTATACCTGGACATTGATGCCTATGCCTTAGTGTCGTTACAGCGACTCTACCCTGTTTATACGAGCACTGACAACCCCCTGACCTCTGTGTCGGGCACAGTCCTGCAAAACTTTATATGTATTTCATTTTTAAAAAACAAAAAAAGGAAAAACAGTTCTCACAAATGATCCCAGGTCAAGGTTTTAAAAATTATGTTGAGAAACATAGCATATATGAAAAAAATGTATATAAGGGTTTACAGAAAAGTGATTTGCTCTTTCAAAAATTAATGGTATCATAAAATCACACTTGCTTATTATAGACAGCTTAGAAAATATGTTAAAAGTTAAAAATCTAATAACATAACTGAAAATCACCCACAAATAAATCTATCCTTCACTGTTTTCTCTCTATATAATACACACATATATATATACACATCTCTATCTATACACATATACATACATATACCAAATATAAGAATAAGTATATATACATTTTTACATTTTTTGTGTTCATTTTCACTCAATAATATAATGTGATTATATGCATTGCATGTTTTTCAACAATCTAGATTTTAAAAACATCTTTATTTCTTCCCCCTTTTTTTGAATTCTGACTTTTCTTACAAGTGTTTTCTTATTATGAATAAGATTTTGATGCAGAACTTTAGGCATAAATACTTGTGCTCATCTCTGATTTTTTTTCTTTGTATTAAGGTCATATTTCCTGATGTCAGATTTTGTGACTAGATTGACATTCTCTTATTAATACTCCTAAATCTATTCTAGTCAGTATATAAATGATTTCAATATTAAAGTTCCTGGAAGAATTGTTACAGGCTCATGCCAATGACACTGGTGAATTCCGGTTCCTGCTTGTACTTGGTTTACTGAGCTTCGGTTCCTGTAAATCTTTTGGCTTCTGGAAGTTTCTTTCAGACTGAATTGTGTCACATGATGATGAATATGCAAATAAAACAGACTGAGATTTGATGGATGTCCAGATTTAATGGGAAGACTGCATCTAGCAAATGAGAGATGAGGAAGGGCAGAAGAGGTAGAAAGGAAAAGAAAGTAAAATCAAGTTGTGGAGTCTGAAATTAGAAAGAGAAAAATCAAGTGAGTCGTTGGGCAACGGTGCCAAAGGCAGCAGAAAGAACAAGATGAATGAATCAAAGAGATACCATTAGATTTCATCAGAAAGTGAGCATCATTTACTTTTGAGCAGTTTAAGTGGAGCAGAAATAAGGATAGAAGTGATGGGTGGGGATTGTACCAAGGAAATGGAGTTAACATCACACAAAGCCTGAACCTCTTTTCTTGCTCTGTGTTCTTTCTGCTGGTTAGAGTACTATAATATAGACAATTTCATTCATTTTCTCATTCCACAGATATTTATTTAGCACTATTCTATATGAGGCACTGTGCCAGGGTAAGGGAACATAGCAGTGAATAAGACAGACATGTTTCCTGCTCTGATTAAGCTTACCTTTTACTAGACAGACAGTTGCTTAACAAGGAAACAAGTCATCAAAAAAAGAGAAAAGTGTGAGGTGGTGATAGATATGAGTTAAATTAGACAGAATAGAGGTTGATATTGCTTAAATTCAGGGGGAAGTTCGTTTACCTATGATAGTTAAAGTAAGTCCTTCTGAAAGGTGATATTTGGAGAAGAAGCCAGCATAGGGGAAGAGCATTTTTGGCAGACAGAACAACAATTAGAAATCTGGGAGTGAACTTAGCTTTCTCTAGAAGCAGAGAGAAAGTTCATGTGACTGGAATGGAGTAGATGAAGGAGAGACTGGAGTGGCTAGTGAATGACAGGGAAGAAGACACGCAGATGGAAGCATCAGTGCTTACAGGAGTTTGAATTTTGTTCTAAGTGTAGTTGGAAATCAACTTTGATAGAGAAATAAGCTTGAAATCAGATGATTGTGACTTTGCCCCACGTAGCGAAAGGGCCTGGAAATAAGCTTAGTAGGTAATACGCATATCTGATTCACTTTGCTGTACAGTAGACACGAATACAACCCTGTGTAGCAAATACACACCAATAAGGATTTTAAAAAATTAAAAGATTTAGCAGGTAGAGAGGACATATTCTTGTTTTGTCCATTTAACTAAACTTTCCCATTTCTTCTGGTAACTGTAGCCACTTGACCTACCCCAAACCAGGGACATCTACTAAACAGAACCTCACTCTCTCTGACCTCAGGAATGCACATATCACTTAGGTCAGGCCAACCAGGGTCCCATTCCTCTGGCCACAGGGACTGGCCCAGGCAGGAGTATACAATTTAAGCCAGAACTATCACATTTGTTCACTAATACAGGTAGATGCTGGATGGGAAAAACTGTCTCCATCCTCTGGGGTCACCAAACAGGGATGATGCAAGCTTGACAACATGTGTGACCACTTCTTCCCTCTCCTACTCTAAATTTCTCCTATTCTCCCCTCCTCTGCATAGACTCACTTGTGTAATTGGAAAGAATAAGGTGAACACATAGAATTAAGCTGAAAATGGAGAGAGAGAAAACGATCTAGAGCTAGCAACTGACACACTTCCTCACTTCCTAACTCTCCCAGAGGCCGACTTCTTCCTGGACTTCCTGGTTGGAGGGCCTGATCAAATAAATGTCTCTTTTTTGCTCAAAGTAGTTTGAATTTGGTTTCTGTCACTCACAAACCAGAGAATTCTGACTACTGTTGTTATTGTTGTTTAGTTGCTAAGGTTCCTCTGTCCATGGGATTTCTCAGGCAACAATACCAGAGTGGGTTGCCATTTCCTTCTCCAGGGAATCTTCCCAACCCAGGGATCGAACCTGAGTCTCCTGGTGAATTCTTTACCACTGAGCCACCAAGGAAGCCCATCCTGGCTCTTACAGTATGTTAAAGAGGGGAAAGGAAAGTCTGTTGACATTTACACACATTCTCCAGGCTTTCTCACTAGAAATAGGGTATGCGAACAGATGGGATGTGTATCACTTGAGACTTCAGTTTCTGCGACAAAGACATTTACAGTAATTTCTCCAATGACCAGTCACTCTCTCATGCCTTCTTTCCAGTGATATGCTGGTAAACTGGCTTCTTTGGGGAAAAAAAGAACTGATTTGTAACATTTGGCAATTTCTGTTCTATAAATCCTCCCACTATGGCAGATTCTGCCAGCAAAATTCCTGAATGTGAGAGTCAGTAAGACCAGGCTTCAGTACACAGTTGCTTTCCTCTCTCTTCCTGCGTGCAGTCTCCCTCCCTCCATTCTTCCCTCTTTTGTGCACTTAGCTTTCCTGTCTGCCACGTGTCACCCACAAGTTCACCTAGGGTTTCCTCCCTGTTCTCCAAATCTCAACAGCATTATCATCCTGTTTGATGCCAATGACACAAGGTTATTGGAAGGAACAGAGGTTTTGGTGTTGTGTTTAGTTTTAGTCACTTGCGACCTTGAATAAGTTACTTAATTACATGGAGACTTGGTTCTCTAATCTATAAAATAATAATAATAAAAAAAAAAACCTGTGCCTCCCACATAATGGATATGAGGACTGTACAAGACAACTGATATGAGAAACGCCAAGTGAAAGCTTTTGTCTTTCCTAGGCCTTCAGAGAGAGTGTTAGCACTGCATCTGTGCCCCAGGGCATCCCCCAGCCCCCAGGGCTAGTTCTTGCCATGAGCATTGCACATGTCTCTCCCATCACTTAGGGAACTCTTTGACTGCAGGGCTTTGTCTTATTCATCTTCATACCCTAGATCCTGGCTCAGTGTCTGGAACATGGTAGATGCCTAATAAATATTAAAGGAATACTGTCTTTCTTACCCATTTCCTATTTGATCATGGGAAGAGCTGGGAGAGAAAGAATTGGGCTGCAGAAGAAAATAGGAGGAAAAGGTTTGGGGCCGAGGAGACTGGTTGGGATGGATGTGGGCTGCCATCGCAGCAGGTGGGCAAGAGTGGGAAGGCTGGCATGGAAAGCTGATTTGTTAGCATATGGATTGCTGAATTCTCCCACAGGCCCAGCTCATTAGTTTACTTGGTACACAAAGCTGAACAGAGCCCAGGGGAAAGATAATTCACTCAATAGCATTCATTCTTTTGTTCCTCCCTTGTTTATCTTAGCTGCTAGTGCTCATGTCATATCTTTAAGTTTCTTTCATTGATTGCCTTTTTGCTTTAAACCTTTAAGTTATTTTTTCCCTTGTTGTCCTGAAGATATATGAACCAAAGCCAATAAAGTAAGAGCTCTCTTTTTCCTTCACAGCTCTGAAAGCTTTACATAAGTGTTTCTTCACTTCTATTTTATGGCCAGGACCAGATGCAGAAGTGCTAAAATATTTTGATAAGAGCTGTCCTGGCAGTACTTCTTGCTTTTACAGCTATCCAGAGGGAGAGAATTAGCTAGGAAGTCAGCCCACAGAGAGAAGGAAGCTATGAAATCTCTCTACTGACCGAGATTCTCAATTAGTTTAAAAAATTACTTGGATGAAGAGAGAAAGAAAATTTAGGCCATAGAGCTTTCAAAATGAAAACTAGTAAGTAAATTTGAAGGCCATCATAAATCCTAACATTTATGGGGATGAGCTCTTTCGCAGTTTATAAAATGCCTTTATATACAGACATATCCTGAGACCTCGAGTTAAACACACACTCCCCCATCCCATAGTACCTGTAAAGGTAGGAACTATTAGTGTCCTCATGGAACAGTTGAAACTAAGGCCTAGAGAGATTGAGTGACTTGCCCAAGATTCCATAGCTCAGCGATCCCTAATCATTCTGGCTCCAGGGACCAGTTTCGTGGAGATAACTTTTCCATGGACCGGGGTTGGAGGGATAGTTTCAGGATGAGTCAAGGGCATTACACTTATTGTGCACTTTATTTGATTTTGTGGCAATCTCAGGATATTCTGCTTTGACTTTAGGATTAGGGCTATGTTCCTATGAGAGTCTAATGGTACGGCTGATCCGACAGGAGGCAGAGCTCAGGCAGATTTGAGTGATGGGGAGTGGTTGTAAACACAGATGATGCTTTGCTTGCTCACCTGCTGCTTACCTCCCACGGTGCATCCTCTGTACCGGTCCATGACCCTGGGGTTGAGGACTTCTGACACAGCTGATCAGCGGTGATACTGGCATTTAATCACTATCGTGTTTAGTTGTTCAGTGTGTCTGACTCTCTACAACCACATGGACTGTAGCCCACCAGGCTCCTCTGTCCATGGGATTCTCCAGGCAAGAACACTGGAATGGGTAGCCACTCCCTTCTCCAGGGGATCTTCCTGACTCAGGGATTGAACTCAGGTCTCCTGCATTGCAGGCAGACTCTCTACCGTCTGAGCCACAGGGAAGCACTGCCTCTCATCTGTTGTGCAGAGAAAAAGACACAAGTGTAGCAAGGCTGAGTTGTACAAGATGCCTTGGAACAGGAAGCAGAGGGTGACATTTTTTCTTTCTCCACTCTGCAATGGGTCTTCACCTCACTCTGAGCCTGTCTTTTCTCATATTCTTTTCCATCTTAAAACGTTCCTTTCATCTTGACCACGCTTTGGTTTCACTTCATTCCACCTCATCCCGCCCTCTCAGTGCCCTCTGGGAGCTCCGTTCTCATCCCTCCACCTGGGTTCCACACATGTGACTGTGTGTCACATGATCTCCCTGGGTCCTTACCTTGTGCCAGGAGCCCATCACCACGCATACAAATATTAACTCATTTTTATCCCCCACAACAAACCTAAAAAGCAAACACTATGATTATCCTTATTTTCCAGATGAAAAAAGTCAAGTCACCTCAGCTGCCCAAGATCACACAGCTAATAGGCAAAGAAGCCAAGCATCAAGGCTGAGCGGTCTGGCTTCAAAACCTCATTGTAAATCATTCAGCTGCCTCTCCCTGGGAACTTGACTTTACCTATATCTGTCCTTCAGGATAGACGTTCATGCATAGCTTTGCCTGGACATAGACGTTCTGGATGTCGTTGCTCTCTCTTCCTCTCCATTGTGTGAAGTTAGGCAGTATGGGTTGGGAAGTGGCTTTCAAGAAAGGAATTTGTAAGGGAGGTAGATGAGATGAAATTAAAATTCACAGTCTCTGAGTCTCAGTTCAGGATTCCATTTATTCATTAGTTTGTTCGTTCATCAGCCTGATGTTGCCTGTGGCCTCCTTGAGGAGCAGCAGAAGAAACTAAACAGTTAAGCCACTTAAACGATGGCTCATGATGATGAACTGTTGAATAGTTCACGGTATGTCTGCAGCTATAGGAAATACGTCATTTTCCAAAGGGAGAGAGAAATGTAGCCTGACAGAAGGGAGGACAACCAACATGGGAATAGGTAATAAAATAAAAATTCTGAATCCAATTTCCTTTGGTAAGATGTATTAGATTTTAATCATCTAAACCAAATGGCTGAAACCCATTGAAAGCCAGATCAGCTAAATTTTGCCTCATGTTTGTTTATGTAAGCATCTTCCTTCATTTGCTATTAGATTAAAAGCTCCTTGCATATAACACTGAAGGTTACTCATCTTGGTCTCCTGCTAAATGCTTGGCACATTGCCTGGCACATAGCAGGTGCTCAATAAATGTTTATTGAATTGAATTAAAAAGAAAATATTCATTACTTATCAATTCTAAACTCACCCCCAGAGAAAAAAGAATAAATGTGATGTTATGCTCTATTAAGTGCAAAAATGAAAACAAATACCATCTCAAGGTTGTTAATTTAAGAATGCAGGGACTCTGAAATGAAACCTCTCCACAATGGAGAATTGCTTGCAAAGCCTCTTCTATATCAAGGTTTACTATAACAATACCACAGAATAGTCCAAAGTCTTTCTATTTTAATTCCCAATTTTCCAAGATTGAAGAATAAAAACTCTCTGAAAAGCACAAATAGTCACTCATTATATTTGATCTCAGTTTAAAATTTGTCTTTTAACCTACTTATGTTTGAGGTAGAAGAACACAGGAATTAGAAATAGGCTTGTTAATTTTTCTGGATATGTTCAAGTTTGTTGGTTTTTTTTTTTTTTTTGGTAGGGGGAGAAATATATAAAACCCTTATCCTTTTCACTGACAAAAGAACAAATTGTGTGAGACACATGACGGTCAGGCAAATGTAAATAAAAAATAAAATCTGTATTTATTTACTTATTTTTATTGAAGTATAGTTGATTTACAGTGTTCTGTTGGTTTCTGGTATACAGCAAAGTGATTCAGCTATACAAAGTTCCCCATGTAAATGGTAAGACCTTGTTGTTTATCTATTTTATATATAGTAACTTGTATCTGCTAATCCCAAACTCCTAATCTATCCTCCCTCCACTCCCTTCCCTTTTTGGTAACCAGAAATTTCTTTTCTATGCCTGTGAGTATGTTTCTGTTTCATAAATAATTCATTCATGTCTTATTTTAGATTCCACATATAAGTTATATTATATGGTGGTTGTCTTTCTCTGTCTGACTTCACTTAGTGTGATAATCTCTAGGTCCTTCCATGTTGCTGCAAAAGGCATTATCTCATTCCTTTTTACGGCTAAGTAGTCAAAAATAAAATTAGTCATGAGGAAGGTGTTTGGAAAAGGTGCTTAGGCTGGTTAACAAGTGTGCTTGCTGAGACTGTGCCCCAGATTAAGTTTGCCCATCACCCTGCTAGGGCAGCCTTAGTCAAAACCGAACAGCCTCAGATCTCTGTCACAGGGGCCTGCCCCTTAAAATTTATGGCAGACTACAGGAGCCTGAGTGCCTGCTCCCTGCAGACGTGTAGCTCCCTAGGAAGAGGGAAAACCTGACAGATAGAAAGTTAAGCCTATTTTCCTGGAAGGGGTAAGAAAAGGGATGGAGCAAAGATTTGGTATGTTATCCTTATGGCAGTCCCTCCATGCAAAAAAGATGAAGAGCAGGGGACTAACTGTTCCTTCCAACACATAACATATTTTACAACAGATGTACTCTATTGCCAATAACTTGTAAGCAATTTGAATTTTATATTTTAGCAATGATTTATTGAGTCCTATGTGCCAGGCACTATACTAAAAGCTTTACAAATGTGTTGGCTCATTTGATCCTGAAAATAACCCTTCAAGGGAAAATAGTTTGGTGTTTCCTCAACAAGTTTAACTTGGAATTACCATATGCCCCAGAAATTCCGCTCCAGGGTACATACCCAAAAGAACTGGGAAAGGTGCTTAAATAAAAAATTGTACACAAATGTTCATAGCAACACCGTTCACAATAGCCAAAAGGTGGGAACAACCCAAGTGTATATAAACGGATGAACAGTGAAACAAAATGTGGTCTATTACAATGGAATACTACTTAGCCATTAAAAAGAATGAAATACTGATATGTGCTACAACGTGGATAAACCTTAAAAACATTATGTTAAGTGAAAGAAGTCAGGCATATCCATAGAGACAGAAAACAGACTGGTGGTTGCCAGAAGCTAGAAGGAGGAAAGAATGGGGAGTGATTGCTTAATGGATGCAGTTTCCTTTTGGGGTGATGAAAAGTTCTTGGAAATAGACAGATGTAATGGTTATACAACATTATGTACTTAATGCCATTGGACTATACACTTTAAACTGGTTTAAATGGTACATTTTGTTATATGTCATTTATCACAATAAAAACCATATATAATCTTAGGAGGTAGGGTTCATCCCAACGTTACAGATAAGAAGACTGAGGTGCTAAGAGAATTCAAGGAAATTGCCATCAGACAGGGGATGAATCTAAGTTTTTTGTGGTCTGAATTTTTTACAATTTAAGAAAGTACCCTATTTAAGAAAAATATACAAAATTATGATTATGAAACTAAACTGCTAGGGTACCTCCAAATGTCTAAGGATCTTTGTAAGGGAGGACTCTGAAGCTTAGCTCTAATTAATCCCAAAGTAAATTCACATTTATTCTTAGTATGTCGAACTGGGAAATGAAAAAACTAAAAACCTGTAGTTCCATTTTCAATAGCAGCAAAAGCTCTAATACTTAGCTTTTATAATGTAATACTTAGGAGTAAATTTAACAAAAGATGTGTCAGATTTCTGCAACAGAACTACAAAACATTGCTAGGATAAATGTTAAAGGACCTAAATAAATGGATAGCTGTACCATGTTTAAGAATTGGAAGATTTAATATTAAGATGTCAATTCTCCCCATATTGATTTATCGATTCAAAGCAATTCCACTCATAGTCTCACCAAGGCTAGCTCAAGTTTATATACCAAGTACCTAGATTGCCAACGAAATGCTGAAAAAGAAAAAGTTCAAGGACTTACACTGGCTTCAATACTTAGAATAAAGCTACACTATCAAGACAAAGTACTATTAAGAGAGAAAAATAAATCAATGGAACCAAACAGAGTGCCCAAGAATAAGACCATTTATACGGTCAAATGATTTTCAACAAAGGCACTGTAACAGTCCAATGAGGAAAGAGAATTGTTTCAGTGGATGACGCTGGAATGACTGACTGGACATCTGTACGGAAAAGTGCGTAGGCAGAGCTAGAATTTGACCCTAGGTCTGTCTGCCTCGTCTATGCTCTTTCACACTACCTCTCTCCCCACCTTGCTTTGTCCTTGCCCTGCCTAAACCCTCTCTGGCTACAGTCCTCAGAAAGGGGACTCTAAAACTTGAGACAGTGAGGCCTCTGAATCAGTCCTAGGGCCAATTGTTTGCTAGGAAGGTTAAGGGAATGGAATCTTGACTCTGACGGGGGTTCCTTGCTTTGGGTCTTGAGAGGCCTGGGACCTTACTACCTGTTGTCAGAAAGGGATTTAGGAAGTCTATCAGACAGGAAATAAAACTCATAGTACATTTTCACTGTCAGTCAAATGATTGAAGCCTGCCATTAGAGGTCACCCGTAGAGAGGGAGAAATTCTGAACTTGCACTCAGGATTCTTGGCTGCTGTTCTCTTCTATACGACTCCAGGTGTGTCCTTAGTTCTTCTCTGATCCTTGGTTTCCTCACCGGAAAAATACCTCCTCTATTTCACCCCATGGGTTGCCATTAAGTTCAAATAAAGTAGAATATTAAAGTATCCTTTGAAGACTATGAAATCTTACATGATATAATTTATCACAGTTCTTTGTATACTCTGTGTGAACTGAAATAAGTAATAATGTTACCTTGTCTATTCTTAACTCAAAATTTACATATCAAGTTTATTCTATAATTATTTTTCTTGTTCCTTTTATGTTTATAAAAGAAATCAAACATTCTAGTAATGATTCAGAATTCCTTTATTAGTGCAGCTTTTGAGTCAGAGACACCTGTTTTAATTCCACCTATTCACTTATTTCACTCATTGAGTTTTTAAAAATTTCACTTGTTACTTAATCAATTCCTTGTGTTCAATAAGTTCTTATTTAGTACCACTATGGGCAAGACACTGTTAAATGCAAGCAGTAAATGGATGAAGAGACATAATCTCTGTCCACAAAAAGCTTAGGCTGGTGAGGATACAGACATATCTGTAAAAAAGCCAATTATGATATAATGTCACCATTGCTATAAAGGACTTATTTACAAGTTACTGCCCTGGAGGAGGAGCGTCTGTGGCTGAGTATCACAACAGGCTTCACAAAGGATGTGATCTTCCAAGTTGGAATTGAAAGGAGAAAAATGATTTTACCAAGACAGTCTAGGGTAAATGGGCACCATAATTCAAGGACATATACCAAGACAGGAAACAGCATGTTGGAAAATTGCAAGAGAGTTTAACATATGTAGAATTTAAAGTTAGAATAGGTGTGGCCAGAGAAGAGACTGGAGGAGCTGGCATAGAGTAATAAGATCAGCTCTGTAGGTTAGAAAGTAAAACATGCCCAGTGGAGGACAATGTGGGGGGCTGGCTGGAGGTGGGGACAAGGGAACAGGCAGTCGGGACCAAAGAACGTGCTCCGCACTGTCAGAACCCATTTGGGAACTTCCGGACCCTTACCAGGAACTGCTGATTCCTGGAAAGGGTCTTGTTTCCTATGAAGCAAGTAGGAAAACCCCTTAAGCGGTCATTGCAATGGTCCAGACTGAACTAGACTATGGTTATAAGCCTGGTCAGAGGACACTGATCTGAAATTTATTTAAGAAGCAGAACTAATAGGATTTAACAATTAGTTAATTGAATGTAATGAGTGAGAGAAACTCCGTTCCATCCCATGTTAGTGACATGACCTTGGATACAGTGTCTGACCATCCCAATTCTCATTCTCCTCATTTAGAAAATTGGGAGTAGTAATACCTAATCTGTAAGGTTGTTGGGAGCCTTTAAGGTGCTCAGTGTAACAGCATCTATCAGAGGGCTTTGTACAAATAGATTTTCCACAAAGACTGGTTTTCTCCCCTACTTCCTTCTTGTTTCCTCAGCCCACACTGCACAAGAGCTCTTCTGAATTATGGAGACTTAGCTCTTAGAGATACTCATGCTAGGCACTAAAAACATTGGGGTTAAAGGCTTTGGGGCCACATGTTCTCTCCTAATATACATCTCCAGAGTTTTCATGGTAAAGCAACTTCCAGGCTGGGTAGACCATGTTTGGGGTTCAGGTGGCAATTCTTAAGCTATCTGAGGAAGCAATCAGCAGTTCCTGGTAAAGGCCTGGAAGTCCCCAAATGAGTTCTGACAGTGTGGACCATATTGTTCGGTGCTGGAATTCAGTTAACATTGTTCTCACCTCTCTGATACGAGCTGATGGAGCTGGGGTCTGTGGCTCTTCTAGGGCCCAACAGGGCTCTGTGTCTCTTTCCTACAGTGAAGAATTCTGGATTTCCCTTCCATCCACATAAGATCTCCCTGCTTCCCATTATTTCCCTACCATGGCAGAGGTCATGGAGGCCTTAAACACAACCGCAGGAACCACGACTGCAATCCTGCCCTTTCTCTCAGCTCAGTTCAGTCGCTCAGTTGTGTCCGACTCTTTGAGACCCCATGGACTGTAGCACACCAGGCTTCCCTGTCCATCACCAACTCCCAGAGCTTGCTCAAACTCATGTCCATCGAGTTCGTGATGCCATCCAACATCTCATCCTCTGTTGTCCCCTTCTCCTCCTGCCTTCAATCTTTCCCACAGCATCAGGATCTTTTTCAGTGGGTCATTTCTTTGCATCAGGTGGCCAAAGGATTGGAGTTTCAGCTTCAGCATCACTCCTTCCAGTGAATATTCAGGACTGATTTCCTTTAGGATTGACTGGTTGGATCTCCTTATAGTCCAAGTAGTCTATAGTCAAAAGTCTTCTCCAATACCACAGTTCAAAAGCATCAGTTCTTCAGTGCTCAGCTTTCTACAATCCTTCCTTCTAGTGTCTTGACTGGATGTCCAGGTACCATTAGAGAAAGCAACACTTGGAGAGAGACAAGATGCTATATGACACATCCCTGAGAAGGCAGAAGCAGATTTTGGAAAAAGTTGACTACAAAAGCTACCGCCTAGAGAGGTGTTGATTGAAAGGCCTGCAGTCTTCAGAGGCTAAGATAATTAAGAATTTAAGAGCTTTCTTAAATTAAATGTTCCCTTTATTTCTGACTGGCATTTCTTGGATGTTATTACTGAAAAGGAGGGGACTTGTGGGTAACAATATTCTTATCCGTGAATAATAATTAACTACCTCTGGCCTCTAGGATCCCTACACCCAATCAGGATTTATACCGCTCTTTTGAAAACCAGAGCAGCTCTGAAAATTTTCCTTTGTTAACCCATTTCCCTTTCCTTGGCAGAAGCACTACAGACCATTCAGATCCTGAGTTCCTGGGAATTCTATTAAGACACACCAGAGGGAAGTCATTAATGATCTGCCTGCAGAAAACCTAAGCTCTGCTTCTCATCCTGATACCCTTCTTTGTGATAGAGGCTTGTCTAATGGTGTGCAATGATGTGCCAGATCTTGGGGGGAAATTGAGTTCTCCTACAGGACCTCTGAGCTGTAGGGGGAAGTTTTCTCTCCTGCGTGGTGTCTGCAGCTAAGAAAGGCTGACACACTGCCTCTTCCCAACAATTCCTGGGCTGCAGGATGGAGGACTGTGATTAAACCAGGAGCATAGAAGATGGTTGCGGTCCTTGCCTGGCTGCTCAGAAGTCCACAGATGTAATCAAGATAAGTAAGTCAGGGGTCTTAAAGGAGATATAATTCAGGGTAGTAGTAGGAGCCAAGTTATAATTATTGGAATAAAAATTCACACACAGTGAATTCTTAATTATCTGATAATGAAGTTCAAGAGAGGATACCAGAATTGTAAAGCACAGATAATCCGAAAAGCTAATTTCGGATACATGTTCTTTATCATCGAACATTTATCCAGGGCAGTGAATTTACTCTCTAGTGATAGTAGTTCACGTTTATGTGTGACCTGTCATGTATCATAGGTATGAGTGAGTTTCAAGGATGTTTTTAGCAGCAGATATACAGTATCAAACAAAATCTCCTCCAGCATCTCATAATATAAAGCAAATAAAAGTGGACCTGCTCTGGTGCAGCCAGACCTTGAGACACCAGAGCTCTCTCCCTGAGGATAATTCCTCCCTTCCAACTGCCCCATCCCCCTATTAAAGCCATAGCTTCTGAGGGACCACTCAGGAAACCTGGAACCCAGAAGAATGCAATTAAAAAATTGACTTGCATTAGCTCTTGACTATCATGTGCCCTATAAATTAGATATGTCAGGAATTAATATTCTTTTTTTCCTGATAAGGTTCAGGGAGGCTGGGTCACACAGGTAGTAACCAGCGGAGCTGGAACTTGAACTCAACCTTCTGATGTCAAATTGAATATCCTTTTAACTCTACCTATGTTCACTTTCCCAGGCTACTCTCTCGTGGATTAAGGGATGAGGTATTAGTTCAATAGAGAGCCTTCCATGTTTGCTGAACTGTCCTTTCCCCATTCTCCATGTGACAAATCAACCCCTGGTCTGATGAGGAGCATCGGGATGGAATGAGAGACATTTTCTGTCTCACTGATCACCTTTAGTGATTGGAATTTCAATTTCTTAATAATTTCTGTCACTTCCTGGCTGTGTCTAAATATTTAGGCAGATCCGTGCAGAGTGGATTGGTTTATTTGATGTGTTGCATATATTTTTGTGTTCTGATTGTCAGTCAGTGAGGAAACCACGCCACAGAAAGCAGATGCGATCTGACAGTTGCCAAATGTGGCTCTCACTGTTCCCAGCATTCCCTGCGCCTCTCAAAGGCAGAACTAATTTCTGTCTTTGGAGCACAGACTCTCGGAGAACTCAACCACCTGACATTTGCTTTCTATATTCACTTTCTGTGAAATCTTAGGCATAGCCATGGCTTTAGTTACATCCCTAAACTCTAGTGATTCTCAATTCTATATCCTTAGCCCTAACCTCTCTCTAAGTTCCAGGCCTACATTTCTAATTACTCACTGCTGCTGCTGCTGCTGCTGCTAAGTCACTTCAGTCGTGTCCGACTCTGTGCGACCCCATAGATGGCAGCCCACTAGGCTCCCCTGTCCCTGGGACTCTCCAGGCAAGAACACTGGAGTGGGTTGCCATCTCCTTCTCCAATGCATGAAAGTGAAAAGTGAAAGTGAAGTCACTCAGTTGTGTCTGACCCTCAGCAACCCCATGGACTGCAGCCCACCAGGCTCCTCCATCCATGGGATTTTCCAGGCAGGAGTACTGGAGTGGGGTGCCATTGCCTTCTCCGAATTACCCACTAGACATGTGTAATTGGAAGCATACATAATGACTGATTCAAAATTAGATATTTCTAGTGAAAACAATTTGCCTCTTGAGTTTCCTGTCTTGGTTAACACTGCTGCAACTTACCTCCTAACAAAACTAGAAAACTCAATTTCCTTAAACCCCTCCCTTCCCTCACCATCCACTTTCAACTAACTACCAACACATTCAGATTCAACATTTTAAATATCTCCTGTCTTTAGTTCTCCCTTCCCCTTCCAGTTCCCTCCATCTTCGTTCAGTCCCTCCACCTGACTATCATAACAGTTTAATGGGTGCTTCTCCAGTTAGCCTAACTGGTCTCCTTCTACTATGATTCATCATCCTTTCTGCTGCCCCTACACTTAACCCGAGATCAATTCATAAAGGATCTGCACAGTTGACCCCTGATCCATCTGGCCAGCCTCTATTCCTATCGCAACTCATTCTTCTCTTCTCCTTAACACCCAGTCCATCCATCCAGTCAGATATTCCTCCTGACATGTTTACAACATATACCTCATAGCCACCCGGCCATGCTGTTCCCACTGCTGTTCCACAAGATACTGCCAACCCTCATCGTTCTTTGCCTGCTCTCTTGCAGTCACCCGAGACTGCAACTGATCTCATTGTTCTCAGTCTGCCTTCACTGAGGTTTCTTTTTTCAGTGTATCCATGTATTTATTGTTATAGCTTTATTTTTTTTTTTTATTGAAGTATAATTGATTTACAACGTTGTGTTGGTTTCTGGTACATAGCAAAGTGATTCAGTTATATATACAGACACATATATGTATTTATTCTTTTTCAGATTCTTTTCCATTATGGGTTATTACAAGATTTTGAATATAGTTTCCTGTCTCATACAGTAGAACCTTATTGGTTATCTATTTTATATATAGTAGTGTGTATCTGTTAATCCCAAACTCCTAATTTATCCCTCCCACCTCTCCCCCCTTTGGTAAGCATGTTTGTTTTCTATGTCTGTGAATCTATTTCTGTTTTGTAAATAAATTCATTTGTATCTTTTTTTTTAAGAATCCATATATAAGTGGTAAATATGATATCTGTCTTTCTCTGACTGACTTCACTTAATATCTAAATCTCTAGGTCATCTATGTTGCCGCAAATAGCATTATTTCAAGTGAATTCAGATTATTTTGTAAGATATATATTCTCTTACTACATGCTCTTACAATTGCCTTTTGGAATTTGAAGTTATTACATCCCACTATAATTCTTAGATGATAATTTTTTTTCCTTATCATTTTGGCACTCTACTAGCCTTTCAGTCTGAAATTTTTTTTATTTCAGTCTAAAATCTTTTACCCTGGGAATTTTCAATCACTATTTACTTATACTTCCTATACAAATTATTCATTGTTGCATAATAAATTACCCCCAAACACAGTGGCTTCCCTGGTGGCTCAGATGGTAAAGCATCTGCCTACAATGCAAGAGACCTGGGTTCAGTCCCTGGGTCAGGAAGATCCCCTGGAGAAGGGAATTTCCAGTATTCTTGCCTGGAAAATCCCATGGATGGAGGAAGCTGGTTAGGCTACAGTCCATGGAGTGCAAAGAGTTGGACACGACTGAGCGACTTCACTCACTCACTCACTCAAACATAGTGGCTTAAAGGAACAACAGTGATTTCTTAAGGTTCTGAGTTGTCTAGGTGGTTCTCTTGGTTTTATGGGTCATACGCCTGTGTCTGCCTTCAGCTGAAGGGAATCCAGTGGACAAACTCTGGTCAGCTGGGCTGACTAGGCTTCTCTCATCATGGGGTCTTTCATCCTTAAGGAGGCTCAACTAGGCTTCCGCACAGTCTGGGCAGTGTGCACAAGCACTTCTCAAGTCTCTGCTTCCTTCAAGTGTACTGATGTAACTTCAGGGTAAGTCACATGATCACATGTGCTCTAGCACAGGTTCTTACATCCTACTTGCTTTACTGATATCCGATTTGCACAGTAAAGCCCATGATCAAGCTCAGCATCCGTGTGAGAGGAAACGAATTCTGCGTTGTGGGAGGTGTGGTTCAGTGGGGGCCACGGTGTTACAACCTGCCATGTGTGCAGGCATGCTCAGTCGCTTCAGTCGTGTCCAACTCTTTGCAACCCCACGGACTGCAGCCTGCCAGGCTCCGTAGTCCATGGGACTCTCCAGGCAAGAATGCTAGAGTGGGTTGCCATGTGCTCCTCCAGGGGATCTTCACAATCCAGGGACCGAACCCACATCTCCTGCATTGTAGTCAGATTCTTTTCTGCTGCGCCAGCGGGGAAACCCACAGCCTACCACATCCCCTTCTAGTCACTTTTTTCTTTCCTTCTGGAACTCCTGTTAAAATCCTCACCTCTTGCTTCCATTATTCTTACCTTTTCTAACTTATTTTTCCTCACTTCATTTTTTCCGAATGCCTTGTGAGATCGTTCCTCAACCTTATCTTTTGTTCACTTGTTCAATTTTGTCTGTATCCATGCTGTTTTTTAATCTCTTTGAGTTCTTAATTAAACTGCTATATTTTTCCTAGCTGGTATTTTCACTTGATCTTTAAAAAATTACTGTATTCACTTCATGTTATTATTTGTCTCTCTTTGTATATATTATATCTCTTCAATTAAAAAAATCTATCTCTAGTATGAATAATTTAGTTTCTTATTTTTCTTTGATTAGTGGCTGCATTCCTTAGCTATCTGGGTACTTCTCATTTACCTTCTAGGTATCACTCTTCGTTTATGTGCCCTTAGTGGAGAGAGCCTAAACTCAGCCTCTCTTTTATGTCCTTCCCGCAGATTTAAAGTAGGATGAGATGGCCCCCTAGGGAAGAGAATCAGTGGGTCGGAGTCTGGGTTTGACTCTTTCTGACTGCTGCCTTCTAATAAGGTGATCTTGTCCCCATAGTCTGAGTCCTCATGCTTCTGTCCTTGGCACTGATTTGTTTGTTTGTTTCTTTGTTTTTGCTTTAACAGTTTTCCTTTCTCAGCAGGAGGGCAGGAAGAATGGGCCCCTTGGTCTAAACTTTTCTCCCATGGCCATCCATTCCCTCCTTCTTACACCAGGCTTCTAGACTCACAAATGCTAATTTCCCAAACCTCTGCTGGCCTGAGATTCTATTTCCCTGTCTCTTGATGATAATGGGGTGAGCAGCAATCCATTCAAAGCTCTTCTCTTTTGAAATCTTTTGGAAAAGTTTTCTTCACTTTAACTCTTCCTCTCAGGGGAGAGTTCGCCACATGCCAACTATGCTGGCATTTGGAGTCTGAAAACTCCTCTCACAGGTCTGTCAGACTTACCACCCCTACGAGATCCCCTCCTGGTGAAGATGAGTACTTATTAGTAATCTCGAGGTTTTCTGGCTCTGAGAGCTGTCTTCCCTCTGCTGCTTTCCATCCTGCTAGTGTGTTTGTTTTGCTGTCTTAGGGGTCACCTCTACTTTTGTTGTGGGGAGATAGTCAGGAAAATTAAAGACCACATCATCTTAGCCACCATCGTGACTCTAGGCCACTTCTAGCTTCACCTTTTCATCTGAATGACAGGGAAATGTTCTGATACACTAAACAGATGAGATTTTTTCTGGCTCAAATACATTCAAGAGTTTAGCTTTCTTTTCCTTATTGGACAACACTCAAAATCCCTGAAGCCATCTATTACCTTAGTTCAGTTCAGCTCAGTCATTCAGTTGTGTCCAACTCTTTGCAACCCCACGGACTGCAGCATGCCAGGCTTCCCTGTCCTTCACCAACTCCCAGAGTTTACTCAAACTCATCTCCATTGAGTCGGTGATGCCATCCAACCATCTCATCCTCTGTTGTCCCCTTCTCCTCCTGCCTTCAATCTTTCCCAGCATCAGGGTCTTTTCTAATGAGTCAGTTCTTTGCATCAGGTGGCTAAATTATTGGAGTTTCAACTTCAGCATCAGTCCTTCCAATGAATATTCAGGACTGATTTCCTTTAGGATGGACTGGTTGGATCTCCCAAGGGACTCTCAAGAGTCTTCTCCAACACCACAGTTCAGAAACATCAATTCTTCAATGCTCAGCTTTCTTTATAGTCCAACTCTTACATCCGTACATGACTACTGGAAAAACCATAGCTTTGACTAGATGGACCTTTGTTGGCAAAGTAATATCTTTGCTTTTTAATATGCTGCCTGGGTTGGTCACAACTTTTCTTCCAAGGAGCAAGCGTCTCTTAATTTTATGCCTGCAGTCACCATCTGCAGTGATTTTGGAGCGCCCCCCGCCCCCCCCAAATAAAGTCTGTCACTGTTTCCATTGTTTCCCCATCTAGGAAGCATCACTACAAACAAAGCTAGTGAAGGTGATGGAATTCCAGTTGAGCTATTTCAAATCCTGAAAGATGATGCTGTGAAAGTGCTGCACTCACTATGCCAGCTAATTTGTAAAACTCAATAGTGGCCAGATGCTATGATCTTAGTTTTCTGAATGTTGAATTTTAAGCCAACTTTTTCACTCTTCTCTTTCAGTTTCATCAAGAGGCTCTTTAGTTCTTCTTCGCTTTCTGCCATAAGTATGGTGTCATCTGCATATCTGAGGTTATTGATATTTCTGCCAACCATCTTGATTCCAGCTTGTGCTTCTTCCAGCCCAGAGTTTCTCATGATGTACTCTGCATAAAAGTTAAATAAGCAGGGTGACAATATACAGCCTTGATGTATTCCTTTCCTGATTTGGAATTAGCCTTTTGTTTCATGTCCTGTTCTGTTGCTTTTTACCTGCATATAGATTTCTCAGGAGGCAGGTCAGGTGGTCTGATATTCCCAACTCTTGAAGAATTTTCCATGGTTTGTTGTGATCCACACAAAGGCTTTGGCATAGTCTATAAAGCAGAAGTAGTTATTTTTCTGGAACTCTCTCTTTTTTTCAATGATCCAGTTGGCAATCTGATCTCTGGTTCCTCTGCCTTTTCTAAATCCAGCTTGAATATCTGGAAGTTCATGGTTCATGTATTGTTGAAGCCTGGCTTGGAGAATTTTCAGCATTACTTTGCTAGCATGTGAGATGAGTGTAATTGTGTGATAGTTTGAGCATTTTTGGCATTGCCTTTCTTTGGGATTGGAATGAAAACTGACCTTTTCCAGTCCTATGGTCACTGCTGAGTTTTCCAAATTTGCTGGCATAGTGAGTGCAGCACTTTCACAGCATCATCTTTCAGGATTTGAAATAGCTCAACTGGAATTCCATCACCTCCACTAGCTTTGTTTGTAGTGATGCTTCCTAAGGCCCGCTTGACTTCACATTCCAGGGTGTCTGGCTCTAGGTCAGTGATCACACGATTGTGATCAAGTCCCCCTCTTTTGCAGCCTTCTCACTTCACACAATCTTATTCTTTCTTGGAGAACAAATAAGGCTCCTTCCTGCCTCTGCCTCTCCTCAGAATGTTCCCCTAACCTTGAACACTCCCAGCCCTATCTTCTAGCTTACCACATCTTCATTGTTCTCCAGGACCTGTTAAGTCTTGCACTTTCTAAGACTTCCTTCCCATCCTCTCCTGTAAACAATTTTATTTATTGAGCACTTATAGTTAAATGCCAGGCAAAGCTCTAGTTACTCCTGACGAGAACCCTATGAGAGACAACAATTATTATCTGGCTCTAAGAGAACAGAAACTCAGAGGGGCTACATAGAACATTGACAAGGTAACAGTCAGTGGCAGAATGCCAATTTAAACGTGACTTGTGTCTTCAGAGACTACACTCCGAAGTATTTCACTGCTCAGGTCTTAGATGCAACTTACTGTTTTTGGTCAACGTCCTTGCAGATGTTTCTTCTTCCATCTTTCTGTTTCTAGATATACAGATCCATGTGCTCTGTCGTCTCTCTCCCTCCCACTCTCGCTGTCTCTCGCAGACACACACTCATGTAGACAGAAAGTTTTGCATCAACTTCATATAAAATTTGCATACATCACTCCCTTGATTCTTATAGTTATTAGCTACAGAAGCAGGAGCAGTCCTGTCTAGTTCTAGATTTAAAATTCCTTGGTGGCCTCTTGCTTCTGAATATCTCCCTTCATATTGCAAGTAACTCAGTACTGAGCCCTGAGTAGGAGCTTTGTGGATGCTTGTTGATAGACTAACAGAAAGAAAGGATATAACTGGAAAATGCTCGTTTACAGATAGAGTCACTGATATGTTGTCACAAAGCTCTATGGAGACAGGAAAAATGCCTCATCTCCCTCTGGTCTCACACGTCTAGGTGATTTAAGCAGTATACTTGGGCTTCCCTGGTGGCTCAGTGGTAAAGAATTCATCTGCCAGTGCAGGAGACGCTGATTCAATCCCTGGGTTGAGAAGATCCCCTGGAGAAGGAAATGGCACCCCACTCCAGTTTTCTTGCCTGGAAAATCCCATGGACAGAGGAACTTGACAGGCTATGGTCCATAGGGTCACAAAGAGTCAGACACGACTTAGTGACTGAGCATGCATGCACGTAAGCAAGATACTTAGGTGCAAAGGTTAAGAAATGAAGATCCTGTCTGCAGCTGTGAAGAATGGCTGGGCATATCTATCATGATCATCAGCTTGCATTCTGTGGAGGGAGGTTCAGAGCAGAAGGGAGGTAGCATCTATCAACTGCTAGGAGCTTCCTACAGTCAGGACCACACATGCACCAAGGATAATTGCTGGGGGGAGGAGGAGGCAGAGACCAGAGGGCCAGTCCTTGTGCTCACCCAGCAGGATGTGAAAAATTCAGCTGGGTTCTTTTTATAGTTTCAATCATCCCTGGTAATGAAGATTCTGCAATTAGAACTCAGCTGGCAGTTGTGTTGGGGATGTGTGAGGCAGAATAGAATCCCGGGTCTGCAGGAGGGCAGGCCTGTTTGTCAGAAAGGCTTGAAGGCGCTGCTGGGAACAAGCGATGTGATACAAGGACGAGAGCTATTTTTACAGACCATTTTCAAGCCATAATCACTCCTTAAATAAGTTCCACTTGGGCATTACAGCTTTAACATTTTATTGAGACTGCATTCAGCTGTCAATTATCTGTACAAATAGAGGGAAGTTAACACAGATAATAGAAAACAGCAACACCACATTTATGTAAGCCACCACTAACTTGGAATTTATGATCATTTCACCTGGGATTGATTGGAGTTTACCTGTGTATATTCTATGAAGAGAGCATTTGGTGGAAAAGATTCAAGGCAGATTAACCTACTTAAGAGGAAGTATTCTCTTCAGATATGCATGTATGCATGTGTGTGCTAAGTAGCTTCAATCAAGTCCGATTCTTTGCGACCCTGTGGACTGCAGCCTTTCAGGCTTCTCTGTCGAAGGGCTTCTCCAGGCAAGAATACTGGAGTGGGTTGTTGTGCCCTCCTCCAGGGGATCTTCCTGACCCAGGGGATTGAGCCCACATCTTTTACATCTACCTGAATTGGCAGGCGGGTTCTTTATCACTAGCACTGCCCTGGGAAGCCCTCAAATATGCATATTGATAAGTAAATTTTTACTGAGCATTTTCTATGCATTTAGGCACCATGCAAAACTCTTTACATGCATTATTATCCCTAATCCTCTTGGACACCTTATTAGATAGGCACTATTATTAGTCCCATTTTATAGGCAAGGAAATGGACTCTTGTCCAAGATCACATACCCAGTAAGTGGCCAATTCTGGCTCTAAATCCAGCCAAACCTGACCTGGCCACTCTTACTCTCAATTATGAAATAGTAAGCTGGTAACAAGCCAGTCTTCTCTAATCAAAAAAACAACTCTGTTCACCTCTGCAAGGCATTTGCTGTTAGCAATTGGATTTATTATCACTGCTTCTTAAAAATCTATGCAGTGAAGAATGGGGGAGAAGTATCAGTTTCTTGCTGAATTCTGCAATGCCTTTCTCATTCCTTGCTTGTGTAGGTACCTCTTGGTTCCTTCTCTGTTGAATTTAAAACTCTCACTAAAACTCCTACACTATAACAATCATTCCATTTCTCTAAATTTTCTTATGAAAACAGAAAACACATCTGCTCAAATTGACATTTCTATCCTGACAAACTCATCTGGTGAGCCCCAAGCTGCAGCATGTATCTGTATCTGGGCTAGGCTGACATTACCTATCTCTTCCTGAGGTGTAAGCCCTGGGGTCACTTGTAGTAAATAGACTGCTGGGTATGGGGCAGTGGAGGCCCCATGAAAATATGAACGAGAAAGAAGGAAAACTTACTGCTTCTCAGCGCTCTGATGGACTTCCCTGGTGGCTCAGAGGATAAAGAACCTGCCTGCAATGCAGGAGACATGGGTTTGAACCCGGGGTAGAGAAGACCCCCTGCAGAAGGGAATGGCTATCCACTCCAGTATTCTTGCCTGGGTTATTCCATGGATAGAGGAGCCTGGTGAGCTACATTCCATAGGGTTGCAAAGAATCGGACACGACTGAGCAATTAACACTTGCAGTAATACTCTGATAGAAAGCAATGAGCTTTTATACTTTTGAGAGGAGGGGTCTTGCTGATAGGCCCATTCATTCATATGTGAACTTAATCTGTCATGTGAGGAACAGTTATTGGTCTGTGGGTATGTTGCCTTAGAAAATGTGCCCATCTTCTAGGACAGGCATAACTTTCACAGAAGATGAGTAAACACACACACACAGAGCTAGTGTATCCTATTTATATATTGGAAAATCCCACTCTTCAGACACCCTAATCCACAGGTAAAATGTGAAGTTTTGTTTATATTTAGTTATGACAATGCAGCAAGTCTTTCTTAGTGGTATCTGGTGCCAACATTCTGAAAAATTCATAAGCTAGTGATGCTTCCCTCTGAAGATTAGACCGGAGAAAGTGACTTGAGATTCCATGAGACTCAGAGATTCAAGTGGATACGACTAAAATAAGAGAAGGTTTGGGATGCTTTGTAAAATCATATTTACTAATACCACACACAGAAAAGGATTCTATTAAAGATAAGAAAACGGTTTGGAGAGCATCTTCCTTGGTGGTCCAGTGGTTCAGACTCTGCATTTTCACCATAGGGGCACAGGTTTGATCCCTTGGTCAGGGAACTAAGATCCTTCAAGCAGGGAGCTCAAACCTGGTGCTTGGTGTCAACCTAGACGGATGGGATAGGGTGGGAGGTAGCAGGGAGGTTCAACAGGGAGGGGACAGATGTATGCCTATGACTAATTCATGTTGATGTATGGCAAAAACCAATACAATATTATAAAGCAATTATCCTCCAATTAAAAATAATTTTTTTAAAAAAAGAAATGAAAAGTACTGCTTTAAAAAGTGATCCTGCAAGCCACAGGGCACAGCCCAAACACAAACAAACAAAAAACATTTTGAAGAAATGCTATTTTGCCCTTGGGTTGAAAATTTATTTTCACAGAAAGGCTGCTATGTTACAATATAGAGAGAATCCTAAGTATGTTTTTAATAGAGTGAACTCAGCCCTTTCATGCAGATTATCCAAAACAAATCTTTAATTTCTGGTAGGTTTGCTCTAACTTCCTTCAGTCCTACTATAGTCAGTAGATAAAAAACAGAGAATACACATTAATTGTAATTCAAGCAAATCTATGGTAGGAAAACATCTACATTGAAAAGAATCACCAATTACATTCCAACAACAGCTCTCCAAAGCCCTAATTTTGTGATCATCTGTTATTTTGAATGATACGAGCCAATGCTCACGGCCGTTTGTGCGGCTGATTAAGAACTGACTCTGTGCATGATAAATATTGACACACTCACATGCAGAAGTTGGGGCAACATGAAATTGTTTGCTGACTTTATTTCAGGTAAGTCAAGAGACCTCCCATCCAAGCTGCTCAAAGCCCTCAGGTGGCCCCAGCAATGTTCCTGCCACCTCCCAAACCGTTCCCCTGCATGTCCTCATGTGTGTACCCCTGCCTGCCACACTCGGTCCCACGTTGAACCCCAGACCCCTGCTCCCACTGTGCCCAGATATGCATGTGCTTGGAGTAGCTTTCTCCCTAGAACATTCTATGTACATAGCTAGGTTTACAGCCCTGAATGCTACTTGAGTTCAGGCTGGGCATGGCAGTGGGTGGTTGTGGAGTTAGACTGAGCCCTAGACTAAGCAGCAGGCGGCTGGGATGTGAAAGATGGTCTGAAGAGGTAAGTTGAGGGGGACAGGTTGGAAGCGAGAACCAAGTCAAACTGTGCTGCAAAGAGTGAAAGGTAAAATGAAGAGCTGTGCAGAGCTGCCACCAGCCCATATGGTACATTTTAGAACTTAGGGAAAGATGAGTCTCTGTGTGTATGCAACCTGGTGCTGGGGTTTGCAGCCAGATACACACCTCAGGCTGAATTTCAGCCCTTACTTGTCCCCTGGACTGGGTGCTTGTGTTTAGGATATAGACTGCACAACCCTGGAAGGTTGCCCTGGAGTCAACAAGAAGAGTCTGGAAAGATCCTCTGGGGGATGGCTGGGGAAACATTATAAAGTTAAGAGCAATATATTCTTAGTATTAAAAAATATAAGGAAAAGAAATAAAAGTAAAAATCTCTTATCTCACCGAAGAAATCACCAAGAAATCGACACTTTCTTGAACATTCTAAAAAATTTTTATGAATGTACTAGCATGTGTAGTATTTACATAAAGTGTCTCTATAACAGATAATACTTTTTGCACCTTACTTTTTTCACTTAATGTATTTTGAAGTAATTTAATATTAGCATAGCTTAACCATCTTATTTTACTGGCTATATGGTACCCCATGACATAGATGCAGTCTATTCAGCCAGTTTTTGTTGTTGGATATTTAGATTCTTTCTTCCTTCCTTTCTCTCTCTCTCTCTCTTTTTAGAGTTAGTGACTGATTTATTTTATTTTTTGGCTGTGCTGGGTCTTTGTTGCGGCATGCAAGCTTCCTCTAGTTCCGGTGACGGGGGCTGCTCTTCAGTGTGGTGTGCAAGCTTCTCCCTGTGGTGGCTTCTCTTGCTGCAGAGCACAGGCTCTGGAACGCACGGGCTTCAGTAGTTGCAGCACAAGGGCTCAGCAGTTGCACCTCGCTGGGTCCAGGGCACAGACTCAGTAGTTGTGGCACACAGGCTCAGTTGCTCCACAGCATGTGGAATCTTCCAGGGCCAGGGATTGAACCCATGTCCCCTGCACTGGCAGGTAGATTCCTCACCACTGGGCCACCAGGGAAGTCCAATTTCTGATCTCTTACTATTTTGATATTTCATAAATGTCTTTAAAACCACTCTTGATGTATTGATTGGGTAAGGAGAATGACATGGAGTCACAGTGTCCACTTCAGGACCCTGAGACCAAAAGCTGCAGTGGAGAAGTTGACCAGACACATCTCTAGTCTTCTACAGACTTGACTTACTGTTGGTGGCTGATGCTGAGTGGGGCTTGGGGAGCGAAGGATGTGGGCAGTGCATTAGAAATGCCTGTTTTTCTCCCCATGGGTCTGACACAAACAGCAGCTCTCTTTCTAAGGAGAACCATAGGGGGACCCATGAACTCGCCTCTGCTGTGCCCATCCTCTCACCAACCATGAGATGGAAAAAGACCTCCTTGTACTTAGCAGCCCTGGCTGGATGACAAAGCAGGTGAGGTTGTGAGAACAGTCCCCTGATGAATACAAACCTTGAGGGGCAGCTGTGGATTCTGCTCCACTTGGCAAACTTATTTCCAAGAAATGGGTCTTTTGAGAATTTCCCTGACTCGGTGGTTGCAATGCATTTCAGAACTTGCATGCTCTATTTACGCTTTCTGAGGAGAGTGGCTCAGTGGGCTGACGTATGCCTGGCTCTGCTTCCAGGTTTTCCTAAACGAGAAATTGAGGAAGAAGTCACATTAATGACCTTCTTTCTTCCTGAAGGTTCACATGACAGGAAAGCAATCTACATAGTAATTATAGCACCCCTCCAAGTGAATCCCTGTGCCCAGCAGAGAAGAAGAGTGTGGAAATCATATCTATAATGAAATTCAGACCCAACAGCTTTTAAATCACAGGGAGGTTAATTCAGGCTGCATGGTCACAAGCAGAGGTGGTATAATATACTGGTCACGGAACAGCTCACATTGTTCTCAATAGCAGAGGGCAACAGGAAGTAAGGCAATGTGGAGACAAGGCTGGTGCTAAGAGAGACCTTAGTCTGGGATTGCTTGAAGTATTTTATGAAGGTACCATGGACCATTCTTGAGTTTTGCATGGAAGCCTGGCTTTTTCCAACATCAAAGGAGAAAATACAATACTCAGAGTTTTTGTCCTAAATCTGAAAATCAAAAGCTCATGAGATGAGTGGGTACTAATGGTCTTAATGGATTGTTTTTTAGGGAAGGTAGAGGTGTCTGAGGGGAAAAGTACATATCTCTAAACATTTGAGACTGTTCATCCACAAGTTTCCATTGGTGCCTCTGTCAGTCATCTCCGTCTGTGATGCTGGGAGGATTCATTCATTCTCATGACCTAATGTAGCATTTCTCATGTCCTTACTAATAGTGTCAATGAAATTAAATCTAGTCTTTCTTTTCTGCAATTAAATAATATTTACCTTTTAAAGACGCAATAGGTCAGCACTATATTCAGGGCTCTGATGATAACTAGAGAACTACAGCCTGCCAGCGTTCAGCAAAATTCCTGTCTCTTGCCCATTCCCCCAGAGTCCACTTGCCGCTCTGTTGCTGGGTTACCTCCAGCTCTACCCATGGCCAGCAAATTACTGAAGTCCTTGCCATTGAGTCTGTATATTGTCCAGGCAGGCTTTTCAAACAGAAAGTCCGTTTTATTCCTTTTCTGTTCACTCCTGGCAAGAGCTCTGGTCCCAGCAATGATTCTGAGAATGATTTCCTTCCCAAAGCCCCAACACAACTCTTGTCTTTGTTAAGCTTGAGGTTCTTCTTGGTTCTGTGCTGCCCCTTGTCACCGCAAGTGGTGTCACATGTGAGATGAGGTGAGTCTTTAAGCAAGTGCTGAGTTAGAGCCAGCAAATGACCACCAAGGATTCCGCAGGATCTGAACCATCTGCACCATAAGATGCTAAAGCACCTTGACATTAGATTTCACCCTGTATTGTTGGTTTGATTTGTGTGTGTGTGTGTGTGTGTGTGTGTGAGTGTGTAAATCAGCACACCCCATTCTCATCTTGGGTTCCAAAATCATTGCAGATGGTGACTGCAGCCATGAAATTAAAAGACACTTGCTCCTTGGAAGAAAAGCAATGACAAACCTAGATAGCATATTAAAAAGCAGAGACATCACTTGGCCAACAAAGGTCCATGTAATCAGAGCTATGGTTTTTCCAGTAGTCATTTATAGATATGAGAGTTGGACCATAAAGAAGGGTGAACACCAAAGAATTGATCCTTTTGCATTGTAGTGCTGGAGAAGACTCTTGAGAGTTCCTTGGACAGCAAGGAGATCAAACCAGTCGGTCCTAAAAGAAATCAGCCCTGAATATTCACCAGAAGGACTGAAGTTGAAGCTGAAGCTCCAATACTTTGGCCACCTGATGTGAAGAGCCAACTCATTGGAAAAGACCCTGATGCTGGGAAAGATTGAGGGCAGGAGGAGAAGGGGATGACAGAAGATGAGATGGTTGGATGGCATCATCAACTCAATGGACATAAGTCTGAGCAAACTCTGGGAGATAAGGAAGGACAGGGAAGCCTGGCATGCTGCAGTCCATGGGCTCACAAAGAGTCAGACACAACTGAGCAGTTGAACAGCAACATTCTCACCTCTGTTCCAGCTAATTGAACTATTTCCAAATTGTTATTAGATGTCTTAGTTCCTGTGGTTGCTATCACAAATTATTGAATACTAGGAACTTGGTGACTTAATGCAACAGAAATGTATTATCTCACAGTTGTGGAGCCAAAAGTCTGAAATCAGTACCACAAGCTCAAGGTGTGAGCAGGGACATGCTCGCTCCGTAGGCTCTCAGGAAGCATCTGTCCCTTGCCTCTTCCAGCTTCTGGTGGCTGCTGGGAGCATTCCTTGGCTTGTGGTTGCATCATCCAGTTTTCAAGGCCAGTATCTTCAAATCCCGGTGCTGCATCTTCACACTGCCTTCTCGTCTGTGTGTCTGTGTCTAATCTTCCTCGTCTTCCCTGTATAAGATTGTACATGTAGAAGGATACATGTGGATGCATTTAGGATCCACTCAGATAATGCAGGATAATTCCTTCTTCACAAAATCCTTAATTTAATCACATCTGCCAAGAATAAGTTAATATCACAGGTTCCTGATATCTTTAGGGAATGTTATTCAGCCTACTATACTTGCTTCTGTGTATTTCCCATGTTGTTGTATATATACAATATTTGCTTTATAAATGCTTCTTTTTTTAAAATTTGCAATGCTGTGTTAATTACTGCTGTATAGCAAGGTGATTTAGTTATACACACATATACATTATTTTTTGTATTCTTTTCCTTTATGGTTTATCACAGGATATTGAATATAGTTCCCTGTGCTATCTAATAGGACCTTGTTTATCTAGTCTATATTTAATACTTTGTATCTGATAATCCTAAACTCCCAGATCCATCCCTCTCCCACCTCCCTCCCCGTTGCCAACCACCAGTCTATTCTCTGTGTCTATGATTCTGTTTCTGTTTCATAGGTTATAAATGATGCTTTAATTAAGTCAATCATTTATTGGAATGAGCCCATAAGTTCAAAGGATGAGCCCATACGAACTGATTGGATCAGACCTCATACTAGATTTTCTGCTTCAAGAAGAAGGAAACCAACAAATAGGTCAGGTTAGACACTGTCCTATGCTTTCCCCACACTCTGACTTGCTGCATTCTCCCTGTAGCTTGTGCCACCTACTGGAATGAGCCCCAAAAAGAGGAATGGAAAGAGAACAAGGTGACCAAGTAAAAGAGGAAGTGTGAAGTTGTTTTGGGATTGTTTTTCTTTTGCTCAGAAGGTGGAGGATAAAATCAAAGCCTTAAGGAGAAGGATGAGAACATTGACTCCCATTCCTTCTGTGCCCCCATCCATTCACATTCTATTTGCAGGAAAGGATGAGTGCCATGAACATAAGAACCTCTGAGCTAGACGGTCATGGGCACACAGTGCATGGCTGGAGTCAGGACCTCAACGACCAATCAAGAATTCCAATTTTCCCATGAGCCTGGGGCAGCTTCTGTCTCTTCAGACTTCCACCATGTGGTTGATAAGTCCATAAGTCAATAGACCATACCTGAATCTCACCCAGGAGAGAGAAACTGGATTTGGCTCTAGAACATAATAGGAAGTCCAAGAGGAAACTGAAGTTTGGGGCTGGAGGAAAAAAATGTTTAGTTTAGAAAAAAAATTGGCAATAAACAGAATATAGAGTAATTGGATAACCAAGGACAGGAAAAGTTCTCAGGCAGAATGAAACAAGAGGGTAATCTCTTATCTAAGGATACAGGATAATTGTGTACACAAAGACAACCATTCAGACTCAAGAGGTAAATCTTAGGCAGTCAAGGGGAGAGAACTGTTTGTTCTTCAATTTCAAGCTGAACTACCTTCATGATGGGTTTCCTAGATGGTGCTAGTGGTAAAGAACCCACCTGCCAATGCAGGAAACATGAGACACGAACTAGGATCCCTGGCTTGGGAAGATCCCCTGGAGGAAGACATGGCAACCCACTCCAGTATACTTGCCTGGAGAATCCCATGGACAGAGGAGCCTGGAGGGCTGCAGTCCATGGGGTCGCAAAGAGTCAGATACAATTGAGCAACTAACACACACACCCTTCCCCAAACTCTGTCATCTTCCTAGATGATAATCTTTGTAGACAACTCATCTCAGATCTGATGATGCCACGGATTCCACTTTCACCAAAGACACTTGTGACCAAGCTATTACACCTGATGGAGACCTCTCAGTTCCTAAATACCTTTTTCTGTGTCTGACATTTGACCCTGTTGGCCATACCCTCCTCTGAAAGTTTCCCCCTCCCCTGGTGCACCCACCACTGCTCTCTATTAGGCCTTCTCTCTCTCTGGATATCTTTACCTCTATTATCAGCTTTTTTTCTGGATATCTTCACCTCTATTATGAGCTTTTTTCCCCTCTAAGTCTTGGTGATCCTCCAAAGTTCTCTCATCAGATTGCTTTGTGCTTATCTGTGGTTAATCTCATCCATTCGCATGGTTTCAATTACTATCAATATACTTCTGACTCCCAAACATCCCTCTTAGCCTGCCTCTTGCCCTTGAGCCCTGGACCTACATATACAACTGTTTGCTGAACATTTTCACCTCCATATCCTCCCAACACATCAATTTCAATATATTCAAACTGAACTCACTACCTACCACTTCAGGCTAGCTCCAATCCTGTATTATTATTTTTAATTGATAAGTATAATTATTCATATCACAATGAGCTCTTGAGTTCATTATTCTTATCACTATTTTTTAAGTTTAACTTTTATTGAAGCTTAAGATACATGCAGAAAAATCCTTACACACTCCCTAAGTGTACAGCTTGGTGAATTATCATCTGGGTCTACAAGTGAAGCATCCATCAGAATCTCGGGAGCCCACCTTGCACACTTTTGCATCACTAACTCCTCCCTAAAGATAACTAGCATATTGATATACAACATCATAAGTTAGCTCTGTCTGTTTTAAACTTTATAGAACATGTATTCTTTTGTTTCTGGCTTCTTAATACCATGTTTGCAAGATTTATTCAAGTAATCACTTTAGTGTAGTTTATTCATTTTCATCCCTGTATAGTACTGGTGGCTCAGATGGTAAAGAATCTGCCTGCAATGTGGGAGATCCAGGTTCGATCCTTGATTTGGGATGACCCCTGAAGAAGGGAATGGCAACCCACTCCAGTTCTCACTTGGGGAATTCCATGGACAGAGGAGCCTGGAGAGCTACAGTCCATAAGGTTGCCAAGAGTTGGATACGACTAAGTGACTAACACTTCATTCTGTAAATATACCATAATTAATTTGTCCACTGTACAACCAATGGGCATTTGGGCTGTTACCAGCTTGAAAATATGAAGGATGATGCTATTTTGAACATTTCAGTGCATACCTTTTGGAACATAGACCTCTTCAAGCTGTCATCCTTGGATCTGTCATTTTCAATGTTTTAATTAATGACATCAGAACCATGAATCACACAAGTACATTAGGAAAGTCAAAACTCAAAAATCTGTTGATATGTTATAGTTATTGGCAAAAACTAATAAAGTTAAATTTAATGGGGATTAATGTAAAACTTTTTAAATATAAATTTATTTATTTTAATTGGAGGTTAATTACTTTACACTATTGTATTGGTTTTGCCATACATCAACATGAATCCTCCACAGGTATACATGTGTTCCCCATCCTGAACCCCCTTCCCACCTCCCTCCCTGTACCATCCCTCTGGGTTGTCCCAGTGCACCAGCCCCAAGCATCCAGTATCATGCATCGAACCTGGACTGGTGATTCGTTTCATATATGATATTATACATGTCTCAATGCCATTCTCCCAAATCATCCCACCCTCTCCCTCTCCCACAGAGTCCAAAAGACTATTCTATACATCTGTGTCTCTTTTGCTGTCTCGCATACAGAGTTATTGTTACCATCTTTCTAAATTCCATATATATGCATTAGTATACTGTATTGGTGTTTTTCTTTCTGGCTTACTTCACTCTGTATAATAGGCTCCAGTTTATCCTTAAAAAAATGTATCATTGTACCTTTTTAAAAATAAAAATCCAATAATATGGAAGTGGTTAAGTAAATTGTTATTTGTCTTCTCAATGGAATATTAAATATTCCCAAATGAGAATTTAAGGTTGTTTGAGCTCCAGAAAAATATTTCTGACACGTAATGCTATAAGACACAGATGGGTATATATGTTATGATTAATTTAGAATAATTATATCTATACATAGCAAAATGTTGAAAAAGTTTTAAAAGAGCTATGATGAAATTGGAGATTCAATTCACTTTCAAAATTACCTTTAGTATTTCTAATGATATTATTTCAGTGAAAATTAAAACTAGAAATTTTCAAAATTGTTGGACAGAGGGGCAAGGAAGCAGAGATGTTAATATGAGATACTAACCAACTTGGGGATAAAAATGCATTCATCTTGTAGGTCATAATAAAGACTAAAAGTTGTATGAGCCCAATCACTTTTGGAAACGGCCCTACTACTGGCACTGGAAGGGTATGGGAGCAGAAGGAGTGTGATGTAGGAAGCATCTTGGATGAACCATTAGGGGGAAGATGTGGGAACATGTTCATGAGCGGGACTTATCCCTTTCCAGTGAAAGTCAAACAAGCCTCGCAATAAGCCTCTTCCACCCCCCTCCCAGAGCATAAGTGTTGTGGGGAAGATAGGGAGGATACAAAACAGCAGCATCACAAGGTTGTGGAGGGTCAGGGTCAAGGCAGAAATGAATGCGATCCCTGCTGGTGCGGCAGTTGCCGCTGAGAAGCCAGTCAGCTGCCTAGAGAGCAGTGAGGAAGGGCCATGCTAGGAGCAGAGGGTGTTGGCAGCAGAGGCCCTGATGCCTGGCATTCTCCATCCATCATCTGAGTTCCCCTCCACCAACTGTAAATTTATGGCGCTGCATATACACTCTGAGATGGGGATTCTGGGAGGCTGTTAGCCTTGATGATTTGTAACCTATGGATTTAACGTTTGCTATATATTTTCTCTATAACTAAACTTCTTTCTACAGGTTACACCGGTAGAATATGTAATGTGGTTGGGCATGACACCATTTGCCCCATTTGCATCAGTGCTTGCTCCAGAATGGTGACCATCCTTAAATGGGTGACCTTCTGCCCCCTCCTAGATAGCTGTGACTTTGAACTTGAACACTATTACTCTTTATCCTGCTGTATTAACTTCTATCTCTGCCCAGTATATCTGTAGTATACTTACTCATGCATGCATGTGCTATATAACAAACATTTAAAAAAGTATTTTTTAAAAAAGATATGGTTTAGCAATTTGTAAAACAAACCCCTGTGTAATGATACAGAATATTGCTAGGACCCCCAAACCTTTCCTAATTATAACCCCTTTCTCTCCCTAGAGGTATATACTTTCTTGATTTTCCCACAGTGTTTACTTCCTTATTTTTCTTTATAATTTGTCCTAAAACTTATTTAATTTTGCCTTTATAAAATTTTAATATAATTTATACCATACAGTATGTGCCTGTATTGTTTGGCTCTTTTCAGTTAATATCATGTTTTTAAGATTCATCTTCTATGCATCATGTAGCTATACTCCACCACCCCAGCTTTTCACTGTGAAGCATTTTATAATATGAATATACCATAACTTTTATTTACTCTACTCTCTATAGACATTCAGGTTGTTTCAGCTTGGAGCTATCATTCAATACTGCTATGAGCATTCTTAAATATGTATACTGGTGCACATAAGCATGTGTTTTATGGGGACATATGACTTGGAGGGGAATTGCTGGGTCATAAATTATGCATATCTTCTGTTTTACAAGATGATGTCAATCTTTTCCACAGTAAAGCGGCAGTTTATAGTTCTACCAGCAGCCTGTCAGAGCCCTTGGCACTCAATATCTTAGCAACACTTGTTGATGGCTCTCTAGTGAGTGTATAACAGTGTGGCTTCAGTGGCATTTCCCTGCTAACTAAAGAAGTGAAGCATGTTTTGGGCTTGTTGTCTATTCAGTTTCTCTTTTGTGGCGTGCCTGTTCAAGTCACCTAGTCACTTTTTATTGTGTTGTTTACTTCTGTCTTCTTGTTGATTTATAGATTTGTGGGAATTCGTTATACAGTCTCTTGTTGGTTAAACTTATTGCAAAGTGTTCCCAATTTGAGCCTAGACTTTTCCCTCTTTTAGTGGGATGTTTTAATGAACAGATGTTCTTAATTTTAATACAGTCCTCTGTTTCAAACTTTTATTTACTGGCAAGTGTTTTGGTATCCCATTTAAGAAATTTTTCCTGATAGAGGATTTATAAAGATATTCTCTCATACTAGCTATTAGAAGCTTTCCTGTTTTGCTTTTCTCATTTGATTTATGATCTACCTGGAAATGATATCTGTATACAGTGTTATATAAGAGTTTGTTAATTGGTCTTAAATAATTCATCCTTTTGGTGATGTTGAGCTTCTGCATGCTTGGTTCTACATACCCTAAATTTGAGGTTAATCTAAGTGTCATGTCTACCAAATATCTTCCCAGAATAATAATCTACCAGGTCCTTAAAATATAGGAAAGAATGTATAAAAGATCGTATATACAGCTATACATAAAGTATATATTATGTATAATAGTATTTATATATGCAATACACATATATGTACAAGAAATAAAAATAACAATTATCAAGAATGAGAAGATGTGCCCTTTACAAGGAGATGGAAAGATATGACAGTGAAGGTTACAATGTTTTGAGAGAAGGCCAACGATAGGAAATCTGAAGGACTGGTTATTGACAGAGAGGTCAGGAGTCTAACAGTTGGTAATTGTGGTGGATATCTATTGTTTTTCATGGTCAGAATGATAGGCCTCTTCTAAAAATCTTAATAGAATGTTTGCTTCATGAGACCAGGCACTGATGGTCTTGTTTTCCACGTTTAGCATAGTATTAATACCTAGCATAGCAGAAGCACTCAATAAATATCTGTTGAATAAATAAATGAAATACTCCTTCTAAATCATAGTTCAAATGAGAGCTATCATCTTTTCACAGACCACCTACACAGCCTTCATGATGATGTTAATGATAACTTTAGTTGCATGCTTACTTTGTGCTAGGCAAGATGCTAAATGATTGACATTTATCATCTCACTTACTCCTTGAAACTACTTCACAAGATGGGAACCACTATTACCCCTACTTTAGACATGAACAAGCCAAAGGCATAAAATAGTTGAACAACTTGCATAAAGTATAACTGGCAAATATGGCAGTTAGAATTTGAAACCAAATCATTGGACCTCAGAGTTGATGTTTTTAATCTCTCCGTTAAATTGCCATAGTGATTGACGTAAACATGGCCTCCTAATCCTGCCAGCTAAACCAGTAATAATAGCTAGTGATTATTGATGACTTACTTTGTGGCAAGTAATACATAAAATTATTTGCACATGTTTCATCTCCTTTAAAATATCATATGAAACCTGTTAAAGTAGACAGTATTTTTATACACATTTTACATGTAAGGAAACTGAAGTAAATAAGCTTAAAGAACTTTCCCGAATCATACAGCTAGCAGGTAAGGGAGTCAGTATTTGGACCTTTTGCCTGCCATGGTATCTGCCTCTCCTAAGACCCTATATCCCTTTTCTCAGAAGCACCTCAACAAGAGAAGCTTACCAGAGTCCCTTTCTGTTCTGAAGGACTTTTGAACTTGAGTCTGTTCCTTTCTGGTGGGGGACACATGAGGCTCTGCGCCCACGACAGCCGTAACCCCCATGGCGCGGCTGACCCATCTGCAGAGAAGAAGAGGGCCGCTGACTGACAGAGAAAAGCACAAAAGAGAGAAAGATGGAGAATCCCAGTGGCTCTTTCACTCACACCCAGCTCTTCCTTTTGGAATGACAGCTTTCCAAAGAGCTATTCCCTTCACTCCTTCTTAGTCTAAGTTAGTTTTTACGACAAGTCTTGTTCTTGTCACTAGCTACCAGAAAAGTCTTAGCTAAAACAGAAGGTGGTGGCACTCTCCCAAATGAATTAACATTTATGAAAAAGCATCAGAACACTTTAGAGTTTAACACACACTGTATTTCCTGACTTTCCATTTGATGAATGAATGAAGATAATTTTTATAAAAGTGCCCTCTGTGGGTTTATAAATGAATAATACCTGGTCTTGTTTTGTCAAATGCTGCAACATCTTGTGTTTGACTTTCCAATGAAGGGGATGGCCTGATTTACACTCTTTTGAACTAAGCACTTTTTTTCTACCTGCTGATCTAGTTTTTTTAAATGTGTACACTGTACAAGGGATAGCTCCTCTGGGGAAAATGTTTCTAAGTCCTGGGCTCCCACAGGGAAGTTTTATGGTTATATTTCTTCATTGGGTTTTGAGACTATACTCTTTTTTGGAGCTGAAGAGATTTTCTTTTTCCTTTTGGTTTATTTTTTAATTGAGGTATTGCTGTTTTTCGATGATGTGTTAGTTTCAGTGTTGTACAGCGGCGTGAATCAGCTATATATAAACACATATCCCCTCTCTCTTGGACCTCCCTCCCAACTACTCCCTCCAACCCACCCATCAAAGTCATAGCAGAGTGCCAAGCTAAGCTCCCTGTGCCCTACAGCAGGATGCCACTGGCCATCTGTTTTATACCTGGCAGTGTACACATGTCAGTCCCAACCTCCCAGTTCATACAATTCCCTCCCCAACCCATGTCCACACAACAATTTCTACATCTGTGTCACTATTCCTGCCCTGCAAGCAGGTTCATTTGCACTATATTTTCTAGATTCCACATTCCTGTATTAATAGATGATGTTTGTTTTTCTCTTTCTGAGTACTTCACTCTCTATAACAGATACTCTAGGTCCATCCACATCTCTACAAGTGACCCAATATTGTTCCTTTTATGGCTGAGTGATATTCCATTGTATATATGTACCACATCTTCTTTATCCATTCATCTATTGATGAACATTTAGGTTGCCTCCATGTCCTGGCTGTAAATAATGCCGCAGTGAACACTGGGGTACATGTGTCTTTTTGAATTATCGTTTTCTCAGGGTATTTGCCCAGCCATGGGATTTCTGGATCATATGTACCTTCTTTATAGAAAGTCTCTGAGTCTCCAGCCTTGTTTACAAAATGAAAGGATTGGATCACAGGAGATCTTTAGGATCTTAGGGTCTCTTCCAGCTCTGAGCTTGGTGTTTGAAACTGAGTATAATGTTAACTTGTGAGATATTGGAGGTCATTTGCATCACTGGTCCTGGTATTGGCTTGAGTGAGATAACATCTGTCCTTTCATAATGTGGAAGGGGATCTCTTTTTCTTAGTTCATCTCATGAATGTCTAGAGTTGCAGTGTCAGAGTCATCTACAGGATGGGACACTAGTCCTTGGAATGCTCCTCAATAAAGGATCTGTTATTCAAAACCTGTATGTGTTATTTCCCTCAAGGATTTACAACTTCTAGTTTAAAGGCCTGAGAATGTTTTCAGTACACTACCCTGTGAATCTTTCTTTACCCTAAGATTTTTCCACACTTATTTGGTCATAGATCACTTATCTTTTTGAGAAAAATGCATATTGCATATTATACAGGGGAACCACAGATTTTATATCTTCTCTCTAGGTCTACTCTATAGAGTAGATGTCACAATTGCCTTAATGTGACCATATTTGAACTGCAATCATGTTATCTTTAATTACTCCACTTTTGGGGTGTAGCTTTTTGTGAATTGAAAGTCCAAAGTTTATGTGGAGATTATGATTTGGTTTCATTACTAGTTACCAATGGGGCTTTCCTGGTGGCTCAGTGGTAAAGAATCCACCTGCCAGTGAAGGAGATGCAGGTTCGATCTCTGGGTAGGGAAGATCCCCTGGAGAAGAAAATGGCAACCCATTCCATTATTCTTGCCTTGGAAATCACATGGACAGAGGAACCTGGCAGGCTACAGTCCATGACGTCACAAGAATTGGACATGACTTAGTGACTAACAGGTTAACCTTTTCACTGAACTCTACATGGCTATAAAGAGTCCTTCCAATTGGCCAGAAGAGGGAAGCAGAGGATCTGGGATGGTATCCGAGGTCCCAGTCCAGACTTGGGAACAAACCTAAGACAAGGCAGCAACCGTCCAGGAGTCTGTACTGAGAGGATCAGCTCCAAGGCAAAGTGATCCATTCACATTTCAGCCCCGCCACTGGCAGAGCATGGGGTCCCAGTGTTGCAAGCCATCACCTTTCATCATTATGCATTTCTTGGAGTTTGCATAGGGAACGGGTTTCCTTAAAGTTGGGGAGCACCAGGAGATCCATCAGGAAGAGAGAGGTGGAAACAGCAGAAAACAGGCATGGCCAGGGAAGGAGGTCACAGCCGCAAACGCTCAGGACCCGGCTTCCTCGCTGTTGTGTGTGTGTTCCCTCCACTCCCTGTGAGCAGTCACTTTTCAGCTGGGCTCAGATCAGAGGAGTCACTTGCCAGGGCATTAGCCACAGTGGTCTTAGATAGCAGCTCCGTCATCACCTATGCCGCTTGTTTGGGATGATATGGCATTCTTTTGGAGTGGTGTCAGCATTGGGCACAAGGTTCTGAAAACCAAATCCAGTCTTGTCCAAGTGATGCCCATTGCCCTTGTGGTTCACAAGGAGGATATCATGCTCAGAGGACAGAGCGGGGCAATCACATAAATTCTTTATGGCATTGCAGCCTCAAGCATTACTCTAGGCCATTGAGAAGCCAGGAGTAACCCCAGTAAAGGGGTCTTCTTGCCTAGTTGAAAGGCAAAATTCAACATTAAAAGTAGACCAAGAACTCCTTGGTTTTTCCAGTAGTCATGTATGGATGTGAGTGTTGGCTCATAAAGAAGGCTGAGGGCCAAAGAATTGATGCTTTTGAACTGTGGTATTGGAGAGGACTCTTGAGAGTCTCTTGGACTACAAAGAGATCAAACCAGTCCATCCTAAAGGAAATCAGTCCTAAATATTCATTAGAGGGACTGATGCTGAAACTGAAGCTTCAATACTTTGGCCACCTGATGTGAAGAGCTGACTCATTAGAAAGAGCCTGATGCTGGGACAGATTGAAGGCAGGAGGAGAAGGGGAGGATGAGGATGAGATGGTTGGATGGCATCAATGATTCAAGGGACATGAGTCTGAGCAAGCTCCGAGAGATGGTGAAAGACAGGGAAGTTTGGCATACTGCAGTCCATGGGCTCACAAAGAGTCGGACACGACTGAGTGACTACACAACAACAAAGACCTCCTTGGCACATTTCTCTCTATATTTATACCTCTTTGGGCTTCCATATTTTAACTTTCTGATGGCAAGAAAAGATGAATCCAAGGAGAAGCATGTTAAGGAAAGGAGAGAGAAACAAGTTTCTTCCAAAAGATCTGGAAGTGAGATATTGTAAGCCACTGAATATAAGGCTTCTTAGCACACCAGGGATTCAAAAGAGAAGTTTCCAATACATGTACACTCAAAAGAATGACGGGGCCAATAAAAATGCCTATGAACTTGACTCATCCTCATTACCTTTTTCTCAGTCTCTTGCTTGGATGTGTGGGTGGGAATTAATCGGGGGAGGGAAGTGAGGTAAGGAGAATGAAGCGGGGAACACAGAGGAGACTGTTGCCTTATTCCCCTTCTTTCCCCTCCCGCCTGCCTCCTCCTCACCTTCTATCTACCCTACCCCCTCTTGTCAGAGCCCCGAGTTACAGATTTGAGTGTTCTGTGTTGAATGTCAGCACCCATGCTGTGTTCTCTTGCATTTTCTGCTTCCTATCTCTTGGTGGTACTGTAAGAATGAGAGAGGGGTTTTGGTGTGACTTGATGATGTTACTTCTCTTCCCCCTCCACGCAGGGAACCCAGAAATACCTGCACCCTGTTCTTTCAGTGTTCTTCTAGCCGTTAGTTTCCCAAGGGAGATCTCTGCAAGGCACGGAAGAGCAACAAGTGAGAATCAGTTGCTGAACTGGCACCTGGTAATTCTTAATGAGGGGCTTTCTGATAAAAGACAGAGCTTGAGCCTGTGGCTTAAGCCTCCAAGTCTGTGTTGGGGTCTTTTGTGTGTGTGCGCTTAATCACTCAGTTGTGTCCTACTCTTTCTGACCATTTAGACCACAGTCTCAAAATCTTTGGCGTATTGGTAGATAGAGAGCTCCAGGCCCAGAGAGGAGTATTAAATTCACATATCTTCTAGCACAATGTTGAGGAAGAGATAAGAGATCTCAGGGCTGTACATTAAAGAGAGATAAGAAATAGAAAGTACAAAAGAACAGGGCATGGGTCCTGACTTGTCCACACAGTGACCCTCCCTACTAATAACTGGCTCTAATCAAAACCCTGGACAGAAAATAAGTTTATAGATATTATTCCTTTGAGTTGGGGGAATTGATGAGAGCTACAGAGGGTGTGGTCAGAGGCAGAATTCCCTCATGCATAGAGAGGAAATTTCCCATACAACTTCTAACATCTGAAAAGAAGTCATTGCAGGTTTTTGACTCCTAGGAAGAAAGCCAACATTTCCTGAATATCTATTATACTCTACACTGGGCTAAGAAAGTTTCCCTGGACTATCTGTTGGGTTTCTTTAGTTGCAAGTAACAAAAATAATTCTGATCTATTTTTTAAAGCTGAAGAGGAAAGTTGTCAGGAATTTTTTGTCCTTAGTGTGTATACTATGATACACACACACACACACACACACACACACACACACAGTCAATTTACTGTCTTAAAGCCACATTGGATGCTTCATAAAATTGCTAGTCAGATTGGGCAACCAGGCTCAGACATTCTGTAGTCAAAATCAATTTCAAAATGAAATTATCCCATCTTAGTCTAAGGGAGAACCCCTCAAGTCAGTTCCTGAGGCCTTTGAAATAACTTTAACAACTTTCTTGCTACTTGAATGACAAGATATTCTATGCCCAGCTTGTACATTTCCCTTCTCAAGCCTGGAATCCAACATTCTCTAAGGAGCTCTCATTCAATTTAATGAGAAATGATATTTAGAGGGTATAATCTGGGGAACTAGTGGTCTCATTGTTAGTAGATTGTTTCTATGTCTTTTCAGTGGGTGGATACAGTGTACATATTTATGTAATATATATTGTATACAATAAATAATATATATTATATAACACATATTTAAATTACAGACTGGTTCCAAATAGGAAGAGGAGTACGTTGAGGCTGTATATTGTCACCCTGCTTATTTAACTTATATGCAGAGTACATCATGAGAAACGCTGGACTGGAAGAAACACAAGCTGGAATCAAGATTGCTGGGAGAAATATCAATAACCTCAGATATGCAGATGACACCACCCTTATGGCAGAAAGTGAAGAGGAACTAAAAAGCCTCTTGATGAAAGTGAAAGAGGAGAGAGAAAAAGTTGGCTTAAAGCTCAACATTCAGAAAACGAAGATCATGGCATCTGGTCCCATCACTTCATGGGAAATAGATGGGGAAACAGTGGAAACAGTGTTAGACTTTATTTTTTTGGGCTCCAATATCACTGCAGATGGTGACTGCAGCCATGAAATTAAAAGATACTTACTCCTTGGAAGAAAAGTTATGACCAACCTAGATACCATATTCAAAAGCAGAGGCATTACTTTGCCGACTAAGGTCTGTCTAGTCAAGGCTATGGTTTTTCCAGTAGTCATGTATGGATGTGAGAGTTGGACTGTGAAGAAGGCTGAGTGGCAAAGAATTGATGCTTTTGAACTGTGGTGTTGGAGAAGACTCTTGAGAGTCCCTTGGACTGCAAGGAGATCCAACCAGTCCATTCTGAAGGAGATCAACCCTGGGATTTCTTTGGAAGGAATGATGCTAAGGCTGAAGCTCCAGTACTTTGGCCACCTCATGCGAAGAGTTGACTCATTGGAAAAGACTCTGATGCTGGGAAGGATTGGGGGCAGGAGGAGAAGGGGGCGACCGAGGATGAGATGGCTGGATGGCATCATGGACTCGAAGGACGTGAGTCTGAGTGAACTCTGGGAGATGGTGATGAACAGGGAGGCCTGGCGAGCTGCGATTCATGGGGTCGCAAAGAGTCGGACACGACTGAGCGACTGAACTGAACTGATAAATAAGTTATTCATTAAAATACATTATGAGCTGATACTAATAGTTTCATTTGAATTCAGGGCTGGTGAAGGTGAAGGTGAAGTTGCTCAGTCGTGTCCAATTCTTTGCGACCCCATGGACTGCAGTCTACCAGGCTTCTCCGTCCATGGGATTCTCCAGGCAAGAATACTGGAGTAGGTTGCCATTTCCTTCTCCAGGGGATCTTCCCGACCCAGGGATCAAACCCAGGTCTCCCGCATTGGAGGCAGACGCTTTAACCTCTGAGCCACCAGGGAAGTACTACAGAGTTTTATTTGGCATTATCATCATCTTACATCCATATTTCCTTTCTCCCATATCTGAAATTTTACTTCTCAAGGATACCTATTAGGGGTTGAATTGTGTCCCTCTCAAATTTATATGTTGAAGCCTCAACGTCAATGAGCCTGTATTTAGAGATAAGACCCATTAAGTAGGTAATTAAGCTTAAATCAGGTCACTAGAGTGGCACTGGTAAGAAAAGTAAGAGATGCTATAGGGCACTCTCTCTGCTTGTGCACAGTTCAGTTTAGTTCAGTTGCTCAGTCATATCCGACCCCATGGGCCACAGCACGCCAGGCCTCCCTGCCCAACACCAACTCCCAGAGTTTACTCAAACTCATCTCCATTGAGTCAGTGGTGCCATCCAACCATCTCATCCTCTGTCGTCCCCTTATCCTCCTGTTTTCAGTCTTTCCCAGCATCAAGGTCTTTTCTTTTTATTATTATTATTTTTTTTTTACTTTACAATATTGTATTGGTTTTGCCATATATCAACATGAATCCGCCACGGGTGTACACGTGTTCCCAATCCTGAACCCTCCTCCCACCTCCCTCCCTATACGAGTCAGTTTTTCGCATCGGGTGGCCAAAGTATTGGAGTTTCAGCTTCAACATTAGTCCTTCCAATGAACACTCAGGACTGATCTCTTTCAGAATGGACTGGTTGGATCTCCTCACAGTCCAAGGGACTCTCAAGAGTCTTCTCCAACATCACAGTTCAAAAGCATCAATTCTTTGGCATTCAACTTTCTTTATAGTCCAACTCTCACATCCATGACTACTGGAAAAACCATAGCCTTGATGAGACGCACCTTTGTTGGCAAAGTAATGTCTCTGCTTTTTAATATGCTGGTCATAACTTTCCTTCCAGTGAGTAAGTGTCTTTTAATTTCATGGCTACAGGCAACATCTACACTGATTTTGGAGCCCCAAAAAATAAATCAGCCAGTTTCCACTGTTTCCCCATCTACTTGCCATGAAGTGATAGGACCGGATGCCATGATCTTCGTTTTCTGAATGTTGAGCTTTAAGCCAACTTTTTCACTCTCCTCTTCCACTTTCATCAAGAGGCTCTTTAGTTCTTCTTCACTTTCTGCCATAAGGGTGGTGTCTTCTGTATGTCTGAGGTTACTGATATTTCTCCTGGCAATCTTGATTTCAGCTTATGCTTTCTCTAGCCCAGAGTTTCTCACGATGTACTCTGCTGCTGCTAAGTCACTTCAGTCGTGTCTGACTCTGGGCGACCCCATAGACAGCAGCCCACCCAGGCTCCTCTGTCCCTGGGATTCTCCAGGCAAGAATAGTGGAGTGGGTTGCCATTTCCTGCATATAAGTTAAATAAGCAGGGTGATAATACACAGTCTTGATGTACTCCTTTTCTTATTTGGAACCAGTCTGTTGTTCCATATCCAGTTCTAACTGTTGCTTCTTGATCTGCATACAGATTTCTTAGGAGGCAGGTGAGATGGTCTGATATTCCCATCTCTTTCAGAATTTTCCACAGTTTGCTGTGATCCACACAGTCAAAGGCTTTGTCATAGTCAATAAAGCAGAAGTAGATGTTTTTCTGGAACTCTCTCAGTTCATCGATGATCCAGTGGATGTTGTCAATTTGATCTCTGGTTCCTCTGCCATTTCTAAAACCAGCTTGAACATCTGGAAGTTCACGGTTCATGTATTGCTGAAGCCTGGCTTGGAGAATTTTGAGCATTACTTTACTAGCATGTAAGATGAGTGGAATTGTGTGGTAGTCTGAGCATTCTTTGGCACTGCCTTTCTTTGGGATTGGAATGAAAACTGACCTTTTCCAGTTAACCTTCTCCTGTGGCCACGGCTGAGTTTTCCAAATTTGCTGGTGTATTGAGTGCAGCACTTTCACAGCATCATCTTTTAGGATTTGAAATAGCTCAACTGGAATTCCATCACCTCCACTAGCTTTGTTCGTAGTGATTGTGCACAGAGGAAGGCCCATGTGTCGACACAGCAAGACGGCAGCTGTCCACAAGTCAGAAAGAGAGGGCACGTCACCCTAATGGCATCTTGACCTTGGACTACCAGCCTCTAGAACCTTGAGAAAATAAATTTCTGTTAAGCTATCCAGTCTATGGTATTTGTTAAGGCAGTCTTAGCAGACTAATGCAGTAGCAGAATTACTTTGTTGCTTTTCCCACAATGCACATACAGTAATACCATCGCTGCCACTAATAATACAATTATCGTAAATAGTTTACAATTTTTATGTAATTTTTTTTTGTTTTTAGATTATATACAGCTAAAGATAAACACTCTGCCACAGTGGTAATTTGTATTTTCTCTCTGCTTACTTTTATGTTTTCTCTTTCTCTTTTGTGCTTTATAATTTATCACAACGTATGTAGTTTTGCATACGTGTGTGTGTGTGTATTCCCATAAGACTTAATCCCATCAAGACTTAATGTGCTTCTTGAATTTAAGTTATGTTTTTTTAATAATTCTGAAAGTTACACAGAAATTTTTTTCTTGAAATATTTATTCTCTGTCATTTTCTTTAACATTTTCTTTTTT
>SJYQ01003133.1:777118-828422 GCA_006410935.1 Redunca redunca
CTCCAGTACTTTGGCCACCTCATGCGAAGAGTTGACTCATTGGAAAAGACTCTGATGCTGGGAAGGATTGGGGGCAGGAGGAAAAGGGGACGACAGAGGATGAGATGGCTGGATGGCATCACAGACTCGATGGGCGTGAGTCTGAGTGAACTCCGGGAGATGGTGATGGACAAGGAGGCCTGGCGAGCTGCGATTCATGGGGTCGCAAAGAGTCGGACATGACTGAGTGACTGAACTGAACTGAACTGAACTGAACTGAACTGGTGGCTCAGATGGTAAAGAATCTGCCTGTAAGGTGGAAGATCTGGGTTTGATCCCTGGGTTGGGAAGATCCCCTGGGGAAAGAAATGGCTACCTACTCCAGCATGCTGGCCTGGAGAATTCCACGGACAGAGGAGTCTGGCAGGCTACAGTTCATGGGGTCACAAAGAATTGAACACAACCGAATGACTTTCACTTTCAAGTGTTCATTACATGAATGCACAAAAGATATTCTCATTTCATTATTTTAAAAATAGCATAACGTCATGTTATGTCAATTATACCTCAATTTCACTTTTTAATTAAAAAATAATAAATAAATAATTATGAGCCTGTATGTGTCATTTTTATTTCACTTCCTCATAATAACTGTTTGGGAGTTTGCCCTTCACCTCAAGTGGTTGTTCTATTTGTTTGTTTAATTTCCAGTTTATCACTTTCTGATATGATAAGATGGCTCATATAAATTTTGCTTTGAAACTTATTGAGCTCATCTTTGTGCCTTATTCATGATCATTCTTTGTAAACGTTCCATAGAAGCTTATAAAGATGTCATATTTTCCCTTTGTAAAATAAAAATTCTACGATTCAGATTTTTTTCTATGGTTTTGACAACTTTTGTTTATTTCAGCTGTCAAAATTTGAGATATGTGTGTTTAAAAGTCTCCTATAAATACAGTATTTCAAGTATTTTTCCTCTTATGTTTCTAGTATACTTTGTTATTGTTACAGAAAGCTTTCAGTGATGAGATCTTCAGTGTAGAATGTATCTTTGTTGAGTATAAAATGTTCTTCTTTGACTCATTTAATACTTTTTGACATGAATCCTATTTGTCTGAAATAAGCTACTCTGTTCTTTTTCTGAAGACAGAATCTGGGAACCTCTGATGGCTCCAGGAGCTTCTTTCCTGATATAGAGCAAAACATAAAAACAAAGCCTTAAGGACCATCTGAACTCCAAGGGGAATTAATGCACTGTATGTTTCAAACTCTTATCATGTAGGAAAAAAGGACGTATTGGTGAATCCTGCAGGAATGCTGAAATCGCAGTTTTTCTAGGGCCAGAAATCGCATACCTGTCAGCTAGCTTAGAAATATCCTGTAGTGTCCAGACATCAAGACTCTTCCCCGAGTGGTTACACCCTGGACGTTGTAATTGACCCTCTTGGAAGCTGTCCCTGGCTCAGACTGTGATTTAAGATAGTTGGATTCCTAACATAGCTGAGAGAGCAGGGTGAGGGGAAAGGTGTAGGAAGGCCTGGCTCCTGGGTGTCTGGGCAAGAAGTTCTGTTTCCCTTAGACTCCCCTGCTTCATTTGATTGGCGGGAGTCCCAAGCATCCTCATCCGCTCCCACTTTCCTAGTCCTGAAACTGAGTTATGGTCATGGAAGATGCTTGAGAAAGTTCATGATGCTCTTAAAATGGGGGGGGGGGGAGCCCTGAGAAGTCATCATTCTCCATGAAACAAAACCCCAAATAACTTTCAGATTGGGCTTCACGGCATCTGGCTACGGTAGCAAAATAAGAAGCAAGCAGTAATGCAGTAGCAGAATCCTTGTTGAATGGCAGGACCCCTGTGTGTGATTTCCTAGCACTGTTCCTGGCTTGCCATGGTCACTTCTCATTATATGAAAATGGCTTGAGCAGGGCAAGGAGCTCCTCACTTTTTCAAGAGCCATCTGCAAATGGATGAGAAAAATGTGCTACCTTGTGAAGTGTTGAGAGCTCTTTAGACAAAAAAAAAAATACATCTTTTTTTTTTTTTAAAGACAGAAAGAGTCCAACGAGTTGTAATGGAAGCTGGGATTTGCCACCAGGTGCCCCTTCCCTTTCAGTGAATGGCTGGCTGGTCTGCTGCTGGAGATGCTATTGGCTGGTCACCCTCTCTTGCCCCCCTGCAATGAGTCTCCCCACTCAGGTGAGCCCCTTTCTTGGGTTAGCTCACAACCAGTGACTGATCAGTAGCAAGTATAAAGCTCCCGTCACTTTGCTCCAACTCAGGAAACCCTGAAGGTCAGTCCGAGTCTGAAACTCCCTTGTGTCTTCAGACGCCATCCCGGTGATGCTTTTAGGGGAAGCCCCAATACACGAGCCTTGTAAAGTACTGAGAATGATTTATCTCTTCCATGTTCTTCCTCCAGAAACTGAAGCACATCTTCAGTAAGGCATACCACTTTAAGGAAAAGCCACTTTTTAAAATGTGGATTTTAAAAAAAAAAGAGTGAAATTGGAGGAGATTTTAACAACAACTAACATTAATTTGCCTGCCAATACAGGAGACAGAACAGATGCAGCTTCAATCGTTGGGTGGGGAAGATCCCCTGGAGGAGGGCGTGGCAACCCACTCCAGTGTTCTTGCCTGGAGGATCCCACGGACAGAGGACCTTGGTGGGCTACATACAGTCCATAGGGTCAAAAAGAGTCAGACATGACTGAAACAACTTTGCACACACATTGGTTTAACACTTAATAGTGGTGGTTTAGTTGCTAAGTCATGTCCAACTCTTGCACTTAATATGTACTCGCTAAGTATTTTATGCCCATTAACTCATTTGATTTTCAGAAGTCTTCTGAGGTAGAGCCTCATATTAGCTTCATTTTATAGCTGTGAGAAACTAAGCTTGGAAAGGTTCAGCGATTTGCCCAAGTTCACATCTAGGGAGTGGTGAGGTAAGACCTGAAACTCTGTTCTCTTTGACTCTAAAAACCTGGCAAATGAACAACCACACACTATCACCTCTTTTAACTATGCTACAGCGTGCTTCCCTATAACTCCTATAAGTAATGAATTCTTTTGTAGCAGTGACAAGAGAATTGGATTTGGGAGAAAAAAAGGAGGGTGGATATATTTTCTAGAAAACAAAGGGGATACTAGGTACTGCATAAATATTAAATCCTTCCTCTTGGTCTATTTTCTTCCATGTCTGTGAAAGGAACTGGAAATAGAGTAAGAAGCATTTTTCCAATGTTCAATTCATCAGGAATTTATAAAATATTCAAGACAGTAGTGTCCACAGAATGGGGCATCTTTAAAATAGTCCTTATCTGTTGCCTGAGAGATAGGGGACTGTTTATCATTTCAATGACCTCTGGTTTATGCAGATAGTGTTAAGCAAAATAACTTTTAGGACATTTTTAAAAATCCCTTCAAAAGAGAGTTAATTCTGTCAAGGCTATTTTCAGTGTTTCCATCCTTCCTGTCTGAGTGTTTCATGTGTTGGGCTCCTCCATCCTAGCTGTACCCACCGTGGACCATGCCCTGTGAAGTCTTGAAGCCCTGCTCACTTGAGCAGCTTTTGTATGCTCTGAAGAGATCCAGCTCCCAGCCTTCAGTGAGCAGAGGCAAATTTGCATTTCTACAAGGGCACTAAGACCCCCAGATACCAAGCACCATGAATACCAAGCATCACAGCATCTTTCTTTTCTTTTTTTTTGTTTTTTAATTTTTGACCACAGTGCCCAGCTTGTGGAATCTTATTAACAATTCCCCAACCAGGGATTGACCCCATGATCTCTGCAATGAAAGCGCAGAGTCCTAAATACCAACCATCAGGGAATTTCCAGATTCTCTTTCCAAATTCTTTTCCACCCTTGCTGGGAATTTAAGTACCACCCAAAGCACTGGTTGGGCAGCATTTCAAAGAGTTTTCAACCATGCTGAAGCCTTCACGGGTCCCATCAGGCACTGCAGGCCAGATCCCAGTCTTGGGCACATCATTTGTGGCTGCCTGACTGGCTGAGAAAGAACAGAACCAAACTCTCTTTCAGGTCAGGGGCCACATTCTTATACCAGATCGTCTGAGCTGGTACTGGACTGGTGTTCGCCTCCTTACCCAACACTGCAGGCCTAGCACCTGAGCCATTCTTCCCTCTGTGCATGCTCACAGCCCCTGGCCATGCCCTGGAGCCCTCCAGGTCTCTCCCCTGTGGTTTGAGCCGCCTGCCAGGTATGCTGGATTTGTCCATTCCCACCGGGAACTATGGGCTTCCCAGGTGGCTCAGTGGTAAAGAATCTGCCTGCCAATGCAGGAGACACAGGTTCCATCCCTGAGTCAGGTAGATCCCCTGAAGAAGGAAACGACAACCCACTCCAGTATTTTTGCCTGGAGAATTCCATGGACAGAGAAGCCTGGTGGGCTACAGTCTATAGGGTCACAAAGGACCTGGACACGACTGAGGAACTAAACAACAATGGGGAACTACAAGCAAGGATGCTGTTATGCTAACAAAAGATGCTCAGCAGAGGTCGCGGAGTCACAGAAGCTGCTGTGCCAAAAGCTGGCCACCAGGGACTGCAAGTGCTGGCCTCGCTTGAGAGTTTTCTGGGCGGAGCTCTGACTGGGGAACTTCGGGCCATTATGACTCGGTTTATAACAGTGGCAGTGCTAACTTCTATCGAGTCTTGATCATGTGCCTGGCAGACTTCTGAGTGCTTCATCTACAAGATGTCACCTAATCTTTCCAAGAACACTGTGAAATAAGACCAATATTATCTTTGTTTTATGGGTTAGGAAACCGAAGTTTGGAGAGGTACATTGCCCAAGGTCACAGACAGGGGCTGGGCCGGGGCTCGCCTCGGTCCGTCTTGCTGCGGTGTCCATCATTAACCGATGCTACACTGCGGGCGGCAGCGGCTCATGGGCTGGGTTGTGTTTAGCCTGCGAGGGTTTTGAAAGACATTTAACATGTGAGCCAATATTTTAAATGTGAGAGATTTCACTTATAGACACATACAAAATTCTACTATCTTTTTAAAAAGTGGGTCTGTCTGGTATCCTTGGTCCCTCAGTCCAAAGGCTCCGATCTACCGGAGGTGTGTATTGTTAATAGCTGCCTTGTTAGATGGAGACTGTGCTCCCAGTTTCTACAGAACCTGGTCCAGCAGCCTAGTTCTGTTCACCTATCTGTGTGCCTCCCAAGTGCTCTTGGATCGCCCAATGCTGTGAGACAGCCCCCTGGTCCTTGGTATGGGGGTGGTAGGTTTATCCCTGACCTTGTACTGCCTTGGAAACAGTTTGGGGCTAACACTCCTGTCCTCGGTTGGTTTGGAATAGAGAACACAGATGTAGGCGGGTGATGATATGAAGCAACATGGCAGGTTACTAGTTTAGAGTTAACTTCAGTCAGTTTATCTCCAGGGCAGATGGTAGGGTGAGAGGGTGGCTTGGAAAGCTCTGGAAAGTAACTGGATCTGAAATTTACCCAAGGTTGTGCCACAGGCTAGTTGTGAAAGCCAGGTTGAGTCACTTTTCTCTGTACCTATAAAAGGGAGAGATTGAAGTTGATAAGCTGTAAGACAGGTATCAGCTCTGAAACTCTGCTACTGCTTGTAAGTCATATTTTCACATGAGAGGACTGACTTTGAGAGCCTCTCTTAAGGAGGGGACAAATCTTTGTACAGATGAAAGATTTCAGTGGGTACAGATGAAAGGTAGGTAGTAAACCACTCTGGCTGGCTCAGCTGAAGAGCCTGGGAGAGGCCATAGGCCCAGCCCAGTGAAAAAAGGTGTGGTCTGAGTCTCTAGAACGTTTGCATATCAGAGCTTTCCTTTTTTTAGTTCAGGGTCAGGATAGGGCTTGGTTCTTTATGTAGAAAACCATGATAGTCATCACTGAAAACAGTCCTTGCCAGAACAAACATCTCACCCCAAACAATATCACTGGGAAATAGAATTACGTTAATAGATGGAATTTCACAATTTTCAGAGCATTCAGAGGCACTCATAAGAGCGGTACCATTTTCTACTCTCTCTTTTAAAGCACACACCTTAACACAGCAAAGTAAACCTGTTTCCCAAATTAGAGTAGCCTTGAAAATAAATAGTTATGTAACAGATTGTACTAAAAGAATGAAAGATAAGCCAAGAGATCAGGCATGAGTCCAAGAGAAAAAAAAAACTTCATAATACATTTCTCTTGTACACTTTTTTAACTTCGGGAGTCTTGTCATTTCCCCTGGCCCATGGGCATCTCTCAGTGTAAGTCTCACTGGCTTCTCAGAGTTAACTTTATTTTCTCTCTGGCAAAGGTGGTGTTTACAACCCAAAATTCAGTCGCTTATCTGAGAACTTGATCCCAGGTGTGACTTCCCAGTATCCCTCAAACTTGGGCAGGTTTGAGGGTAGATGTGGGGGACCCGTAGGAGAGGTGTGGCCTCTTACATGAGCCAGATACCACCTGAGGCTCTCTAGGACCTCTGTGAGGAGGCCAACTTGACTGGGACTGAGCCTTCTGGCTTGACTTTATAGAACCTGGCTTCTATATCCAGGGCCAGTTGACTTCCCTACTTGTGCTCGGGCCCATCACTTAATAGAATGAAAATTTTGCTCCTATAGGCCTAAAGGTATGGGCAGAAAGAGAGGGCCTGTGTTTCTAACAGGCTCCCTAGTGATGCTCACGCTGCTGGTCCACAGACTGCATCTTGAGCTGCAAGGTCTTACACGGGTGGTTCTCAGAGTGTGCCACCAGGAAGACCAGCAGCAGCAGCATCCACGGGAACTTGTCAGAAATGCGCACTCTTAAGCCCCTCCCCTGATCTCCTGAATCAGAAAGTGGGTATGTGACCCAGCAATCTGTATTTTAACAAATACTTCAGGTTATTTGGGGTTTCCCTGGTGGCTCAGTGGTAAAGAATCAGCCTGCAGTGCACGAGACACAGGACATGTGGGTTCGATCCCTGGGTGGGGAAGGTAACCTAGAGGAGGGCATGGCAGCCCTCTCCAGTATTCTTGCCTTGGAAATCCCATAGACAGAGAAGGCTGGTGGGCTATCGTCCATAGGGTCACAGAAAGTCGGACACGACTAGAGGGACTGAGCATGCATGCTACGTAATTTTGCTGCATGCTCAAGTTTGAAAAACACTCTCTATACTATGGGTACATGTTGAATTGTGTCCCTCCCCAAAGATGTATGGAAGCTTTAATCTCTAGTACCTGTGCTGAGTCGCTTCAGTCGTGTCTGACTCTGTGCGACCCCATAGATGGCAGCCCACCAGGCTCCCCTGTCCCTGGGATTCTCCAGGCAAGGACACTGGAGTGGGTTGCCATTTCCTTCTCCAATGCATGAAAGTGAAAAGTGAAAGTGAAGTCACTCAGTCGTATCCGACTCTTAGCGACCCCATGGACTGCAGCCCGCCAGGCTCCTCCATCCATGGGATTTTCCAGGCAAGAGTACTGGAGTGGGGTGCCATTGCCTTGTGAATGTGACCTTATTCAGAAATAGGGTCTTTGTAGATTCTATCAAGTTAAGATGAAGTCATTAGCATGAGCCCTAATTCATTATGAGAGTGTACCAGTAAGAAGATGACCATATGAAGACGCAGAGGCAGAGGGAGAAGAGGGCCATGTAACAAAGGTGGCAGAGGTGGGAGTGATCCATCCACAAGCCAAAGAATGCCCAAAATGCCAGGAAAAAGCAGAAGCCATAAGAGGTTTTCTTGCCTGCATGTTTTACAGGTAGGGAAGCCCTGCCAACACCTTGAGTTTGAACTTCCAGCCTCCCCAACTTTGAGACTATAAATTTCTATTATTGAAGCTACCTGGTTTGTGGTAGCTTGTTACGGCAGCCCAAGAAAACTCCAACTGTGAAAGGCTTTCCCTGCTCCGATGGAATAGCAGGTGTTGGCAGGGCCTGGATGCAAGAGTTTGACTGATAGGTAAAAGAATACAGAGAAAGAAGTAGAAGAAAGTAAAAAAGCAAACAGGAAACAGTTATAATACACAGTCAGAGGTATTGAATTTTTTAAAGATATTTGTAAGTTAATTTAACAATCATTTATTGAGGCCCTGCGAACATGACAATGCTCAAGAAAAGATCCTTTTCCTTAAGAAACAGTGTGAGAAAACAGGCACTTACCATTCAAGGTAGCTGCTACTCTAACGGGAAGTACAGAGAACTATGGAGCAAGGCAGCCATAGACAGTTGTTCAGGTTGTACACTATGCAACATATCTCTGATGTCAGTGGTCTTCCTTAGGGTCCTATGGTTCATAACTGCTCAATTGAATGTGGTTACTACATTGGAAAGATATAAGAAAGACATTTAATTCATTCTTGAAGAGGAATAAAAGCTTCCCAAGGGAAGTGGGATCTAAACTGAGACCTGAGGAGTGAGCAGAAATTAGTCAGGTGAAGGAAGATAAGTGTGGGGGATTAGAAAGGTAAGTGTTTAGAAAAAGAAAAGAGCATATGCCAAACCGAAGGATGGTCAGAGTATCTGTGAGATGTGAGTCCAGTCAAGGACTCTGTAGGGAAGAAGTTAACTATTAATTAAGGGGATCATCCTCTTTCATTAGAGCCTAGAGCCCTCCAGGTAAGTTTTATTTTGTAGCAAGGCTTTCTTTGGTGACTCAAGTATCCCCCAAGGTAGTTAAAGCTGGTAAGTCTTGGTCATAAAACTGATGCAATTTGCTTGTAATAAAACAGATTAGATATCGAATGGGAGAGGAGAGGAGAAAAGAGGGTAGGATAAGATAGAATAGGATAGAAGTCAGTGCTGTGTTCAAAGTGTTTTTGTATTCGGATTGAAAACCTGTAACCTCAGCTTTCTCTTCTGGCCAGGAGTCCTATCTTTTTTTGCTCCAGTGAAGGTCAGGTACTGACAAGGCCATATTGAAGCTGGCTTGTGTTTTTACGGTATCCCCTTGGAAACCTAAGACTGTGCAAAGTCCATTCATATAGAGAGAAAGAATTCGCTCAAGTTCTACCCTTGGATCTAGAAAACTAGTCTTCCCCTTGGTGCTAAGGGTGAATTTCTAATTGCATAGTCCAAGCTGAGGGCTTGGCACTAGCGTGGACAAGGTAGCCACAGCTCGGCAGGGCAGCTGTGAGCCCAGGGTCAACTGGCCAGGCTGTTCCTAGTGACACATGGTCTCCAGAGAGTGTTCTCGCTGCTTTCGCAGCAGCACACAGTAATTTCAGGTGAGATTAGGCTACACTGAGCTCTGGGGCTGCAGATGGGGTGTGGGGGTGAAGGTGTAGCTGGGGTACCAGGGGAGGCCCAGAGGGCAGCACATAGGTGGAAAGCAAAAGAGCAGGTCACAGTCTCATTCCTGGACTTGGGACCTGAGGGGTAAGCTAAGGGCTGGTTGCTTGTTTATAAGCTTCAGATTCCTTTTGGACCAACTGATGCCATTTCCCCCAACATCATAAATGCCAGGGATGAAAGAAACCTAAGGGTTATCATATACAAGAATCCTCCACTCCTGCCCTCTCTCTCTCCAGAGCTTTCCAGGCCTCCAGCCCACCAACACCTGGGCACCTTGGAGGCAGCTCCCCTCGCCTCCAGAGAACAGCTCTGCCTGTTAGAACTTTCCCTTTGAATTGAGAGAAAATTGACCCTTCAGTAGCTTTCCTCCATCTGTTGTCCTTTACTTGGAGAGTGTTGGCTTTTTTCCCCCTTTATTCTACCTTGCTGAGTGACCTTGGGTGAACAATTCTCCTTGGCTTTCTGTGCCTGTACCCTCTCTGCTGGTCTGAGAGAATTTCTGTCAAGATCAAATAAAATAATTATATGAAAACACTTTGAACAAGTAGATCAGTCCTACAACACAGCAAGCCCTGGTGGTTCTCGGTTTGTTTGGCATTACCGTGTTTTGGCTCTCTTTGACTGTGACTTCCCTGAGACCTGCCAGCTGACTCTGGGGAGAACAGCTCATGTTCAGCGCCCAGTAGTCTGTGAGTGAGTCACTCACTGGTCTGACCTCCCCAAAAGGAAGGAAGTTAAAACAAAGTGAGGTCTCAGAAGCATTCTGGACCACATCCCTAAACACAGCACTAAGACACAATACACATCCAAGTGTTCTGAAAGGATGGGATTTGGTCCAGGTATCCCATCAAGGACTATGCCCTGGTACATCCAAGAACTCTTCAGCAGTGGTGCTTACACAAACCAGCCACTGAAGCCACTTGAACTTCAGCTGCCTTGTTGCTGCATCAGCATCTCCTGAACCTCTGGTATTTGTGTCATTTCCCACTCATTGTCCCTGAGCCAATGATGCTGAGACACTGAAAATCATCAGAAAGTCCCACTGCTCCCAATTAAGAATCCCCTTCCCTCTAACCAAGGGTCAGGGCCCACAGCTACCTGCCATGATCCTACTCACCTGTAAAGAAATGACTGTAAATGCAGTATTTTCTAATTATTATTTTGGCTGCACTGGCTCTTCACGGCAGCATGCAGGCTCAATAGTTGTAGCATAAGTACTTAGCTGAGGATGTGGGATCTTAGTTTCCTAACCAGGGGTCGAACCTGGGCCCCCTGCATTGCAGGTGCAGTGATTTAACCACTGGACCACCAGAGAAGTATCAGTAAGTATTTTAATGAGTACAGGTTCCTTGTTCTGGAAGTATATTCCAAGCCATGGACTGACTTCCATCATTCAGTATTTGCTGAATGTCTTCTGAACACCAGACCCTATGTGATATGCTAGGAAATATGGATATATAAGCACAGCCCCTGACCTCAGGGAGCTTTCAGTGAGGGGAGTCTTAGAGACCTGTGAACTGTGAGTGCCCTGAAGGGCTGCAGGTGCTGTGACAGACTGAAGTGGAGGGAACAATAGGGGACACAGGGAGGAAGGAATCAGGGCTGTCTGAACAGGGCAGGGTAGGGTAGGGGGGATCAGAGAAATGGCCACGGAAATGTGATGCTCGCAGCTGAGTCTTTAAAGAATGTGTACTTAGTGTGGTTGGGGGCTTGAGGCAGTAAACCATTCATCTGGAGCATAAACTCTAGTCACATGTCAAGGTTGGCAGTCCCATTGGATGCAATCTGATTTCTCCATTGCTTGGTTGAGAAGCGGAAACTGGATTTCAGCTCTGTGGCATTCAACGACAGCTGCCATATTCTCATTTGGAGGCTATTTTCTTTGTATTCTCATGTCAGTTTCTGAATTCCACTAATATAGGACTTGCCCAGTGTAGTAACTGCATATGTGTCTGTACCTCCACTTAACCAGTTAGGTTGTGACTGTCTTGAGAGAAGAGTCTGAGTTTCTCTTTGCTACCCCTTCATTCAACAAACATTTACTGGGCCCCACTAGTACCAAGCCCTATGATAGCACTCCAGATGCAGCATCGAATAAGACAGATGTGGCTTCTGTCCTCATGCAGTTTCCATTCTAGCAGAGAAGATGGTCATTAGACAGATAATCAATTACAAGTGTGATCAGAGCTTTGAAAGGAAAAGCCCACTGTGGTGTCACAGGGTAAAGCAGGGGACCTGATCTGGCCCGAGGATCCCTGGCAGGTGACCCCAAAGGATGTTTAAGCTGGAAGACACTCATCATCAATTCTTGTCTGACTGGTTTTACACCTTGGTGCCGTGATCTAAGGGACTTTCCAGGAGGGACTAGTGGTAAAGAACCCACCTGCCAATGCAGGAGACATAGGCGAGATGGGTTTGATCCCTGGGTTGGGAAGATCCCCTGGATGAGGGTATGGCAACCCCCTCCAGTATTCTTACCTGGAAAATCCCATGGACAGAAGAACCTGATGGGCTATGGTCCATGGGGTCACAAAGAGTCAGACATGACTGAAGTTACTTAGCATACACTCCATGCTCTCATGTCTACCCTCTAGTTCCAAATTCTGCAAAAACTCCAATATTTATTCTTCCCTCCTTATTCTCTTTCTTCTTCTTCTCCTCCCTCTTCCTGTTTCTTCATAATAAAATATCAAGATTTATCTGAGCAAAAGGTCATCCAGGAAGCAACCACATTCCCCAGCCTCCCTTGAAGCTAGGAGAGACATATGACTACTTTCCTGCTACTGGAATGTGAATGGGAGTGACGTGAGCAACATCAGTACTATATTCTTCATAGAGAAAAGGGTTTGTGCTCCACTCTCCATTTCCTACTGTGTGGGAAAGAACAGCAACTGCAGTGGCCACCTTAAACCAAAGATGGGAGTTACCTCTGAGGATGGGAGAGCTGCCCAATGCCTATATATCTAGATCACCTTGGGCAACAGTGCTGTGTGTCTGCTCTAGACATCCAGCCCATCTCTGAACCTCCCAATAAGAAGAATTAGACTTCTGCCTTTTTGAGCCACTGTATTTTGGGTCTCTCTGAGGGGAGGTTAAGCCTATAAGCTGACTCACATATCCAGGGTGTGTTTTCAGCATGTCTTTAGCTTAGCAGGGACCACAGAGGCATTTACCCAATTTGTCATCATCTGTGAATAGTTATAGCATGAGGTTTCTCTCTCTTCAGTTTAAACACATCATGGTCCCCATCTGGCTGTTGTTCTTTGAACTCTTCCTCCCTCTTTCTGTGCTTACTTGCTCCTTCTTTCATCATTCAGGTGCACTAAATATTTGAAGGAGAATGAAAGTCCTACTGTCATGGGTTGTTTTTTTTTTCTTGGCCAGGTCACAATGCCTTCGGAAGAGTGGCCTAGAAGAGAAAAGGGCTGTGAGTGAGATTCTGAGATGAGGAAAGCCTTAATTACCTGAAACGTGGTGAATCACAGCTCTCTATTAATGAGAATGCTTCTACCACATCTTTAGAAAGAAGACAACTGCAACCAAATAAGCTGTTATGGAGTGATTCATTCAAAAAACCAATTTTCTAAGCTTGTGCTAGAGTTTCAACCCAATTGGCTCTTTTCTCATGGTGGCAGCCACAGCCCAGTGAGAGATGGGATGAGAATTTGTCACAATGGCTCTGAGGCTGTCCTTTCAACCTTGCTTTATTCCTGCTTTCATATCACGGGGAAATGGGCTATGAGGTCCATCTATTATGCTTAAAAATATTCTACAATATGCAAGGCTACTTGTATAACCACATTGGTTCTGGTGTTGTTCTCATTAGTAAAACAATGAAAACAATATAATGCGCATCAATAGGAAGACACTTAAATTTAAAAGTATAGTTTATCTTATAAAGAAAACAAAGGCAGTCACTTCAAAGGAGATAGTTTTCTATGGACTGACCTGCAAAAAATGTGCATGATGTGTGTGTTAGCAAAACAATTGTTTTTAAATAAAAATGAACACCTGATGTTTATGTATATATTTTCATATGCCTAGAAAAACAGAGTGGAAGGACACACATGAAATTATTAATAATGGTTATCTCTGGAGAGTAGATCAGGGGAGAAGAGGGTAAGTTTCCATATTTTACTCTATAATAATTCTATGTTGTTTGTTTTTATAGTAGTAGAATTTCCCTGTGAGGCAGAGATCATACTTATCCTGCTCGTTGCCCATTCATGGAGAAAATATGGGCGTGATCAATGACAATGACAATAATAATAATAACAATTATTATTATTATTATTATATAGGTTATATAGCATTTATAATACAGTAAGCACCATCCTTTGGATTTTATATATATTAATGTATCTAATTTTCATAAATATGCTATGCAGTAAGTACTTTATCATCTCCATCTTACATATAAAGAGACAGAAACACAGAGAGGGTAAGCAAGCTGTCCAGGGTAACCAAGTGACAGAGCTGGCATTGAATCCAGGGGCCCTGGCTCCAGAGATTATTCTTAATCACTCTGTGTTACGTTGATTAATGGATGTAATGAATGAATGCTACATTTTTTTAAAAAATGTATTTTGGCTAAGTCTCTGATAAGTAGAAGAATCAATGAACCAGTAAAGTTCATTCCCAGAGCATTCTGCTTCATCAAGGTCCTACAATTTATCTTTCATTGCAAGGTAATGGGCTGTTTATACTGAGAGCTTTCCAAAAGCTGAGAAGACACTGATGTTAACAGTTGTTGATGAGTGACTGGGAAAGGCTGATTGTTTTAATTTAAAGTAAGTGAAAGAATTAATTGCTAGCAAATTAAAAGGCTTCATCTGCCATTTCTCTGTTCCTCGGTTTTCTATCTTCCACGCAGAACAATAACAGGGGCGTTCCGAGTACAAGCATGACCGCCTGGTTTTTCCTGTCTAAGCAGCCTGGTTTTGCAGCTTGTGCTTACATCTGGGGATCTGGAAAGGTAGGAAAGAATTCTGTACTCCAGAAGCATCTCTATGTACTTAAGGGACTACTAGGAACCCCCACCCCTCCACTCAGGGAAAAAGGCTAGCGCATAGACTATGAGTCTTGGAGTAGAGGAATTAGATTTCATTCCATTTTTATTCTCTGCATCTCAGAGTGCCTGGCATCTAGCACAAGTTTTACACAGGAAAGGTTATTGACACTGTCTGACCAGGAGAAATTTTGATGATATAGAGGAAGCTCTAAGAAAAGTAATAAACACTCCTTGATTGAAATAGTTTTCTGGATCTGCAAATAACATTCAATCAGCAGTTATGAGCACATACTCTTTGCAAAGCCTGTTACTAAATACAGGTGGACACAAAATAGTCTCAGTCTTCAAGAAGCTTAAAATAGAGTCTGAGAGATGTACACATGGTGTCAGCACTCTGACTTTAGAATAAGGAGAAGACATTTGTAAATTTGATGCCAAGGAAAGGCTCTCTCTCCCTTTCTCCCTTTCTACTCTCCACTAACTCCCTCATCATAAAGATTACTCAGGAGTAATTGTGGATATATGAGATTTGTATACGTGTGGGAACTGAATATTGGCAGTACATGGGGAACAAATTAAAATTACTTCCCCAGGACAATTGAATGTGGCTTTCTGGCAGAGTGGAGATTGGTTTATCTGTGCACAGTTGAGTTGAAGGTTTGTGTGCAGATAAATCACTCTTCCGTGGAACATCAGAAGAACCCACAGGAAAAAAAAAGATGTATCAACGTGCTTAATAGGACTAATGACCTGGGGGAAGGAGAGGAGAGCTTAAGTTAGCAATTGTGCTGGCTGTTGATCTTTCCCAGTCTTACAGAAAGGGCCCAGAGCACTACTTAACTGAGACAGAACTATGACGGAGTTAGAAAAGTACAAGGACAGAATTGGTACCCCTTGCAGTTTGCTCCTCCTCAGAGTAGATCTGTGCAAGCACTGCAGTTCTGAAAAGTGAAAAGGTATCAGTTGCTCGGTTGTGTTCTACTCTTTGCGACCCCATGGACTGTTCCCCCATGGACTGTAGCCCGCCAGGCTCCTCGGTCCCTGGGATTCTCCAGGCAAGCATACTGGAGTGCGTTGCTGTTCCCTTCTCCAGGGGATCTTCCAGCTGAGGGACTGAACCTCTATCTCTGCATCTCCTGCTTTGGCAGGCGGGGCTCTTTACTAGCTGAGCCACCAGCAAGTGAAAAGGACACCACAATTCTCAGATTGTTTCCAATCAGAATACTGACACTTCATTCACAATTTTTCATGAATATCTTAGTCTTTGGGAAGACAGCACAGTGTAGGGGAGGCCTCGGTGTCAGACTGCCAGTGTTCAAAACTCATCAGCTATGTAACCGTGGACCAGGAAACTTTATGTGGACGGTAATATATTCAAAGGGCATTGTTAAGATTAAATGAGATGGTATGTGTAAAATATGTGGCAACCCATAAATCCTCAATAACTGCTAGATATTATCATGTTCCATGGTAACAACTAGGAGTAATGTGTACAGGACCTTAATTTACCAAGTGTTTCATATGAATGTTCCCAGATGAAGCACTGTCCTTAAAAGTCAAACCTCTGGGCTCATACAGATCTGAGTTCAAATACTGGCTCCCTTCGCACCAATCTTGCAAACATTAGCAAACCAGTTAACCTCTAAGCCTTAGTTTCTTTATGTGTAAAATGGGATAACAGTACGGCAGATGCATAAGGTAGTTCTGAAGATTAAATAATGTAAATTGTTCAGCACATACTAAGTGCTTGATAAATGTCAGCAATTACTTATCATCCCATTTCTCCTCCTAATTGCTCTGTTCTGAGGGACCTATGACTCTGTACATTAGGGTTTTCCAGGTTAGGTTGACTGCAAACATCCACCACATTGACTTCCCTGTAGCTCAAATGGTAAAGAATCTGCCTGTGATGCAGGAGACCAGGCTTTGATCCCTGGATCAAAGATCCTCTGGAGAAGGGGGTGGCAATCCACTCCAGTATTCTTGCCTGGAGAATTCCACGGACCAAGAAGGCTGGTAGGCTACAGTTCGTGGAGTCGCAAAGAGTCGGACATGACTGAGCGACTAACACACACACACACACACATCCACAGCAGGACTTAGATCACACTCTGTACCAGCCCGGCATCTGGCTGAAAACAATCTCCAGTGGTGATGTAAGGGAGATGTTTCAGAAAATGAATTGGAGATGACTAAGAGGGACAGCGGCTGCACTGTGCTGGAGCAGCCGTGAAGAGATACCCCACACCCAAGGTAAAAGAAATCCAAGTAAGACAGTAGGTGTTGCAAGAGGGTATCAGAGGGCAGACACATTGAAACCATAATCACAGAAAACTAGCCAATCTGATCACACGGACCACAGCCTTGTCTAACTCAATGAAACTAAGCCATGCCGTGTGGGCCCACCCAAGATGGGAGGGTCATGGTGGAGAGATCTGACAGAATGTGGTCCACTGGAGAAGGGAATGGCAAACCACTTCAGTATTCTTGCCTTGAGAACCCCATGAACAGTATGAAAAGGCAAAAAGATAGGACACTGAAAGATGAACTCCCCAGGTTGGTAGGTACCCAATATGCTACTGGAGATCAGTGGAGAAATAACTCCAGAAAGAATGAAGGAATGGAGCCAAAGCAAAAACAATACCCAGCTGTGGATGTCATTGGTGATAGAAGCAAGGTCTGACGCTGTAGAGAACAATATTGCATAGGAACCTGGAATGTTAGATCCATGAATCAAGGCAAATTGGAAGTGGTCAAACAAGAGATGGCAAGAGTGAATGTTGACATTCTAGGAATCAGCGAACTAAAATGGACTGGAATGGGTGAATTTAACTCGGATGACCATTATATCTACTACTGTGGGCATGAATCCCTTAGAAGAAATGGAGTAGCCATCATGGTCAATAAAAGAGTCCAAAATGCAGTACTTGGATGCAATCTCAAAAATGACAGAATGATCTCTGTTCGTTTCCAAGGCAAACCATTCAACATCACAGTAATCCAAGTCTATGCCCTGATGAGTAATGCTGAAGAAGCTGAAGGTGAACAGTTCTATGAAGACCTACGAGACCTTTTAGAACCAACACTCAAAAAAGATGTCCTTTTCATTACAGGGGACTGGAACACAAAAGTAGGAGGTCAAGGAACACCTGGAGTAACAGGCAAATTTGGCCTCGGAATGCAGAATGAAGCAGGGCAAAGGCTCATAGAGTTTTGCCAAGAGAACACACTGATCATAGCAAACACCCTCTTCCAACAAAGAGAAGACTCTACACATGGACATCACCAGATGGTCAACACCGAAATCAGATTGATTATATTCTTTGTGGCCAAAGATGGAGAATCTCTATCCAGTCAGCAAAAATAAGACCAGATCATGAACTCCTTATTGCCAAATTCAGACTTAAATTGAAGAAAGTAGGGAAAACCACTAGACCATTCAGGTATGACCTAAATCAAATCCCTTATGATTATACAGTGGAAGTGAGAAATAGATTTAAGGGACTAGATCTGATAGACAGAGTGCCTGATGAACTATGGATGGAAGTTCGTGACATTGTGCAGGAGACAGGGATCAAGACCATCCCCATGGAAAAGAAATGCAAAAAAGTAAAATGGCTGTCTGAGGAGGCCTTACAAAAAACTGTGAAAAGAAGAGAAGTGAAAAGCAAAGGAGAAAAACAAAGATATTCCCATTTGAATGCAGAGTTCCAATGAATAGCAAGAAGAGATAAGAAAGCCTTCCTCAGCGATCAATGCAAAGAAATAGAGGAAAACAACAGAATGGGAAAAACTAGAGATCTCTTCAAGAAAATTAGAGATACCAAGGGAACATTTCATGCAAAGATGGACTCGATAAAGGACAGAAATGGTATGGACCTAACAGAAGCAGAAGATATTAAGAAGAGGTGGCAAGAATACACAGAAGAACTGTACAAAAAAGATCTTCACGACCAAGATAATCACGATGGTGTGATCACTCACCTAGAGCCAGACATCCTGGAATGTGAAGCCAAGTGGCCCTTAGAAAGCATCACTGTAATCAAAGCTAGTGGAGGTGATGGAATTCCAGTTGAGCTATTCCAAATCCTGAAAGATGATGCTGTGAAAGTGCTGTACTCAATATGCCAGCAAATATGGAAACCTCAGCAGTGGCCACAGGACTGGAAAAGGTCAGCTTTCATTCCAATCCCAAAGTAAGACAATGCCAAAGATTGCTCAAACTACCGCACAATTGCACTCATCTCACACGCTAGTACAGTAATGCTCCAAATTCTCCAAGCCAGGCTTCAGCAATATGTGAACCGTGAAATTCCAGATGTTGAAGCTGGTTTTAGAAAAGGCAGAGGAACCAGAGATCAAATTGCCAACATCTGCTGGATCATCAAAACAGCAAGAGAGTTCCAGGAAAACATCTTTTTTGTGCTTTCTTGACTATGCCAAAGCCTTTGACTGCGTGGATTGCAATAAACTGTGGAAAATTCTGAGAGAGATGGGAATACCAGACCAGCTGACCTGCCTCTTGAGACACCTATATGCAGGTCAGGAAGCAACAGTTAGAACTGGATGTGGAACAACAGACTGGTTTCAAATAGGAAAGGCAGTACGTCAAGGCTGTGTACTGTCACCCTGTTTATTTAACTTATATGCAGAGTACATCATGAGAAACGGTGGACTGGAAGAAGTACAAGCTGGAATCAGGATTGCCGGGAGAAATATCAATAACCTCAGATATGCAGATGACACCACCCTTATGGCAGAAAGTGAAGAGGAACTAAAAAGCCTCTTGATGAATGTGAAAGAGGAGAGTGAAAAAGTTGGCTTAAAGCTCAACATTCAGAAAACAAAGATCATGGCATCCAATCCCATCACTTCATGGCNACATCAAGGCTGTATATTGTCACCCTGCTTACTTAACTTATATGCCGAGTACATCATGAGCTGGAAGAAGCACAAGCTGGAATCAAGATTGCCAGGAGAAATATCAATAACCTCAGATATGCAGATGACACCACCCTTATGGCAGAAAGTGAAGAGGAACTAAAAAGCCTCTTGATGAAAGTGAAAGAGGAGAGCAAAAAAGTTGGCTTAAAGCTCAACGTTCAGAAAACTAAGATCATGGCATCTGGTCCCATCACTTCATGGGAGATAGATGGGGAAACAGTGGAAACAGTGGCTGACATTATTTTGGGGGGCTCCAAAATCACTGCAGATGGTGATTGCAGCCATGAAATTAAAAGACGCTTACTCCTTGGAAGGAAAGTTATGACCAACCTAGATAGCATATTGAAAAGCAGAGACATTACTTTGGCAACAAAGGTCTGTCTAGTCAGGGCTATGGTTTTTTCAGTGGTCATGTATGGATGTGAGAGTTGGACTGTGAAGAAGGCTGAATGCCGAGGAACTGATGCTTTTGAACTGTGGTGTTGGAGAAGACTCTTGAGAGTCGCTTGGACTGCAAGGAGATCCAACCAGTCCATTCTAAAGGAGATCAGTCCTGGGTGTTCATTGGAAGGACTGCTGCTGATGCTGAAACTTCAATACTTTGGCCACCTCATGCGAAGAACTGACTCACTTGAAAAGACCCTGATGCTGGGAAAAATTGAAGGCAGGAGGAGAAGGGGATGACAGAGAATGAGATGTCTGGATAGCATCACCGACTCAATGGAGATGAGTCTGAGTGAACTCCAGGAGTTGGTGATGGACAGGGAGACCTGGCATGTTGCAGTCTACGGGGTTGCGAAGAGTCAGAGATGAATGAGCAGCTGAAGTGAACTGAAACCTAAACATCTTGGTTTGCTAAACTAAGTCAAGTCTGAAAGGTAAACTTTCCTTAAACCAAAAAGCTTAGAAGAAAATGGCTTGGTTCAACGTAAGACAAGTAATAGAATTTTTCAAAAATTACTTATTCTTTTAAGTATAGATAATACATTTATATGATTCAAAATTAAATTAATTTATTTACCTCTATGTTTCTATTTTCTATCCCTGTCTTCTACATGTCCAGTTTCACTTCACTTTCCCAAACTGATAGCCATGTTAATATTTCCTGTGAATTCTTCCAGAGATTTTTTAAATGTATGCAAGAAAATACAGGAATGAGATCATGATATGTATTTTAGTCTCCTTCTTACTTTTTTAATATTATAATCCATGTTGGGAATTTTTTAATTCATAAGAAGTGCCCTCATTCTCATTTTATACCTACACAGTATTCTGTTGAATGGATGTATCATAATAGGTTTAGCCAACCTCTTATTGGAAGACATTTAAGTTGTTACCAATGTCTTACCATAACAAGTAGCTATTGTTTAGTCATTTAGTCATGTCTTACTCTTTTCATGACCCCATGGACTGTAACCTGTCAAGCTCCTCTGTCCATGGGATTTCCCAGGCAGGAATACTGGAGTAGGTTGCCATTCCCTTCTCCAGGGGATATTCCCTACCTAGAGAGCAAATTCCCATCTCCTGCATTGGCCGGCAGATTCTTTACCATTGAGCTAGCTGGGAAGACCATAGCAAACACTACTCCAGTGAAAACCCAATTTTGATGTTTATTACTAAATTGCCCACCTATGGGAATGGCAAAGACAGGAGGAGAAGGGGGTAACGGGATTCGATGGTTGGATGTCATCACCGATTCAATGGGAATGAGTTTAAGCAAACTCTGGCAGACAGTGAAAGGCAGGGAAGCCTGGCAGCCCATGGGGTTGCAAAGGGTAGGACACAACTGAGCGACTGAGCAGCAGCGGCAACGGGGGTGGCATCAGCTGGCAGTTCGATGACGGGAACAGTAGAGCAGAGTGCTCATTTTCCTCTTCCTGGACCAGATCGTATATTAATATATTGTAATTGTGATACTTAGGGTGATTCTTTTTATAGCAACAAAACTTGGTGCTTTCACTGCTTTTGTTTCTTGTTGGCTGGTGGGAAGGGATAGGATGCTCTGGTTCTGGGCTTGGCTATTGCAAGGGGGTGGTAGATAGTTGACACTGTCCTCAGGGAGTGCAAGAAGCCTTGGCTGGAGGCAGTGGCACCCCAAGAATCTCATCTGGTTCTTTGTTTTCTCCCTGGCAAATCCTGCTAGGGAGATATTTTTTTTTTACTAATTTGATAGCAAAAATGATATGATATTATGATATTATACTTTGAATTTATGTTGCTCTTAATATAACAAAGGTTGACTATTCGTGCATTTAAGTTGTTTGTATTTCTTTTATCTGTGAACCATTTCTTTACATTCTTTTCCCAATTTTTCTCTGGATAATTTTTTTTTTTCTTATTGACCCATAGAAGCTCTTAAAATATTAAAGACATTTAACTTTGTAAAATGAATTATAAACAATTTGCTTCCATCTCGCCATTTGTCTTTTTACTTTGCTCAAGGAGATTTTGCCAAGCTATGATTTTCATTTTTATGGAACTTAATTTTTAACTCTTTTACTTTGTGCCTTTTAGTTTTTATATCATAGTTAGAAGGTCTTTTCTACTCTGGATTTATAGAGGAGCTTTCCTTTCTGGATTTATGTTTTACTTCTTTTATTTGATTCATTTGGAACGGATCCTAGTATAAGGCACTTTACAATTTCTGTGAGAATCTGCAAAGTAGGGCAAGGAAGGAGGTCAGAAGGATATTCCCATGTGGGCTGAAGACAAGTCAAACACATCCAGAAGATTCTCATAGCTTTGCCATGTTCTTTAGGCCTCTCCACCCAGTCCTTTGGCTCAGAGGTGAGTATCTGGCCCAAGATAGGGCAGTCAGAGCCCTTCTCCAAAATTTCTGAACTTGGGGCCAGAATGAGAATCAGTCAGGCAGCCATAAGAGGTAAACCTTGTGAGTTCCAGGGGCCAGACTTCCTTCTGCATGAGATAGCCAGACAGCACTGAAAGAACACACCAGCCAGAGGAAAAGGCAGAGATGATGGAAAACTACTCCGGAGTACAAAGGAATGAGCTGCAGATACACACAACGGCACGAATCAGCCTGGGTGAAAGAAGCCAGACAAAAATAAGTATCGACCGTATGATCCCATTTTACAAAACTGTTGAAGACGCAAACTAACCTAGAATGTCAGAAATCAGATCAGTCATTGTCAGAAGAAGAGGGTGAAGTGTGGCAGAGTGGAGTAGGAGAGAGGAATGACAAAGGGGTGTAGGGAAAATTGGAGGTGACAGATATTGTCCCTATCTTGATTGTGGTGATGCTTCCATGGATGGGTACGTGTTTCAGAACTTTTCAAATCATACACTATAAGTCAATACAGTTCATTTTATGTTGATGCTATCTCAACAAAGTTGTTTAAAATAAAGCAGAGATGAGGGGGAAAATAAATCAAGTACAAACGAGGAGTGTATGTATAGGAGGAAAGAAAACAAGAGAAAATGAATTTAGTTGGAATCTAGTTCTCTCATTCTAGATGCCCACACTTGCCCTTGAGTGCACGTATCCCATTTGTCCACCTGACAAACTTCTAACATATTCCAAGTCCAATTCGGGTGTTATCTTTTCATAGCTTTTTTGACTCTCTCAGGCTGAATTAATTGCTCCTCCATTTCTGTATGTGTTCCCATAGCTCTTATCATCGCTGCTGTGGTGACTGATGAGTCTGTCTTTCCCACAAAATGATAAAACCTCTGAAGAGCAGGAAGTATGTCTTATTTATCCTTATAAACCCAGAAGCCAGCATAATTCACAAAATGTAGCAGGTGCTCACTTAATGTCTTTTAATTGATTTAAATGGGGGGAATCAAATTCAACCAATGGTTATAAGTCTTTTTGAACACTCCTTAATATAACTCTTTTTAAAAACAAAATTTTGCAAGGACTCTCAATAGAGAATTCAGAAAAAGGTGGAACTGACCTGGCTGACAGAGTCAATTTGAGTTTGAATCAGAGGCTATTTTCTCACTCTGGTTTTCAATAGTTTTCTATCTGCATCCATGTATAACATATTTGTTTTTCTGTTGTCTTCCTCTATTTCCTGATCTTCTCTGCTACCTAAAGAAGACTCCACTCACCCTCTCTGGGAGCACCCATAACCCTCCTATATCTGTCTTTCTCTTTCTGACTTACTCCACTTTGTATAATAGGCAAATACTGTACATTGACGTATAAGTGGGGAATTTAGAAAGATGGTAACGATGATCCAACAGGCAGGATGGCAAAGGAGACACAGATGTAAGGAATAGAATTTTGGACTCAGTGAAGAAGGCGAGGGTGGGATGATTTGGAAGAAAGTTGAAACATATATATTACCATTTTTACATATTTACATCTATATGTAAAAGAGGTGGCCAGTGCAAGTTTGATGCATGAAGCAGGGCACCCAAAGCTGGTGCTCTGGGACAACTCAGAGGGATGGGGTGGGGAGGGAAAAAGGAGGGGTGTTCAGGATGTGGGGACACATGTATACCTGTGGCCGATTGATGTTGATGTATGGCAAAAACCACCACAATATTGTAAAGTAATTATCCTCCAGTTAAAATAAATTAATTTTTTAAAAAACCCTCCTGTATCACAAGAGACCCCAGAAGAAAACTCTCTTGTGTTACCAGGTGTTCCTGTTCCAAACTTTCCTGTGCCGTAAGAAATTCCAAATTGTGGGGGTGGGGTGGAGAGAAGGTTTTGGACAAAGAGATCCCTGACCGCAAAAACAGATCTCATAAAAAAGCCCTCTAGCTACTTGCTTAAATTACTAAGCTAGTTTCCAAAAAGTTCGATGATAGAAACAGCTTACCTCCAAAGGGCCAAGGAGGCTGGGAGTTAGGCCACTGCTGCTGTTAGGTGCTTCTCCTATCAGTCGGTCCTGCCTGCAGGGTCTTAGGGCTTCCCTGGTGGCTCAGGTGGTAAAGAATCTGCCTGCAATGCGGGAGAACTTGGGTTTGATCCCTGGGTTAGGAAGATCCCCTAGAAAAGGGAAAGGCTTCCCACTCTAGTATTCTGACCTGGAGAAATCCATGGACTTCAGTCCATGGGGTCGCCAAGAGGTGGACATGACTGAGTGGCTTTCCCTCCCTCACAGAGTCTTAATCTAAAATTTTGAGTCTGTGGTCTTCTATTTCCAGGATTCCATTTTACAGAATTGATTCTGGAATTATTTTCTGACTTGTATTATCCAAAGACTCACCATATATTAATTTTCCCTGCAGGTTTTTAATCAGAGCTGGTTCAATATGAAATCCAATAGGCTATGTTTGGAATGCATAGAAAGCATTCAGAACATTGTGGCCTATAGAATTTATGATAAAGATAAAACGGAAGCAACATCACTGTGTTTGCAGGCCAAATGAGGGCATTGGATAAGATGATCTCCAAGAGCTCCTCCAACCTTGTGAGTTTATGATTTCTAGGCAGACAGACAAGAACAGCAGCATAGGTTTGGGGTGAGCTCTGTGAGAAATAAATTGTTCTTTGCACAAATGAATAGAGTATAATAGCAATAAATCTCAGAAAGAACATTTCAAAGTTATCTTCAATGTGTCATTGTCTGCACAGTTTCATTTCTGTATTAATTTTTTCTTACTTTCCAAGTAATGCCTCTTGTAGGGGGTTTAAAGTGTGGTTCAGCAAATGTTATGTCCATTAGTGCTATCTCCCATACCCCAGGACAAGTCATTAGAGGCAAGGACCTAAGGACATTTGGCAAGGTCAACAGGACTAAATGAGGAAAGGAGAGGATTTTTTCTAACTGCTAAAAATGCAGAAAGAGGGTGTTTCAAAAGTTGGTCTGTTGATAAGAATTTAATGTGTATTTGCCCAAACCATTAAAGCTATATGGTTAGGTTACCAGGCTAGATCCCAACCTAAAATATGAGAGAACATTAAAAAACTTTATTTTTATATAGGTAACCTCATCTATAACATCATTTTCTTGGGGAAAAAAGTCCATTTTGGATTCTCTGCTGCAATGCTGTGGACCTGTCTCCCTCAGCCGAGCAGTAGAAGAGACCTGCAGCGATAGGGACAAATGTGGGCAGTTGTCTTCAGACACCCACAGTCCATCCAAGCTGTGCATCCGCCTTCTCTTAGAAGGAACACGTATTCCAAACTGGGGAACAAGGGAAAATTACCTTGAAGGGTGGAGTTCTGAAGATCGACTCTCACCATTCTTATGTTTAAATTACTTTACAAATTGAATACTCACAGCAGACTGCCTGTCTTTGCATTTAATTTACAATTCTGTTTTGTGACTATGATTGAGAACTCAAGGGATTTTTGCTCAGTGTTACAATTAGTAAATGGTTTTATGTTCCTTGATGATGATAAATTTGTTTTAGAATTTCATTATAATATCTAAATTGATTATTATCATAGACAAATAGGTACTGACAGATAGATGTCAGTATTTTTCTTAATGCAGAAATGAATGATACAAATTTTTTGAATTACTATGTTGTGGGTTTCTTTTTAACTTACAGGAAGGACAAAAAAAAAGAACAAAAACACAGAATGAAAAAGTGTATTTTGAACCAAACAGGAGTTCAGTCATTCATACTACAAACATTTATTGAGCATTCTGTCCTCTAGATTGAAGATGAATAATTCACATTTCCTGCACTCATAAAACTCATGAGTTACAGGAAATAAAACAGATAAATAATTCTACTCGAGGCAAAATGAGTAAGTACCATAAAGAAATATTAATAGCAGGGTTCTTTGGGCAACATCAAAGGAGGAAAAAGCATTTCAGCTGAGACAAGAGAAGTTTCCTGGAGAAACTGGTGCAGAAACTGGCCCTTCTTAAAGAATAATCTAAAAAGAGAGCCCACCAGGGGGAGAACAGAAAACCATTGGTGGTTTTTGGAAGGGGAAGTGGCATGGTTTAGCTGAATGGTTTAGAAGGCAAACATATACGAGTCCAGTGATGATTGTAGTGATTCAAATGAAGTCAAGATGCTTGAACAGTACTAACGGGTGAGTACAGAGCACACAGATTTAAGAGATGCTAAGGAATCAGGGCTTCCCAGGTGGCGCTAGTGGTAAAGAACCCCCCTGCCAATACCAGAGATGTAAGAGATGCAGGTTTGATCCCTGGGTCAGGAAGATCCCCTGGAAGAGGGCATGACAACCCACTCCAATATTCTTGTCTAGAGAATCCCATGGACAGAGGAGCCTGGTGGGCATGACTGAAGCGACTAAGCACGCATGCACATATGCAAGGAAACAGAATCAACCAATTTTGGGAATCCCTTAGAAACAAGAAGTAGAAACACAGATTTGAAAATCAGGAAAGACAATTACTGAAATTACAAAACAGTGGTTTGCAAGCTTATCAAGCGAGAGAGTTACTGGAGAACTTAAATATCAACACAGGTTTCAGGCTCTACCTTGAGGACGTAAAGATTCAGTGAGATTTAGGTTTGGTCCTAGGAATCTGCATGTTTAAGCAGCACCCCAGAGGGTCTGGATGCACTGGGGCACTGACCACACTTCGAGAAACAGCTCTATGGAAACAGAGGTCACCAAGAGGGTAAGCAAAGCCCAAAAAGGGGCTGACCTGTTTTTCTGGAAAATGAGGAAGGGAATCTGAGACCTGGGGTTCCTCCCTTTTCCCCTCTGCTTCTCCCAGACCTGAGATTCAAGTCACCTCCTGGGAGCTTACTCTTCGAATGTAAAATAATGCATACTATAGACACACACAAACATAAAATGGTTTTAAACAGTGCCATGGAGAAAATAAAGCAGGGTAAGGGCTTGAGAATGGTGGGGTTTTCGGGGAGAGGGAAAGGACGTGGAAGGAGAGTAGGGGCAGCACTTCCGGACTGAATCATAAGGAGAGGCTTTCAGAAAACGACAGGAGTCGAGTTCTGAGAAGAGGACGTGGCCAAAGGAGATGAGTGTTGCAGGCATGGGAGCAAGATAGGCAAAGATGATGAGTGAGGAAACCACCCTGTGTGTTCAGGGAATGACTGCAGGGCCAGGGTGCTGGAGCAAAGTGAGGAAGGGGGCAAGTAGTAAGAGCTGAGGGCAGAGTCAGGCCACAGAATAAGCAGTAGTCAGGCCACAGAATAAGACCCTGTTGCATTCGGGAGTTAACTCTAAGGTGTGGGAGGACCTCCTTGGAGGCTTTGAGCAGGAGAGTGTCATGAAGTGATTTGCTTTTTGGAAGAGTCACTTTGCCTGCTTTGGCCATAGAGTGTGGCTATGCAGGATGAGCTGGGGGCACTGAGAGGGTTTCAGATAGACGCTGCGGCAGCTGGGACATGGATGGTAGAAGTGGAGAGATGGGGCAAACCTGTGTTCTGAAAGGAAAAATGACATAACTTGCCAATGCATTAGCTATGCAGTAGCTTTTGGAGGTTTTTGTTTGTGTTTTGGTGGAAGGAACAACTGGACACATGAGATGAAGCGTATGTCATATGGTGGAAGCTCAGGGAAAGGAAGCCGCAGGGGCTAGTTATCTCAGCATTGCTAATGCCTCAAATCATGATGGCACGTGGTAAGCTCGTAACAGATATTTCTTGAATGAATTATTGAAAGACTCGATGCTAGAGACTAGCTAAGAAGGTAAGTTCAGTTCAGTTCAGTCTCTCAGTCGTGTCCGACTCTGCAACCCCATGAACCACAGCAGGCCAGGCCTCCCTGTCCATCACCAACTCCCCGAGTCCACCCAAACTCACGTAAGGAATGGGGAAAAACCCCTTGGTGGGACTTCGAAGTGTGTCAGGGCACCTGGTGGGGGTTGGAAGTGTGTCAGGGCACCTGGTGGGGGTTGGAAGTGTGTCGGGGCACCTGGTGGGGGTTGGAAGTGTGTCGGGGCACCTGGTGGGGGTTGGAAGTGTGTCGGGGCACCTGGTGGGGGTTGGAAGTGTGTCGGGGCACCTGGTGGGGGTTGGAAGTGTGTCGGGGCTCCTCTGGTGTCACAGTGACCAGCACCAGTCACACCTAAACTCCTGAAGTCACTCACTATCAGGCGGTTTCAGATCCATTTGCATCTGTGCATGCCGTTCCTTCTTCCTGCAGGTTTTTCCGCATCCTTGGGTCAACTGTGTGCATTTCAATTGGTATTATCACAGCAAACGCCTATATAACAAAATGTACCATTTTAACCGTCTAAGTGTACAATTCAGTGACATTTTGTACATTCAGTATTGTACATTGACAGTTTGTACATCCACACTATTTCCAGAATACTTTGATCATCCCCAAGGAATTCCATGAAGCAGTTTCTTCCCATTTCTGCCTGCCCCCTCCCCTTCCCTGGAAACCACCAATCTGCTCTCTGTCTCTATGGACTTACTTATTCTAGACTTTTCATATACACCGACTCACGCAGTCTGTGGCCTTTGTGCTTCGCTTCATTCACTTAGCATAATGTTTTCCAGGCTCATCCATGTTGTAGCACGTATCAGCACATCATTTCATTCTGTGGATGAATAATATTCAGTTGTATGGATAGATCGTATTTTGTTTATCCATTAGTCCATTGATGGATATTTGGCTTCTTTCTATCTTTTGGCTGTTGTGAATGGGGCTGCTATCAATATTTGTGTATAAGACTTTTTTGTGCCTGTTTTCAGTATGTGTGTTGGGAGGGTTGTTGAGTTATACGTTAATATTTTTTAAATTATATTTATTTATTTTGGTTTCAGTAGGTCTTTGTTGCTGCATGTGGGCTTTCCCTAGTTGTGGCGAGCAGGGGCTAATCTTCATTGCAGTTGCACAAGCTTCTCATTGCCATGGCTTCTCTTGCTGCCGAGCACTGGCTCTAGAAATGGGGTTTCAGTAGCTGCCTCACATGGCCTTAGTAGCTGAGGCTCAGGCTTAGTTGCTCAGCAGCATGTAGGATCCTCCCTGACCAGGGACCAAACTCTTGTCCCCTGCATTGGCAGGCAGACTCCTAACCACTGCACCACCAGGGAAGCCCTTTATGTTTAACTTATTGAGGAAATGTCAATCAATTGAGCATGTTTTAAGACATCCTTTCTGATATCTTTCTTGACATGTCCTTTCTCCCCCCATTCGAGCTTTCCCTTTTTCTGTGTATTGCCACTGTTTCTGATGTACACATGTCTCCTGGCACCTGAACTTGAGTTTAGCTACCTTGTGCTAATATTACCCGTCTTCTGTTTAGTGGATTATAAACTCTTTGAGGGAAGAACCCAAGTCTTATTTTTCTCTGTATGGTTTACTGCAACTCCATTTACCTCTAGTAAATTTATAAGCTCTCAATAAATCTCTGCTGGGAAAATGACAGTTCTCAGTGCAGAAAAGAGTTTCAAGCAGGGTGACTTTTCATTTGGGGAATGGAGAACTCTAGGTGCTACAAAGTGGTAATTGCTGTTTTTAACTGTAATTGCTGGGGCTGTGCTGGCACACCCAGGTTGCTATTACATTTATACAGACATATAAAGAGGGGGTATGTGTGTATATGTGTGGGGAAGAGGAGGCTGTGTTATTTATGTTGAAGCTTTTTGACAGTTTACCTACATCTGCAAAATCCCTGCAAAATCTCCCTACCAGCCAAGTGACCTCAATCAAGGTAGAAGAAACTTCTCAGAACTTCATCTTTAAACAAGCTTGAGTTCTTGGGCTTCTCTACCGCTATGCTGATATCTGAAATTGCCACCTTTGATAAGCCATAGCTCTGCCTAGAGAGAGTGAATTTTTGGCAATCTTGCAAAATCCCAGGGTTTTAATTAAATTGCTTTCAAAGTAGCTTTATCTAATGGGTCATAGGACAAAACGTTGAATTAACACAAAGCATTTCCTAATGGAGTGAAAACAAATGGGAGGTGGCTTTTCGTGTGAGCTTCCTGTAATTGGAACTACCAATCAGATGTGCCGCATGAAGGCTCCCTGATGGAATGCTTTTTGTCTCTGAGTCAGCATACAAAATTAAATGCTGAAAAAGCGTTGACTTTCCAAGTCCAAAAGCACTGAGGATCAGACAGAGCAGCATAAGGCATGGCTTCCACTCAAAAGGAGCTTATAATCTAACTGAGGAGGTGAGAAACAGACATACAAATGATAACCATCGATTTCAGACATGTAAGAGCTGAAGGGGTAATCTAAACAACTGGTGGTATTAGATAGGGCGGGGGGTCGGTGTTAGGGGGCAGGGAGAAATGCTACTTGAGAGTGTGGAGAAGTACATTACAAGGTTGTATATTTCAAGTGACAAGCATGACATGTGTCAGGAGCATGTAATGGTTAAGGGCTTTTTAATAAATTATTAATAGTCCAGATGGAGCAGTATATTCAGGTAAGGGAATATGGGGATACTCAAATGGCAAGGAGAGTTTGGAACTCAGATCGAAAAGAGCATGAAAAATAAAAATAAGTTTAGACTTTATCCGGTAGGGAATGACAAGCCATAAGTGGCTCCCTAAGGCTTCTGAGAGGGAGAGCGACAGACACATTGACAGTTATATTTATGGAAAAGTAATCTAACGAGGTTTTATAGGCTGGCGTAAAGACAGAAAATAATGGAAAAGAGAAATAAGTTAATAGGCTATTGAAATAGTCCAGCAGAGAATTGAGAGCTTAAACTAGAGCAGTGGCAATGGGGATATAAAGAAGTGTGGGAGTAGGAGGTGGATTCGTAAATAAAGTTGGCTTTTCTATAGTTTTAGACAGATATTAAAAAGTGTGAGATTTTATGTTTAATTTTTTTATTTCTGCTTCATATTTTTCAGCACTGCTCTGTTGGAAATCAGAACTTCCTTAGCTGATGAAGGGGATCATAATAAGCCACCCCCAAACATACCACTTTGGCTTACAGGTTATTTTGAGCTGAAGGCAATTAAGAAATAGCATATACGGGAGAAACTCTGCCCTCCCATTTTTGCCTGAAAACAGGGCATAAATTTCCCCTTGGAAAGGTAACAAATTTACATTTATAAAGATTTCTCCCTCTCCAGCACCAGAAAGAGGAGAAAAATTTTAATCACCAGAGATGACTCTTATTGCTGGAGACAGCACTGACTTTGTCTGCATAACAAGCCTGACTCAATAACCTTTACTACCATACTTTTACTAGTCACCTTCCCATAGTTCACTAAAAGCCCAAACACCCCCTTTCTTTTCTCTAGTCACTTCTCCACAATTTATTGTTGTTCAGTCCCTCAGTCATGTCTGACTCTTTGCGATCCCATGGACTGCAGCACTCCAAGCTTCCCTGCCTGTCACAATCTCCCAGAGCTTGTTCAAACTCATGTCCATTGAGCCGATGACGCCATCCAACCATCTCATCCTCTGTTGAGCCCTTCTCCTGCCTTCAGTCTTTCCCAGCATCAGGGTCTTTCCAGTGAGTTGGTTCCACGCATCAGGTGGCCAAAGTATTGGAGTTTCAGCATCAGTCCTTCCAAAGAATATTCAGGACTGATTTCCTTTAGGATTGACTGGTTTGATCTCCTTGCAGTCCAAGGGGTCTCAAGAGTCCACAAATTATTACCCTTTGTTAAGGTGCTATGTGAGAAGGCAATGGCACCCCACTCCAGTACTCTTGCCTGGAAAATCCCATGGACGGAGGAGCATGGAAGGCTGCAGTCCATGGGGTCGCTGAGGGTTGGACACGACTGAGCGACTTCACTTTCACTTTTCACTTTCATGTGTTGGAGAAGGAAATGGCAACCCACTCCAGTGTTCTTGCCTGGAGAATCCCAGGGACTGGGGAGCCTGGTGGGCTGCCATCTATGGGGTCGCACAGAGTTGGACACGACTGAAGCAGCAGCAGCAGCAAGGTGCTATGTAGGCACCTGGGTCTAACTTCTTCTTTGGGTTTTCCCTTATTTTCTGTGAAGCCCTCAAGTACATGCAAAAGAAAACTTTTCCCTGTTAACTCTGTCTTTTGTCGTTCAATTTGCTGGCTTCAGGTACTGAATCTAAGAGGATAGTTTTTCTTCCTCTATAACGAACACTCAAAAATGCCCTCAAGCAACTGATCATTGCTAAATCATGTGACCACTTTCATGTATAGACTTGAGTCTTAATCTCAAGTGGGTCCTAAGTGCTGCCTGGAAAACTGAATACATTTCGTTAGTAAATTCATTGGAATGTGAAATCTGCATGGGCAGGGATCTCTGTTCAGTTTACTGGCATATCCCAAGAGCCTTGAATACTGCCGGGCACAGAAGATGTGTAGGACAATGTTATGGACAAGTGTTTTATACTTTTTCTTCTTTCCTCAAACCTCAAACCCCCAAATCCTCAGACCTCAATACTCAGCTATTGGCCTTGCTACTTACTTCACTGAGAAAATGCAATTAATCTGAGAAGAACATGCACATACTCCCACACCTAAGTCAACCACCCCCTTGCAAACTTACCCATATTTTTCCCTTCCCACTTATCACAAAGGACAGTTTGTCCCAGCTCCTATCTAAGTCTGACTCTCCTAACTGTACACTGCATCCCACTCTCTTCTGCCTACTCAAGAGTTTGTTCTTGCAGTTGACTCTTCTCTTTCCTGCATCAACAGTTTTTCCTCTCAACTGGATAATTCCCATCCGGATACAGATTGATTTAGGAGAAAACCCTGATGCAGAAAGTAAAGAGGTGTTCTAGCGTGTGCTTGGGTGCTGGCAGCCTACAGCTCTGTCAAGCAGAGCTGCCTTTATGTGGCCTTGGGCACTCAGAGTGTCTGCTAAGGGGTTTTTCCCAAGGTATAATATTGTGCCTGACAGTTAGTAGGTGCTCAATAAATATTCACTGAAGAATGAATAATAACCCTCATCTTAAACTATCCCTCTCTCGATTATGCAGCCCTCCAGCTACATCTCATTCTTCTGCACACCTTTTATAGAAAATTCCACAAGAGCATTATTTATATGATTGCTCTTTTCACTTTTGAGCCTCTTAGTCTCTCTTGATCTCACTCCAATTGTGCTTTCATCTCTGCTGCTTCTGCTGCTGCTGCTAAGTCACTTCAGTTGTGTCTGACTCTGTGCGACCCTATAGAAGGAAGCCCACCAGGCTCCCCGGTCCCTGGGATTCTCTAGGCAAGAACACTGGAGTGGGTTGCCATTTCCTTCTCCAATGCATGAAAGTGAAAGGTGAAAGGGAAGTCGCTCTGTTGTGTCCGACTCTTCACGACCCCATGGACTGCAGACTACCAGGCTCCTTCATCCATGGGATTTTCCAGGCAAGAGTACTGGAGTGGGGTGCTATTGCCTTCTCTGGCTTTCATCTCTAGGACCCTGCTAAAAACTTTGAGATCATCAACGACCTCCATTTTGACAAGTCCAATTCCTAGACCTCATTTACTTGGCCCTTCAAGCAATCATTTGACCCAGGGGATAACCTCTCCTTTTTCCCTCACTGACCTCTCTTTCTCAGTCACATTTGCTGGTTTCTACTCGGCTCTCCAACTTCTTAATGTTGTAATGTTCCCATTTCTGCCCTCAGACATTTTCTCCATCACATTTATTCCCATACTTTACTTCCTAATCTAGATGCTGATGATTCTCAAATTTACATCCAGGCTCTGAATTTAGGACTTATCCAACATCTCCTCTGATGCTGAATTTTGAATAAGCATCTCTGTTTCTTCCTTTAAATTTCAGATGTATAGAAATGAATGAATTATAATCTTTTGTTGATGCCATATTCATTTTTTTTGTTTGTTTTTGGTCAATGCTTGGCCTTCTTTTCCATTTATTTATTTATTGCCTAATATACTATAATAAATATCTGTGAACATATTACATGATAAAGAAATTAGAATGTCTACAATTATGTAAGTCATCCTTTATGATCTCCCCCCACCCCATCCCTGTACTACTCCCCACCCAGTTAACACGCTGGTACCATCTCCATTACCACAACTGCCCAAACCACCATCGACTCTCTCCTAGACTGATGCAGTAGTCTTCTAACTGATCTTTCTGCTTCTTTTTGTGCATCAACAACCTCCCTTCCCCATCCATCCCCACCTCCTCCTCCACCCCCAGCCAATCTATTCTTTTCACTGCATCAGGAGTGATGCTTTAAGGTCAGCTCATATAAATTCTATGTGACTAACCAAAATCTTCAATGGCTTCCCATTCTCATGCCAGATAAAATCCAAAATCCTTATGATGGATTACAAAGCCCCCCATGATCTGACTCTCTGAGTCCTCATCCACTACCATCAGGCTCTCTAGTCCTTTGGGCTAATATATTTTGCAGTAGCTATTCCAACTGCCTACAATACTCTTTCCCAAAATACCTCCCCGTCACTCTTCCTTATTTTATTCAGGTTGTTACTCATCAGTGAAGCCTTCTCAGCTAATCATTAAGAATAGCATTCCTCCTCCACTTCCTGAGTCACTTCCCAATTTCCTTATTCTGTCCACCTGAACTTGCCCTATGTGTATTTGTTTATTTTCTGTCTCCTCCCAGTAGAAGGAATGTTCCAGGGGGCAGGGGCTTGCTTGTCGACCACTCTAACCCCCAGTGAAATATGTCTGGTGCTGGGCAGGTACTTGTTGCAGGTTAGGTTCCCTGGAAGCAGACTCTGAGACTGGGTTAGTGTGCGTGACTTCCCTTAGGGAAGGTTCTATCAAAGGGAAGGGAAGGAAAAAGAATTGAGCACAAGGAGAAGTTGGGTGATGATACAGTCTTAATAAAGGACTTGGTTAACCCCATAGGAAGCTCTGAAGCTGGGGTGGAGTTGTACCAAACACCTGGGTTTTTATAATCCAGTCATTCATGGGGCTTGCTCGAGAAAGTGGCCATGCCCTTGGAGGAAGGGCTCTCTTTAGCTCTGCAGGATATCATGGACTAACAACTGAGTGCTTACTGCCAGCAGCACTCCTGGGACCTGGGGAAATAATTCCTTCATTTCCAGAGAGATCTAAGTGGCCCATCATGGTGCCCACCACAGCAGTCAATAAAGTGGTTGACAAATGAACTTTTTGAGATCCAAGAATACCGGAAATGGGTGAGGGTTCATGACATGCAAAAGAGGGAGGAACTGGGAACCAGGTCAGTGAATCTTCACACCCACAGTCCTCCAGTTGCCTCCCGTGGGCAGGACCATGTGCACGCGCTCTTTGACGGGCCCCAATGGTTACAATGTAACCCTGCCCAGGAGAGAGAAATGAAACATAGGCACAGACATCCATGGTACAAAGCAGTGTATTATAACAATAAGTAGTGCTTATGAAGAGAAAAGAGGAGAGAAGTGAGGGGAAGGATCGAGGAAGGCAACATGGGGGAGACTTTTGAAGACTTGGAAGGTGGATAAGGTGTTGCTGAGCATGATTGGAGGGAAGACAGCCAGCAGGCTAAGAGGTGGTAGACCAAGAGCTCAGATGCAGGAAATCCTGTGCCAGGGCATCTCCTCTCTCTCTCCTTCGATACTTGGAGGCTTTACTGCACGCAAATCCCTCCAATGTCAATATCACATGCATGTTCAAGTTCAATCCTGAAAGAGGAAAATGCTGCCTCTTTGCTACCAATTCTATTAGCCTCAGGGAGATAATTTGTAGAGTTTTATGTGACCTGTTCTATTTTTAAAACTGTAATGAGCCAGTAAATCCCATCAGGCACACTATAAAACTGTCCCTTGTATTTAGGAAACAGAATCTAGCAGCTACAGAAAAGACCATGACTTTTGAAGAGAAGTCAGTGCAGTGCAGCTGAGTCAGTGCAGCTGAGTCTCTGGTTTAAAAAAGTTAGACTCGGGCTTCCCTGCTGGCTCAGTGGTAAAGATCGCCTGCCAATGCAAGAGACACGGATTCGATCCCTGGTCTGGGAAGAGGCCACGTGCTGCAAATCAATTAAGTCCGTGCGCCACAACTATTGAGCCTGTGCTCTAGAGCTGGGAACCACAACTGCTGAGACCACGTGCCCTAGAGAACCTGCTCCACAACAAGAGAAGCCACCGCAACGAGAAGCCTGCACACTGCAACTAGAGAGTCGACTCCCCTTACCACAACTAGAGAAAAGCCCGTGGGGCAACAAAGACCCAACACAGCCAAAAATAAATAAACAAATTAAAAATTTAGACTCAAATAAACATGCGTAGAGATCATCACTGAGGTAACCTTACTGTTGAAGAACTTGAGCCCAGAAAGGTGAAAGGACTTTGTCAAAGTAACACAGCAGATCAGTGTCAGGTGAAGCCCAACAATATGCACATGGCCCCCGGAGCCCTGTTAAAGGACTGTCTAGATCTTTGGCCAGGGCTCCTTAAAGGACGCCTGCCTCCCTCCTTCTTAAATGAACAGCAGCAAGAGCCACTGGCCAACCCAGTTGCTGGGTCGAGTGGCAGCTCCCACCTAATTGTGCCAGTCCAAAAAGGAGTGACACAGCGAGTCAGCTTGGAGTCTGGTTTCCTGTAGCTCAAGAATGGCAAGACGGGGAACAAACCATGGGCTTTATTGTTGGGGTAAGAGAATGATTTACAAGGCCCTGGCCCTTGGCTGGGATAGAGAATAGAAAATCCTCTAAGGATGTGATTTCAAAAATAATCACTTGAAACCATGGTTTCAGCTTGAGGGTCCAGCGTGGCTTTGTGTTTTCCTGCCGGTGAACCGATTTCTGTTTGCCTAAGCTAATCACCCTGAATAGAACCCTCCTGATGTGCTTTAGAAATGAGCCTCTCCCTCTCCCTCCTTCCACTATAAACGGATCCACTATTTCTTAAGGCTCTAGATCCCTTTGGTTGTTTGGTGGCAACCTCTGGCTTTAGCTTGGAATGTGTGGGGTATCTCATGACCAAACAAGGGACCAAGATGAAGACTGAATGTCAACGGTGATTCATGCAGTGTTTGACTCCTTGGAATCAGCAACTTGATGGGAAATGACTTGCTTAGAAATTAGACCTGGAAGATACAACAAGCCCATGTATGAAATTATACAAAGTCTGATCGCAGGCCTCAGAAACCTAGGAGCAGGTGGAGGAAAGAAGAGAGAGAAGCCCCCAAACTCTAAAAATAAATATTATGTATTCCCATGTGGCAGCTTTAACTAATGCTTTGGTTTTTTCAGTAGCGAGCCACACAACCGCAAATCCCTGGATGTGGGCCATGTGAATCTTTTATTCCTAATTATCAGAATTCAAATAATCCATGCTTAGACTAAAAGTTTCAGCAGGGACCAACTTCACATAAACACTTTGTTGATCTTTATTATCCTATTTGTCAGGATTCTCATAACATCCTATTTCAAGATGAAATTTTGGTAAAAATTATATTTTATCAAATTATATTGTTTCAATTATTTTAATGGGTAAATGCCAGGTGGGGCTAATCCAGGCAGAAACAGTTATATACCTGTTATGGGTGTGGGATGGAACTTGTTAGACTAGTGGCCTACTGGCTTGAATGTGAGATAATTACTAAAAATGTTTTTGTTCATCTAAAAATCTTAGATCAGCCTCTCCTTATGGGTCACATTTTGCAGGCCTGAGTTCAAGATGCCAATCATCCATCCCTCGATTTTCCATCCTCCCCTCTTATTCATTTAGTAGTGGGGTAACCAGGCCAATAACTAGTTTCTCATGTACTGGGTATCTATTCCCATCACTGTCCTCGTGGCTATAAAAGTGCTCAGTTCAATCACTTCCTATTATTCAGATTTAACCAAGATGTGTCGTGGTGGTGGTGATGCTGATAGTGTATGTCTTTGTACATTGATCACTATCGAATTGATGCCAAGTTTTCTCACCTGTAAAGTGGGGATGATTATTCTAAACTCAAGGCTTGGTGGGAATGTTAAGTTAGTAGACACCATGCCTGAGAATCTTTGACACGTAATTGGTCACCTTCAATATCTTTGTGAACCTGAATTCATGGGGATCTTTCCACACTCACTGGGCCACACCTGCTATCAGTTATTTGGGTTAAGTCCATATGGCCTCAGGCATCTGTGCTAACAATGCACCTTGGGAGTTTGGTACATGGCTTGTAACAGAAGGTCAGGGCAGAGTAGGGAACCGGGCTTTCCGGTCAGGCCGTGAGCTCTGGAACTGATTACATTGGGCCAGTAACTTCTGAATCCATCTAACACCAGACTCTTCCATGACATTCGCCTTCTCTTGGTAAGATTTTCCTCTTTTGTATGTCTCCTGGTCCCTCAAGATGGCTACATTTTCAACCACCAATCATTTGTTGAGCAGACACCAGGCACAAGGCACTGTGTCAGATGTTGTGAGGGAGGCCCAGAGAATCACTTTTGTTGAGTATTTGCTATGCAGCAAACTCTGAGCTGGGCTTCCCTCACGGCTCAGACAGTAAAGAATCTGCCTGTAATGCAGGAGACTGGGTTTGATCCCTGGATTAGGAAGATCCCCTGGAGAAGGGAATAACTGCTCACTCTAGTATTCTTGCCTGGAGAATCCCATGGACAGAGGAACCTGGTCAGCGACAGTCCATGGGGTTGCAAAAGAGTTAGACCCAACTGAGTGACTAATACTTTCACTTTTCAAGCCCTGAGCTAGGCCTTTTACATACTTTATCTCATTTACAAAGATGAATAAGACAGTCTCCAGCCATAAGGAATGAAACGTCATTAAAGGAAAATAAGACATATACACACAAAAAATAACTATTCCAAGTATATAAAACTGAAAATCAAGACATTAAGAGAACTGAGAATTTAGAGAAAACAAAGGTTACTGCTAAGGGATGGGGCCATGACTATATTCAAAAGGAAGGATGGGTTTGATTGGGTCTTGAAGGATAGGCAACATTTGGGCGGGGAGAGAAGAAAATGAAGCTGCCCACTTGGGGAATTGCACAAGCAAATCTAAAAATGGGAATGAATCCCAGCTGTGCCCATCAGACAGTGAGCAGCCCATTCCTGAGGTTGGGGTAGGACAATTTCCCTCCCCTCTCTGTACCTGCCCCCCGCTCCCTCCCCCCACACACACAGACAGACACAATAATTGAGAGGCAACCACTTCAGCATCAAACAGACTCAAATCCCACTTGTGTCACATGCCAGCTAAATTAATAAACCTGTCTGAGTCTCAATAACTTCATCTATGAAATGGGAATAAAATACTTCATCTCCAGGTTTGTTATGAAGATCAGATGAAATGATGATATGCGTAAACTGTCCAGCCCTCCGTTCTGGCAATAGTGAGACCAGAATAAAAGGCTGTATCTCAGCAAGCACGTGTATATTGATTGAGCGTCTGTGGTTAGAGCCGTCCGTGGTTTGCAAAGGACCTTCACCTACACAGGCTCATCAGGGTGGGCCTCCCCTTTGCTCTGTGTGTAGGCCGGGCTGGTGTCACTGGGGTCCCATTTTACAGCGGGGAAAATGGAAGTTTAGAGAAGCCTGGACTTTCCCAAGTTCTTAACTTTACAGTCAGATAGACCCATGCTCAGACACTGGCGCTGCCACCATCTGCTAGCTGGGGCACCTCTCTGAGCCTCAGCTTTGCATTCTGTGGTCAGCTTAACACATCCATACCTACATCCTTTACTAAATGCTTAATTTGATTATTTAACTTTTTTAATGTATACTAAGTTTCAAAACTTAAAAACTACAAGAAGCTATGTGATGACAAGTCTCCTTCTCACCGCGTCCACTATCCATCATGTTGCACCACATCTCATAAGTAACCTGCGCATACTTCAGCCGATCACTGTGTGTCCTTTTCTGAGTCTACACATACAGAAGCAAATCCAAATGCATGTATACATGCTTCTGCATCTTGCTTTATTTTTTAAAGCACATCTAGGAATTTTTTCACATCAGCACATACCAGCTTCCTTATTTTCTTTGGCAGTCAGTATTTCATTACCTGGATGTGCAGCAGCAGGAATAACTTAGGAGAAGGCAGTGGCACCCCACTCCAGTACTCTTGCCTGGAAAATCCCATGGACGGAGGAGCCTGGTGGGCTGCAGTCCATGGGGTCGCTAAGAGTCTGACATGACTGAACGACTTCACTTTCACTTTTCACTTTCATGCATTGGAGAAGGAAATGGCAACCCATTCCAGTGTTTTTGCCTGGAGAATCCCAGGGACGGGGGAGCCTGGTGGCTACCGTCTGTGGGGTCACACAGAGTCGGACACGACTGAAGCGACTTAGCAGCAGCAGCAGCAGTCTCCTACTGACTGACACTGAGGTTGTTGCCAGTCCTTTGCTGTTACAAACAATACTGCAGTGGATAACCTTGTACATATACCACTTTGCGTTTTCATACGATACATTCGTAGAAGCACATTACTGGATCAAACTTGGGCAATGTCATGTTCATAGCTATTGTTAAGTTGCCCTCCAACAGGTTATACACCCACCTGCAGTATACAAGTGCCAGGGCAGTGTGTTGTCAAACTTTGGTACTGTTACCAAACTGATAGGTGAAAATGGCATTTCAGTGTAGTTTTAATTTGAATTTATCCTATTATGAATGAGATTGAGCATATTTTCAAAAAGCTCTTTGTATTTCCCTTACTGTGAACTGTATGTTCACATCCTTTGCTCATTTTTCCATTGGGTTGTTGGTCTTCTATATTTTGTAATAAGAACTTTATACAAGGAAAATTTACTCTTAGAAATGTAAACCCTTTGTGATATGAGTTGCAAATAACTTTTTTCTTTCTTCATTGGTTGTTTGCCTTTTCATATGGCTTATTGTATCCATTATTTGCACGTATGTGAGTGTTAGAAACCATCCCCAACTTATCAGCTCATCACAACAGCCATTGTGATGCTATGGTCTGGGCTTAGCTAAGAGTCTGTCTCTGTTCCACAAGGTGTCAGCTGGGCTCACGGATGCTTTAAAGTCAGCCAGTGGTTGTCCTCATTCACGGGTCTGGTGGTTGGCTGGCTGTCAATAGAAGGTCACTCGTCATCCAGTAGGCTAGTCTGGTGTTCTTCTCATGATGGTCACAGGTTCCAAAAACAGCAAGACAACGAGTACACACCAAAGCCCAAGTGTTTTTAAGCCTCTACTTGAGTCACATTTGTTACTGCCTCAGTGGCCAAAGCAAGTAAGGCTGAATTCAGGGTAGGAAGGGAACATCTGAGGGTATAAATAAAGGGAAGAGATTTTTGGACATTTTTTAAAACAATCTGCATTTATGGGATTTGTTTGGGATTTTGGTTCTTTTCCTTGGTGTTACTATTGTTTGTTTTCCTATGTAGTGTTTTATTTTTATAGTAATGTAATTTGTCAGTCTTTTCTGTCATAGCTTCTAGATTTTAAGTTATAAGTAGGACGCCGTTCTTCCACTCTGAGGTTATAAAGGTAATTCTTACTATCTTCTCGTACTTTTATGGCTTCACTGATTACATTTAAGCTTTTATCCATTTGGAATTTATCCTTGTGTTCACTCCACATTTATATTCTTAAGTAAAACATAATCTTTCTCTATTGTCAGAGTAAGCAGTTATACTCAGTAACAAACAACTCCTAAATTTTAGTGGCTTTTAACAAGAAAGATTTATTATGTGCTCATTGCGCATGTCCACCGTGGTCTGGGGTAAGCTCTGCTCCCCATCAGCTTTACTCTGGGACCCAACGTGACGGCCCACCCACCCTCCACCTAGGACACTGCCCATCTTGTACAGAAGAGAGACCAAGACCACATACACAGCGCTTCTTACAGCTTCCTCTCAGAAATAGCGCTTGCTTTTCATGGGCTAAAATGAGTCACACAGCCAATCCTGATGCCAACAGAACAGCGAAGTATAATCCTCCCCTGAGGAGGAACAATAAATAACCAAGAACATTTCAGTCTTTCACAACTGTCATTTCTGTTAACTTGCAGCTCTGGGAAAAGATACACACAGAGCCTGAAGCTGCTGGTGACCGCATCTTACCAGCTAGGTCAGGAAGACCATCACTGGCCTGGGGTTAGGCATGCCAGAAGCAAATGACCCTGACACCTGACCTTTCTCCCTCAGATCTTGTACCCTGTTCAGAGCAAGGGATGTGTGTTATAGTCTGGAGCAGCAGAGCATATAAAGAGAGGAGCAGTGAGCCTCACCTGGGAAACTGGTGTAAGTTGAATGGCGTCACCTTAAAAGGATATACTGCAGTGTGAACCCCACCCCAGTACCTCAGAATGTTACCTTTTTTAGAGATAGGATCTTATAGAGGTAATCAAATTAAAATGAGTTTATTAGGCTGAGTCCTAATATGACTCATATCCTTATATAAAGGGGAAACTGGGATACAGAGGGAAGATAATATTGAAACAATTTACCTCAGATTGAGACTTGAACCCATGTCCTGGGACTCCATCCCGGCTAAAACCCTCAGTCTTCCAACTGAGATCACAGACCTGGCTTTAGGACCTAATGATGCTCTGGTTCTTGATGTCTCATTACAGAAAAACTCAGTGAGAGACAAATTGATAGGTAAGAGTGGATTTATTTATAGAGAAACCCTTCCACAGACGGACTGTGGGCCATCTCAGAAGGTGAGAACGATCTCAAAATGTGGCGTGGTTCCCTTTTATGGGCTGGATAGTTTCACTGGCTGATGAGTGGGAGGATTATTCCAAACATGTCAGGGAAGGGGCAGAGATTTCCAGGAACTGGGCCACCACCCATTTTTTGGTCTTTGATGGTCAGCCTTGGAACTGTCGCCTCTGGGTGTGTCATTTAGCTTGCTGATGTGTTACAATGAGCGTATACTGAGGACCAAGATCCAGTCAGAGTTGACCTGTCTGCCATCTTGGACCCGTTAGACTGTAATCAGTTACGTTGTGTCCTTGGGCTATGCCATCCTTTCAGAAGTTGTGCCCTGCCCCCTCCCCTCCTGTTTCAGTGTGAATACACAGGAAAAAGACAGCCATCCACTAGTGAAGGAGGGACTGGAACAGATCCTTCGCTCACAGGCCTCCAAAGGAACCAATTCTGTCATCACCTGGATGTCAGACTGCCAGCCTCTGGGACGGTAAGAAAATAAATGTCTGCTGTTTAAGTCACCCAGTTGATGGTACCTTTTCATGGCAGCTAGCAAAGGAATACAGGGACCGTATCCCAGAGCTTGGTAAGGGCTGCCTGGATGCCAATTTGAAGCATTTCTGGTGTCACAGGTTAACAGAAAAGAAGCATGTGGTCAACTAACAATGTCCTCCTTGAATGTGAGGTGGGAAGTGGCAGTGAATTTGCAGAGAGCTGGCCAGAGAATTCACTCGGGTTCCAGTACATGGTGACTCTGTGATGACAGCAAGGGTCACACCAACTTGTAAACGGGTGAACTTCGGGGCAGGGCTGCCAGGAATCCATGACTGAGGGCTTCACTGAGGATAAGGGAGAGGGGACAGAGAGTGAGCCTGGCACCTACCTAAATGTGGGTCCCTAGCCTGTCTGATGATGGAGCAGCCAGCACTTCACTGATGAGAGGGCACCAGCAAGCAGCGAGAGAAAGTCAGGGTCTCAAATGAAATGATAGCTCCTTAATATTTTACTAGATGTCAGCATTCCTTTCAACTAGCTTTTTTGAAGTTTGCTATATTAAGACCACAAAGTCTGCCCTTCTCAGCTCTGCTAAATATCATAAGATCTCTGCCTCTAGCAGAGTAGAGTAAGATTCCACAGCCCTGAAAAACACAAAGTATTTCTCAGAGCAGGTTTTAGAGGGTACTAGTGTGTAGGAAAAGTCCTGAAATATTGATGAAAAGGTCCAGAGATGTGGGTGTAGTGGTTACACTTGCAGCAAGTATTTCCTTCCTGAAGGCAGATTCAACACCAAAAAAAAGCAACAAAAAACATTTTTTTTTTAATGTTAATCTCTGAGGTGTGTGTGTGCGCACATGGGTATGTGTGTGTAATATGCCATAGCTTGCTGGGTGCTCCATGGAACACCATTGTAATGTGGGAGCCAGACAACAGTTTGGATGTAGATATTAAGGTTAACTCAGCAGAAGTGGGAGTGATGAGATGTCTTCGGAAGTGACTTCAGAGGTAGAGCCCACCAGAGAGAGAGATGGAGCAGAATAAGATAAAAGAAAAGTGTATCTTTTGCTTATGGAACAAACCACCTCAGAGATAATGACTTAAGGCAACATTTTATTTGTTGGTGATTATGCAGGTCAGCAATTTGGGCTGGGCTCAGCTGGGCGATTCTTGTATTCCCCTAAGGTCACTCATGGGCTGCAGCCAGCAGGCAGTTCAGCTAGAGGCTGGTTGGTTGGGGCTCTCAGCTGGGGTGGCTCATCTCTGTGCAACAGGCTTTATCACAAGGCAGCAGGAGAGCCTTCAGCAGCCAGAGAGGGCAAGAAGACACACACACCCTTCAGGCCTCTGCCTGTATCACATTTGCTGACATCCCAGAGTCCGGCCCAGGGTCAGTGCAGGAGGGGACTGCACAGAGGTCTAGATATACGAAGGCAGGAGTCCTTGGTGCCTTCAGTGTAAGACTCTTCCATGGTTTGCCTTTCTGAGGACCTCTGTAACATGTGCTGAAACTCTCAGAGGTAAAAACCTGTAGTCTGCCGGAGATTAGACGGTAGAGTTCAGGAGGCAGTGAAAGTTTTATTGTGTTCATTTCTGTGATCCCTTCTATACACACAGGCAAGTAGGCCTGGGAAAGTTCACATTATTGACCTTGAACAAATCCCTTAATCTCTAAGATTCAGTTTCCCGTTGGCAAAACTCACCCCACAGGGTTATGGTCAGGATCATGTGAGCTCATGGCCTTTTGTGGCACATGTTAAGTGGGCACCTCCCTATCAGCCAGGATAGGCTAAGAAGGAAACTTTAAACTGGTGCACAGGGAAATGTACAGTAGTCAATGAGAAAATAGAGCTCTAAGTGATTGAGCTGCTTAAACAATTTTAAAAAATTCAGATCTTTCAGTTCTAGATACATTGTTAGTCTTGATCTTTGTCCACTCAAAACTGACAAGGAGAAAACAGATCGGCTTTGCCTTTTGTCCTAATCCTAAACTATTCTTCTATCTCAAAGGCAACTCATTCTCTCTTGCTTCTAACAGCATCAATCCAGCTCGCAAAACATCTCCCCTAGAAAGTGTTTGATGAATCACACCTGATTTGATCCCTGCTCACCTATCCATCAAATATTACCAACTCCTCTTTAAGTGTCTGGTGTGGTGCTAGGACCTGTGACACAAAGATGAATGAGGCCTTGTTTTTATCCCCTAGTTGCTCACAGACTAGTGATGTGATAGATGCTTAAACAGGAAATAGTACTGTCATTGTGTGCTGTGAAAGAAAAACATACATTTACTCAACAAACATGTAACACCCCTTACTCTGTGTATGCCTTATGCTGGTGTGAAATATAAAAATGAACAAGGGGGACTTCCTGATGGCCCAGGGGTTAAGAATCCACCTGCCAATGCAGGGGACATGGGTTCCATCTCTGGTCTGAGAAGATCCCATGTGCCACGGAGCAACTAAGCCTGTGCGCCAACAGTTACTGAGCCCATGCTCTGGATACCACGTGCCATAACTACTGAAGCCCGTGAATCCCGGAATCCGTGATTCGCAACAGGAGAAGCCACCACAATGAGAAGCCCTTGTACCATAAACAGTGAAAGCCCGTGACCAGCAACCAGCAACGAAGACCGACTGCAGCCAAATAAATGAATAAATAAAATATGAGCAAGATGCCTTTCTATTCTTAAGGAGTGTCTAGTGAAGGAGTCAGAGAAGTGTCCAGTCGTAATTTAGGAACTCAAAAGTAGGCATGAGGTTCTCATGGAAGCCAAGAGCATGGCACCTGCCGGGTGGAAGTGGTCAAGAGTAGTTTCCTATAGAGTTGATCACAGACGAGGAAAAGGCAGACACAGCAGCATGTTACAAAGGCAGCTTGGAGCAGTGTGAGAGTGAGACATCTGGGGGAACCCAAAGCAGCTCAGCATGCCTGGTACACGGATCTAGAGCAGGGGTGTGAGAGCAGAATCTGGAGAAGCTGGTAGAGGCCAGACCATGGATGCTGAGGAACCATAGATCATTTCAATCCAGAACGTGGTCTGATCAGAAATGCATTTTAGAAAAGTCACTCCAGTGGAAGTAGGTAGATTGGCACTTACAGGGGCAGAAGGTACAATGAAATAGGAAGCTGTTTAATAATCCACTTAAAGTGGGAAGTGATGAGGGATCAAATTTAAGAGATACTAATAGGGATAGTATTGGGGATAGATAGAACTAACACCCCAATAAGATGTCCTTTTCATTATAGGGGACTGGAATGCAAAAGTAGGAAGTCAAGAAACACCTGGAGTAACAGGCAAATTTGGCCTTAGAATATGGAATGAAGCAGGGCAAAAGCTAATAGAGTTTTGCCAAGAGAACGCACTGGTCATAGCAAACAACCTCTTCCAACAACACAAGAGAAGACTCTACACATGGACATCACCAGATGGTCAACACAGAAATCAGATTGATTATATTCTTTGCAGCCAAAGATAAAGAAGCTCTATACAGTCAGCAAAAAGAAGACCAGGAGCAGACTGTGGCTCAGATCATGAACTCCTTATTGCCAAATTCAGACTTAAATTGAAGAAAGTAGGGAAAACCACTAGACCATTCAGGTATGACCTAAATCAAATTCCTTATGATTATACAGTGGAAGTAAGAAATAGATTTATGGGANAAATTGAAGAAAGTAGGGAAAACCGCTAGACCATTCAGGTATGACCTAAATCAAATTCCTTATGATTATACAGTGGAAGTAAGAAATAGATTTATGGGACTAGATCTGATAGATAGAGTGCCTGATGTACTATGGACGGAGATTCGTGACATTGTACAGGAGACAGGGATCAAGACCATCCTCATGGAAAAGAAATACAAAAAAGCAAAATGGCTGTCTCAGGAGGCCTTACAAATAGCTGTGAAAAGAAGAGAAGCAAAAAGCAAAGGAGAAAAGGAAAGATATGAGGATCTGAATGCAAAGTTCCAAAAAATAGCAAGGAGAGATAAGAAAGCTTTCCTCAGCGACCAATGCAAAGAAATCAAGGAAAACAACAGAATGGGAAAGACTAGAGATCTCTTCAAGAAAATTACAGATAACCAAGGGAACATTTCATGCAAAGATGGGTTCAATAAAGGACAGAAATGGTATGGATGTAATAGAAGCAGAAGATATTAAGATGAAGTGGCAAGAATACACAGAAGAAGTGTACAAAAAAGATCTTCACGACCAACATAATCATGATGATGTGATCACTAATCTAGAGCCAGACATCCTGGAATGTGAAGTCAAGTGGGCCTTAGAAAGCATCACTACGAACAAAGCTAGTGGAGGTGATAGAATTCCAGTTGAGCTATTTCAAATCCTGAAAGATGATGCTGTGAAAGTGCTGCACTCAATATGCCAGCAAATTTGGAAAACTCAGCAGTGGCCACATGACTGGAAAAGATCAGTTTTCATTCCAATCCCAAAGAAAGGCAATGCCAAAGAATGCTCAAACTACCACACAACTGCACTCATCTCACATGCTAGGAAAGTAATACTCAAAATTCCCCAAGCCAGGCTTCAGCAATACATGAACCATGAACTTCCTGATGTTCAAGCTGGTTTTAGAAAAGGCAGAGGAACCAGAGATCAAATTGCCAACATCAGCTGGATCATAGAAAAAGCAAGAGAGTTCCAGAAAAACATCTATTTCTGCTTTATTGACTATGCCAAAGCCTTTGACTATGTGGATCACAATAAACTGTGGAAAATTCTGAAAGCAATGGGAATAGCAGACCACCTGACCTGGCTCTTGAGAAACCTATATGCAGGTCAGGAAGCAACAGTTAGAACTGGACATGGAACAACAGACTGGTCCAATTAGGAAAAGGAGTATGTCTAGGCTGTATATTGTCACCCTGCTTATTTAACTTATATGCAGAGTACATCATGAGAAACGCTGGACTGGAAGAAACACAAGCTGTAGTCAAGATTGCCGGGAGAAATATCAGTAACCTCAGATATGCAGATGACACCACCCTTATGGCAGAAAGTGAAGAGGAACTAAAAAGCCTCTTGATGAAAGTGAAAGTGAATGTTGGCCTAAAGCTCAACATTCAGAAAACGAAGATCATGGCATCCGGTCCCATCACTTCATGGCAGGTAGATGGGGAAACAGTGGAAACAGGTTTTTTGGGCTCCAAAATCACTGCAGATGGTGACTTCAGCCATGAAATTAAAAGACGCTTACTCCTTGGAAGAAAAGTTATGACCAACCTAGACAGCATATTGAAAAGCAGAGATACTACTTTGCCAACTAAGGTCCGTCTAGTCAAGGCTATGCTTTTTCCAGTGGTCACGTATGGATGTGAGAGTTGGACTGTGAAGAAAGCTGAATGCCGAAGAATTGATGCTTTTGAACTGTGGTATTGGAGAAGACTCTTGAGAGTCCCTTGGACTGCAAGGAGATCCAACCAGTCCATCCTAAAGGAGATCACCCCTGGGTGTTCATTGGAAGGACTGATGCTGAAGCTGAAACTCCAGTACTTTGGCCACCTCATGCGAAGAGATGACTCATTGGAAAAGACTCTGATGCTGGGAGGGATTGGGGGCAGGAGGAGAAGGGGACGACAGAGGATGAGATGGCTGGATGGCATCACCGACTCAATGGACATGAGTTTGAGTGAACTCCGGGAGTTGGTGATGGACAGGGAGGCCTGGCGTGCTGCAATTCATGGGGTCGCAAAGAGTCAAACACGACTGAGCAACTGAACTGAACTGAACTCAGTCCTATATGACTGCTGTGCTTTTAAGATAGAACAATTTAGGATTAGGACAAAAGGTAAAGCAGGTGTGTGAAGCAAACACGAAGTCTATTTTCTGTTTTCCCTGGTCAGCCTTGGGGAGAGATGGGGAGAGATGCAGAGACATTCAGAAGAAGGACCCTGTGAGAACACAGGGAAAAGACAGCCACCTTTAAGTCAAGGAGAGAGACTTCCAAAGAACTCTGCTGGAACCACAATCTTGGACTTTGGCCTCCAGAGCTGTGGGAAAATGGCATTTCCATTATTTAAACCATCCAGTCTGTGGTACTTTGTGTTGGCGACCAGAGCAAGCTAAAAGAAGCCAGATGGACGTGTACACAGTATAAAACAGATAACCAATAAGGGCGTGCTGTATGCACAGGGAACTCTGCTCAGTGTTACCTTGTAGCCTGGATCCGAGGGGAGTTTGAGGGGAGAATGGATACATTTATATGTATGGCTGAGACCCTTTGATGTCCACCAGAAGCTATCACAACATTGTTAACCAGCTATACTCCAATACAAAAATAAAAGTTTACAAAAAAAAAAAGAAAGAAAGAAAGAAAGAAACCTCGTGCCTTTGGGGAGGGTCAGATGTATAAGAATTATTGAAACTGCTGCTCTACTTCCTTTATCCTCCCCAGACCCAGAAAGGATCCAGTTAGCATGGGTACCTCATAAGTTCCTGGCATCACCCTTTTACTTACTCCAGAGAAAGGGAAGGCATGTGGACCCCTTCAGATACTCCACACCCTAGTCCAGGAAGAGGTGCCTTGGAGAAAATTAAAGGAATGTTCCCAAAGTCACATGAGGGATGATTCGAAAGATCTTCCCATAACTCTCCTACTCTGTTGGTGGGAATGTAAATTGGTGTAGCCACTATGGAAAACAGTATGGAGGTTCCTTACAAAACTAAAAATCCAGCAACTGCACTGGGCATATATCCAGAGAAAACTCTAATTCAAAAACATACATGCACCTCAATGTTCATAGCAGCACTAATCACGCTAGCCAAGACATGGAAGCAACTTAAATGTCCATTGACAGAGGAATGGATAAAGAAGATGCAGATACCTAAATACTACTCAGATATAAAAAGAATGAAATAATACCATTTGCAGCAACATGGATGGGCCTAGAGATTAACATACTAAGTGAAGTAAGTCAGACTGAGAAAGACTAATATTAATATCATATGATATCACTTATTTGTGGAATCTTTTTTTAAAAAATGATACAAATGACTTTATTTACAAAACAAATACTCACAGACATAAAAAACAAACTGATGGTTACAAAAAAGGGGAGAGGGGAAGGATAAATTAGGAATTTGGAATGGACAGATATACACTACTGCATATAAAATAGATAACCAACAAGGCCCTACTATATAGCTGCTGCTGCCATTCAGTTGCGAAGATGTGCCTGATTCTTTTTGACCCCGTGAACTGTAGCCCACCAGGCTCCTCTGTCCATGGGATTCTCCGGGCAAGAATACTGGAGTGGGTTGCCATTTCCTTCTCCAGGAGATCTCCCCAACCCAGGGACTGAACCCACATCTCCTGCTTGGCAGGTGGATTCTTTAAAACTGAGCCACCGGGGAAGCCCAACACTATATAGCACAGGAAACTATTTAATATCTTGTAACAACCTTTAGTGAAAAAAAATATATGTGTATATATATCTGAATCACCTTGCTGTACACCAGAAATTAACACAACAATGTAAATCAACTATACTTCAATTTTTTTTAAAGGCTAGAAAGGAAAAAATATATAAGACATGAAAACAAAGCTTTTCCCCCTGTTGAACTGCCCTCTCCTCTGCTGTCCTCTCTCCGCCACCGGGTTCTTTCTTCCTTTCCCAGCTGTGCTCCGTGCTTACTCCAGCAGACTCTGCACCAGCCCTGGAGTCCTTCTGCTGAAGTCCTGGGGCATCTTTACCCTGAAATAAACACAGTCAGCCAGCCTGTAGTTGGTGAACCAGCAGGTCCGTGGAAGCTTCCTATCCAGGGTGCCCCTCCGGGGGGTATGAAGGGGGTGCAGGAAGCAATACAGAGAGAGTAAGCTTTGGGCCCTAGACTTCTGTCTTGTTGGAAATCTGAGCACTGGATGAAAGGTCAGAGACCAGATTTTCTTGTTTTTAATATAAATTTATTTATTTTAATTGGCGGTTAATTACTTCACAATATTATATTGGTTTTGCCATACATTGACATGAATCCGTCACGGGTGTATGTGTGTTCCCCATCCTGACCCTCCCTCCCACCTCCCTTCCCCCATCCCATCCCTCTGGGTCATCCCAGTGCACCAGCCCCAAGCATCCTGTATCCTGCATCGAACCTGGACTGGCAATTCATTTCACATATGATAATATACATGTTTCAATGCCATTCTCCCAAATCATCCCACCCTCGCCCTCTCCCACAGAGTCCAAAAGACTGTTCTATATGTCTGTGTCTCTTTTGCTGTCTTGCATACAG